>JASVER010000121.1:1390391-1442718 GCA_030449065.1 Oceanodroma leucorhoa | reverse complement strand
CTCCTGCGCCTTTAAGACTTCCTCCTTGAAGAACTTCCAGCCTTCCTGGGCCCCTTTGCCCTTCAGGACCGCCTCCCAAGGGACTCTCTCAACCAGCGTCCTGAACAGGCCAAAGTCCCCCCTCTGGAAATCCATGGTAGCAGTCTTACTGACCCCTCTCCTTACTTCCCCGAGAATCAAAAATTCTGTCATGTCATGGTCGCTGAGCCCCAGACGGCCTTCGACCACGACATCTCCCACCAGTCCTTCTCTGTTGGTAAACAGCAGGTCGAGCGAGGCACCYCCCCYGGTAGGCTYGCTTACCAGCTGCGTCAGGAAGTTGTCTTCCACACACTCCAGGAACCTCCTCGACTGTTTCCTCTCTGCCGTGTTGTATTTCCAGCAGACGTCGGGCAAGTTGAAGTCCCCCATGAGGACAAGGGCTAGCGATCGCGAGACTTCTGCCAGCCGCTTGTAGAATGCTTCATCGACCTCTTCATCCTGGTTGGGTGGTCTATAACAGACTCCCAGCAGGATATCCGCCTCGCCGGCCTTCTCCCTCATCCTAACCCATAAGCACTCAACCCGATCATCACAAACGTCGAGCTCCGTACAGTCGAAACACTCCCTGACATACAGAGCCACGCCACCGCCTCTCCTTCCTCGCCTGTCCCTTCTGAAGAGCTTGTAGCCATCCATCGCAGCACTCCAGTCATGAGAGTCGTCCCACCATGTTTCTGTGATGGTGACTAAGTCATAGCTGTCCTGCCCCAAAATGGCTTCCAGCTCCTCCTGTTTGCCGCCCATGCTGCGTGCATTGGTGTAGATGCACTTGAGCTGGGCTATCAACCTCACCCCTGAGATTGGCACGCCACCCCTAGGCTCATCTCTCTCGAGCGTGGCTCTATCCCCTTCCCCCTTCGTACGTAGTTTAAAGCCCTCTCGATGAGCCCCGCCAACTCATGGGCGAGAATCCTTTTCCCCCTTGGAGACAGATGTACTCCATCTGTCGCCAACAGGCCCAGTGCTTTGTAAACCTCCCTGTGGTCAAAAAAGCCAAAGTTCGACCGGTGGCACCAGCCTCTGAGCCACTTGTTAATCAGCTGTGTTTCCCTTTCCCTTTCAGTGTTCTTCCCCACCACTGAAGGGATTGAGGAAAAGATATAGCAGAGTAGCTACTGCACAAAAAAATATTACCCTGAAGTTACTGTATTTGTGTTAAGTAAGGGACATGCACAAATAGAATAAATACATTATTTCAGCTCCTGAAAATAAGTGCATGTACCATTCCCACAGTCTAATAACAAAGATCTTTTTTACACAGATTTCTGCTAACCTCAACCACAATCTAATTGGAAAGGACACCAGCCAGCTTGATTAGAAGGTGCTTTGTTTTTAATGGAACTTACTGCATTACTCACACTCAGCTGTAGTTCTTTTGGTTACAACTTCCTTTCATTCTGCTGGAATGCAACGGGTCTTTTGAATGTATCGGGAGACCATTATTGACATTAACTAGCTAAAGCAAGGGTTAGTCTTTTTTTCCAAGGGGAAAATCCAGGTGAAAACTGCCTTTAATTGCCCTTGTTTGGGTAAGAGAGGAATTTAACTGCAAATTAGTCATTTTAAGAGACAGTCCAAGATTCAGGCTTGCAGCATACAACATTGGATCACATCTAAATTCAGCAAATAATAAATATTATCCAGTTGTGAATAAGGAAATAAGCTACACAGAAGAAACTACTTGGGTGCTGCCAACGAACAGCTTCAAAATTACTGGCATCTCCACTGAAAAAGGTCAAACAATTGGACAGAAGCTTCTAAAATTCTGTCTGCCTACAAGTGCACATCATACGTTTGATGTCAGAAGATAATTTTTTCACAACCAGAATCCCTCTTTCAGCTGAAACAAAAATATTATGGCATTACCTGAATCAGAATTTGGCGGTGTAGTAGATCTACTAGATGAGGCAAATCTGCAACAGGCTGTAAAAAACTTCTGGATATGAACTGACAAAAGATTTCTCCAAGATTCATCTGAGTCATGAAGAAGGATATCATGAATCAGGTATGGAAGCAAAGTTTGACACAGGTCTGTTTTCACCTAGAAAACAATCATGCACAGCAGCTGCTAAGAAAAACAACCAAAAGCTTTTCTTCCTCAGGTTGTAACCAAACTGACAACTACTCAAACAAACATGTAATGCTTGAGAAAGAACATGTAATATGAAAAATGTAAGCCACTCAAAAGGGCTATGCTGGCATTCAGTTAAAGCAGTTACATAAAGTTCATCTATGTTTACAATTATCTCTCAAATCTTGTCTTTCAAGGGTGTATTTCATGGATATCTGCAATATCTAACTATGAAGGATCTGAATTACTGTTAAGAAAAAGTAGTAACTTAATAGCAGAAATTACTATTTGCTATCAAGATGAGTAATCATGTATTTTTGTGCATCACAACACATATACATATACATATATACATACGTATAATTTAGCTCACCTCACATAGCGGCTTCATTAACTGGAGAACTTCATTTTGCACACCTCCACCGTCCAGTATTGAACTAGTTAGGCGCTTGATCCAGGTCTCATGACTTTCACCCAGAGGAATCCAAAGGTTTGTGTCATCCAAAGTTTCTAAAGAAGCCTCCGTATCTTTAGCAGGTACTACAAAAAACTAGAAGGAAAATATATTGCAAATATGAACAAATTCTATGGCATTTAAAAAAACCATACTGCAACCTGCACAGATTAAAACATATTAAATATTAACTATGCTTTAATTGACTGACAATATCAATTTTGTTCACGTAAATGTAAAGTTTTCCAAGGAAATCTGAAAGTATTGAAAATAAACTTTTACTGATAACATCAACAAGGCCACATTAGACATCACATTTAGGTTACAAATCAAAAGTTTGACAATTAGGAAATATCTGATTTATGGTTAATTATGCACCTTTTTTTCTGACCTATTTTCCACTAAGTTTTTGCATCAAATGATACTGGAATCCTGAGAAAGAATGTACTAGGTTACCAAGCAGGTAATCAAAAATTGTCTGTCTAATAATGAAAGTACACAGCTTTCTAATGTCAGATTGGTAACTTCCTATGTGAAGAAGCCACAAATGCTGAAACAGAAAGGAGAAACAGATGTACAAAAGCAATCACATTTGCAATCAGACTGGTGAAAAGTCCAAATTTTACATTCATCAAAGCCTATCTCAAAATTATTTTCAAATTTTCTTTTTTTAAAATACATATTTTTATGTTTCCTCTACCCCATATGCCATAATTATGTTTTCTCTACCCCATATGCCATAATAATAAGTACCTTTTTCCTAGACATTCTGAAAGGCTGTAGATAGATTAACATGGGATCAGATTTATTTTTATAAATTTCCCAAAATTCACTGCCAGACTTGGTGGCTAATATGTTTTTCAAACAGGAAACAGCAGCAGCTCTAACATCAATACTGAAAGAACAACATACACATCATTATTATTAATTTCATTCAGATACTTTATTTTCAAAATTACCTTTATAAACATACAAGACAAATAATTCCACAATCTAACAATGTGTGTATCAAATCAGAAAATTTTGGACTAGGATATGCCATTGCATATTTTGTTATAAAGCAAAGCCTCAGTATTTACTCCACAGCACTCCTATCCTCTACAGCACAGAAGAGACTCTGGCTCGAGTCCAACTAGAGAATTTCTAGGAAACATCTAAGCTTGACTGGATAAGTAATCTGAGCCTTGAAGAAGCACATGGTTGGACATTAACAGGTGTTAATAACACTTTCAGAGTGTTACTCTGAGTTTATTTGAACAACGTACAACTTAATGTCTCCTATTAAGCTTTGAACTAAATAAATTAAATAAATAAGTATACTCACCAATTATCTGTTAAAGCAGTATTTATTTGAGCTAACATTATGAAGATCCACTGAAGTTTTCTATCTTCAAGTAAATCCACTGTTTTAGAATCCAGTGCATTTTCAGCATGCTGAAGAGCTATGGTGGAGAAATCCATGGGACCTATTTCTCCCAAGCAACTTCCAACAGCCTCTGCAAATGCAGATAATTTTATAGTCTCATGCACACTAAAACAAGGTCTCACCCTAAATAATTGCAATTAATATAAATGACTTTTCGAACTGAGATTATTATGGGGTAAAAAGCTGCAAACATTTATAAATGATCACTTGAGGAGCTTTTAAAATCACATGTATACAAATTTTGCAGCTTAAGATTCATAAATAATACAGATATGCTCTCTAACTCAATTTTCTAGGAGTGCCTACAGCTCTGGATTTTGCAGATTTTATTTTTGCTTGTGTCACAAACAGGTAAGCGCAAAAGGTCAGAATCACAGCCACCTAGAGACACTCATTTTCATTCCCTAAGGGTACAATAAATACAAACAGTAGCCTGTGAACACAAACACTAGCCTATACACTCAGTAAGAATTAACCTATATTTTACATAAAATGATGTATAATGGGTTCCTTATTTGCTTTCCAGACAAAATATTTTATAAAAACACATGACTACATGTAAGAAAAAAACCAAAACCGACCTTGAAAATAGTTTTAAAAAAGGGATGTTAATGTGTGTCAGAAAGAAACCAAAATCTACTTCCTTGCTCTTACCTTCATACTTGACATGTGTCTTGAAAATATTTCCATTTTCTACAACATTGTTTTAACCACCAGAGCAAATAAAGAACAGATTGAAGATATACAGGTTGTGTTTTGAACTAAATTTAACAAATCGTCTAAGAAAACAATGCAGAAAAGGCTGAAACTTAACAGCTTGCAGAGGTGCTGAAGAATGTATCATACTGAAGTCAATGTGAGCTTCAATTGCTCAGCATTTGTAATTATCACTTATTAGTCTTTTAGACAAAAAATGTATTAAGGCAAATGTTCTCATTACTTGTGTTTCTGTCTAGTTTAGACATCTAATTTCAGTAAACATCACCTTCATGGAGGTACTCCCCATTTGGAAAAGAGGGGATTTGGATTTTAGCTTTGGTGCTTTGGATCAAACATTAATCAGGTGCTCAATGTTAACGGTGAGAATAATATTAAGAATACAGAAGAGACTTTAAGATGGAGAACAACTATTTTCATTTCCACTAAGACATGCCCTTCAAATTTTCAGATAAGTTCTCTCCAATTTTTCGTACTATTTTTCAACCTAATAAAGTGACCCATACAACAGCAGATGACTCTTTATTGAGTCATCTTTATACTTCATTGAGAATAGAAGAGATGAGGGTCTAAACTGATGACAAGTTCAGTTACTAGTCAAAGCTGTAAAATACAGTGACTGAAAAGAAGACATATCACCTATTTCAACATTCCTGATGGCTACCTCTGGCAGCAAATGCAAAATAGCAGTGGGAAGTAACATTGAGAACGGCCACAGTTTCAACCTGGGGTTTGCAATGACAGCCCTAGTATGCCTGTGGAACTAATTAACTTACCCAGTACTGCTTTTTCACCTGTATGGTTAACTGCCATCTTGGACAGCTGCAGTAAGCTCACCACCAATTTCACTACTACAGAATCTTCTGGCTTTTCTATAATTTAGAAAGAAAAATAACCCCCAAAAATGTTATTGTGTATTTATAATGTGAACATATTAGAAGAAAACACTGCTTTAGTATCTTTTATCTACAAATGTCAGCATGCATTTTTAATGTTAGAGCAAGCTGGTATTAAACAGTACATAAACAAATTATTCATTTTTCTTATTCATCATGTCTTGAAAAAATTTCTATGCATTTGATTATGCCAAAGAATCCCCAAAACTAGAATACACAAATACTATTATTTTCAGTGTTTTGATCTAGAAATAATTAAATACATGAAATATTAGCATAAGTTAGTGTAAGAATGTTATCTGAAACAGTGAAGTCATACTACGTGACTCCACTGACAGCACTTATGCTAATATCATCATTCTGTTCTAAATCCAAATCCAAGGAATATCTCAAAATAAGGCTTGCTGCCACGAATTTCACAGAATTGAAGCTTTCAGTTGCCTAATTAACTTTGCCAAATTATACATTCTTGAGATGGCTATTTCCTTACATATTTGCCGCCTGCCTAAGGTCTTTTTTTTTAAATAAAGATTCCAAATGAAATGGTTTTGCTGTTTCCAGGAATAAGGTCGAGGAAAAAATATGACGATTTGCTAATGTGAAAAAAACATAAAAGCAGTATTTTCTTTAAAAAAAATCCTGCTGCCCTGTTGATTGGAATGGAAACCTGGAATCGGGCTTTATGCTTGTTGACATTTTTATAAAAATGAATACACGTGGCCAAACAGCAGCAGTTAAATTTCTTAAATGTTATCTTTCAGCATACAGTTTTACAGCCTTTATCAAAAACTGTTTTTTGCTTCTTTCTAACACCTAAAATAATAGTAATTATTAATAATAAAGTTATTTGTAAGTGCTTAATAGACTTCTAGTATAAGGCAAAATCAAGGCAACAGGCCCATCAAGCCTGCTAGCCTGCCTCCAGTAGAACAAGAGTAAGTATTTCTTCTCAGGTTTTGCCAGTCAGCAGATTGGGGATTTCTGAGCAGATCTTCATACCTAATAATCTCTATGAGATATGTCTAACTCCTTTAAAGGTCCATTATGCTTCTAATCTCCACAATAACTGGCAGTACGTTCCATGCTGTATATATTTTGTTTGAAAAAAATATGTGGTTTCTCTTGTATAACTGCTGCCAAATAATTTAATCTGTCCTTGTACAGTGATAAAAGTGATAAGCGCTCCCTACTCAGTTTCATCATACCATTCACCAGCTCATACACCTCTCTCTATTCCTATTCAATCTCTTTACCAAGCTCACAAGGCTCTCCTCTGATTGAAGTTATTCCACAAAGCTTGTTGCCCTTTTACTAATTCTCTTTTCAAGCAGAATTTGGAGACTAAAATTGTAAATGATATTCAAGATGTGGGGACACAATGCACTTACACCATGACCTTATGACAGACTACTATTCTTCCCCAAATTTTACTTTGCACTTATTTACAATGAATTACATCAACTCTTTTTATCTTCCCATCATGCACACAAGCTAATGAAGGCTTGATGTAGAGGAGAAAAGTGAAATGGTCTGGCACAAGCATCTGAAAACCAAAATAGGAAGGAACTGGGTCTGGCCTGAGGGCTGAAACAGAATGCTGGGATGTGGCAAGGTTCAACTAAACTAAATCCTACCATTTTAAAACTTCTGTGAGCTTTACTTTCTAACATACTATACCTTTAATAAAATCTAGCTTCATTACATTTAAAAGAGCAGGGAGATTCATATACAAGAAAGCTCACTAAGCAGCCATAAAGCAATATATTATACGTTATCCTGGTCATTCACAATCATAAGTGTCCCATGCCAAAAGCTGGAAGGGCATTTTATCCTCTCTGCCATGTGACAGCTCATATAATATTTATAATATACTCTGCTAAAGATACTTCAGATTTTGCATAAATAATAAATGTCATTCTACTCTGCATATGAAATTATAATAAGGTTACATTCCTAAACATACAAAAATCAAGACACAAAATAAAACATTCATTGTGAAATTAGAATAGGGTTACATAGCTACACACCTAAAACTAGATACAAAAGAAATAAAATACATAATCAGATGTCAGTACCCTGGAAATTTTTCAGGAGATCCTTCATCTGATCTTTATATTGTTCCAGTTGTTTGCGTAAATCATACAGTCCTTCAAGTCGCGTTAAGGGCAGTGAATCACAAACACCAACTGAGAGAAAGTGATTAATTTCCTGCAAAACAACATTTTGTATTAAGCATATACATATTATATATATAATATAGCATACAAATAAAGGCTTCAAGTAAAGAAGTGGCTCTCAGCAGTCCACAATGTGGATATTAATAGATGCAAAGTAAGAATGGAGACCTACAAATATCTCAGTGTCTGAAAGTGGCAATAAAAAGAATCCACATGTCTAATTTAAATCTTTCTCAACTATACCTATAGCTAGAAAATTGTTTTTCTTTTGAAAGTTTGTGTTACAAAAAACACTATGCCATGAGATATATTTTAAAATATTAGTTACCTCCAAAAGAGAATATGGTCCTTTACTGTATTTTATGTTCCGTTGAGCTGCTCGCAAATCTTCAAAAGCAGGATGTTCAGGAAAAGGATCTAAGCATTTGATTGCTTGGTACAGATTTTCATTGTCCTTGTTATCTATCACCAGATACTTCAACAAGCCTAGGACCTGAACATAAAAAGTAAATGAAAAATAGAAAAGACAGAGAAACATTTTTGAGCAATATTTCTTATTCAGGTTATAAAGTTTGTATTTCTCCAAGTTCCATTAAACTGAGAACTCTATAAAAAAATGGTAAGATAATTTATTTACACTGTTAAAATTTATAAAATGTTTCGAGGCTTGGGGAAATCACAGATATATTCTAAAATGGTGAGGCGTTTTTGCTGCTACCCTGCCCAAACAGACATCAAAGCTTTTACTATTACAGCCTGCAGTTTTATCCTGTCTTTCGATGAAGCTGATTTCAAATACTGGCCAATACAATCATTACAATATTGGCAATGATTTAGCAACACACTGCACCCAAGCAGTCCTTCCCATGTTATTAGGACTTTATTATTCCTACTAACTAAAGTGCCAGTAATTTGAAATCCAGACAAATGGCTAAATATCGTAATTTACTGCCCAAACCACTGAACTCTGGCAGAATTTGTTTTATAACAGATCTACATGTTGAATAAATGCTTGCTAAATGGGTACTATACTTCCTTTGCAAAAACGCTGCTTTTTTGCTTTACTTACAAATCAATGCAATTGGATATTCAATCTGGGCAGCTTTGCGGAGTCTACAATCTAAATGATGAGGTTTTTATTTGGAGACTTGTATTTACCTGAAAATTATTAACTAGCCTCCATTCAATGCTAGAAAAAAAATAAAGAGAAGAAACTGAGAAGTGATCACTAGAGGAAGGACTCCCCTTCCAGAGTATGATATGAGAAGGTTTCATATTTGATATCAATTCCAATTCAGGAAAATTTCTGTCCTCCCCACTTTGTTTCTGCCCAGGGATGCCCTGACATGTTGCCTTTGCAGTTGTGCATGTACAACTGTTTGCATAGACATATTATAAATCTGATCATGATCGTTAAGCTGGGAAAAAGATTGCCAGGTTATTTTCAGCTGGATCAGCATAGCCCTCCAACTGAACTGGAAGTACAAGGAGGAGGACAATGTAGGCTACACTGCAACCACGAAAGGTGCATACGGTACCATGGGATCAGATTGAGCCGGAAGGCAACCATGAGGACCTGAAGTGCAACAGGCATACTCTTCTCACCTTCAGCTACTAATTGTAAGTCTCTGAATCTAAGTATATTTCCACCCCCAGCAGAAGGCACATGCAAATCATCACCAGAAAGAAAATGAGGCTTGTCACACAACAGAAACTGCTTCATTTCCCTTTTAAGGCCTATGTGCTACATTTATTTTTAATGATAATTTGTTAAATAAATAGCCAAAGTACTGAAATCTGTTCTTTGGACATATTTCCTCTTTGTCCTCTAGATACCTTCCCCTTCCAAAGGTCTTCATCGTATTTCCTGTGAAATCATCCACAGAGCTTTGTAGGTAACTGCTTGGCTACTCGATGTGCTTGTACTGATTAGCTTGCCATCACCAGCAGTTTACCAAAGCCTATGTTCGCTCTACCTTTTCCTTAGTGGTACCACTGATTTGCTGTCTCTACTCAACTAAGGTAACAATTCTTCTGAAACTTACCCTGAAGGTTTTAAATCTCTCTCAGATTTGGCTGAAGAAGGTGCACAGATTCAAAGCAGACATAGAAGACATTACAACACCATTAAAGCTCTTTAAGAAATCTGATTTTTTACAGACTAAGTAAATAGAGAATTATAAAGCAAGTGATACTGTAATCTCAGCAATTATGATACAAATACATCTTAATCACTGTCTAAAGCTATAGGAATTAAATATGGAATATTTGTCAAAATAGAAGTACCAAAAGTAAAGACACTTTTATTTAAAAAATTAAAGGTATAGTTTTTATATTTTTTATATAAATCTACAAAGCATAGAAAAAATGAATTAAAATTTAACATGACTATAGATATAGCTTTTACGACAGTGAACATGAACTAAAAAGCTAACAGGTAAGGAATAAGCAGCAACTCAAAACTACCTGTTCCTGACTCTCAGGTTGGTCCACGGCAAGAGGTATTAGGGTTCCTACAATAACATGAAGGTGGCTCTCTAGAGCATCATTGCAACATATAACCGCTGTGTGGCAAACATGATGAAGAAGATCACAACAAAGTGAAAAGCTGCGCATGGATACGTCTCTGATAATAACAGGTCTGTCACAGGAGACAAAAAAGTGAAATTAAAGAAATACAAATTGTCATTGTCTCAAGTATTAAGCTATTACACAACAGGGAAGAGTAGGAGAAAAGGGGAAATAGAGATCAACTTTATAGGAGGAACTGACTCTAAACTTTAGTATTATCAACTCAATCAGCTCTAAGGATTTAGCTCAGGAGACATGGGAGAAATAAATCACACAGAATTTGACTGATCACTTCAAAAAAAGGAGTAAAAAACTTAAAGAAAAATATATTCCAAGAAGGAAAAAAAAATAGAACCAACCCAAAAAGGCTTTTAGATTATTATTTGCCAGAACAATATTGACAGAAACAGAACAAAGTGGAAAACATGCTCTCTGAACCCTCCTCTCTCTCATGTAACCATTAGTTTAAAAAAAAGATAATTTAGGTTACAAAGGACACCTGGGGATTATCTAGTCCAGCTTCCTGCCTAAAGCAGGGTCAGCTTCAAAGTCAGATCAGGTTCGCAGGGTTTTGCTGAGCTGAATTCTGACACATTCCTTGGATGGAGAATCAATAGCCTCTCCGAGCAACCTGCTCCAGTATTTGGCTATTCTCACTGTGAAAATCTTTTCCCTTATGTCCAACCAGAATTTCCCATATTGCAACCTTGTGCGTGCTACCTCTTGTTCTTTCTCTGTGCACCTCTAGGAAAAGTCTGGCTCTACCTTCTCTACAAGCTATCTTCCCCTCCAGAAACTGGAGAACAGAAACTGGATCAACTCCACTTATCCCCTTGGGGGTATTCCACTCAACCCATCCCAGTTCGTTATTGTACCTCATGTCCTGGCTAGAGTGGCCCCACACTGGACACAGCGGTTCTATTGCAGCTTCATAAAACTCCGAGGGGAATGACTACTTCCCTCAACTTGTGGCTACACTCTTGCCAGCACAGTCCAGTACACTGACAGCCTTCAGTGACGAAAGGCAAGCTGCTGACTCATCCAGCTTGTCCTCCAAGACTCCTGGGTCCTCTTCTGCAAAGCTACTTTCTAGACAGTCAGCTCCCAAGCCTGCAGTCATGCATGGGGTTATTCCATCCCAGGTGAAAGATTTAAGGGGTTGTCTTTGTTCAACTTCACAATGTACCTGTCATCCCACTCCTACAGCTAGATGAGGTCCTTCTGAAAGGCAGCCTTGCCCTCCAGTGCATCAGCTGCCCCCGCCCCCAGTTTGGTGTTGATCGCAATAAGTCGTCTCATAATAATGGCATTTACCATAAAATCCACACCTCTCTTCAATATTTCAGGGTACGAAATGCTTCCAACAAGCAATGCAATCAACTTGCACTTAAACTCAATGACATTTAAGTGAATAACCGTCTTGGAAATCCAAAGCTAAACCTCAAGTAAGAAAATACCTCTAGCCCTTATGAAAGATAAGAGTCTCTATTTAAATCTTAAGACTGATGAAGTACGAGTTTTCTCAATCGGAAGACAAGCTGAGATAATATGTACCAATTCTCATTCATTTTATTAGCTACTTATTGGTGAGAATGAAAATGTCAATACTCTTTATTAACTCAATAAGCACATGTTGTGGTTTAACCCGGCAGGCAGTCAAACACCACACAGCCGCTCGCTCACTCCCTCGCCCCCCTGCAGTGGGATGGGGGAGAGAATCGGGAAAAAAAATTAAAATTCGTGGATTGAGATAAAGACAGTTTAATAGAACAGAAAAGGAAAGGATAATAATAATAACAATGATGGCAGAATATACAAAATGAGTGATGCACAATACAATTGCTCACCACCCGCTGACTGATAACGAGCCGCGATCGCTACTTCCTGGACCACGCTCCCTATTTATATACTGAGCATGACGTCATATGGTATGGAATACCCCGTTGGCCAGCTGGGCTAGCTGTCCCGGCTATGCTCCCTCCCAGCCTCTTGTGCACCTGGCAGAGCATGGGAAGCTGAAAAGTCCTTGACTAGTAGATTACCTATCAACAGCTAAAAACATTAGTGTGTTATCAACATTCTTCTCATACTAAATCCAAAACATAACGCTAGGGAAAAATTTAACTCTATCCCAGCCGAAACCAGGACAGCACATTTTATTTGACGTGTTTACTTTGCACTTAACTCCACAGTCTGAATTTTTCTCCCATATCCTTTAAATTCCCAAACACGCTTTCTGTCATCAGAATTTCCCAACACTTATTTCTACAATTTGATAGCCTACTACAGATACAAAATTCTGCAGTATGATGAATATTTAAATACAAAAATAGCACAAAACATTCCACATTTTAGTAAGCTGTAAATTTAAATTCCAGTATTATCAAAGGCAATTTAATTTTTTCTTTCACAAATTTCAATTATTTCTACAAATGAATTAACATCTACTAGCAATACTGAAATGTAAGGTTACAAGAACAAGGGAGCATGGACAGGAAGAACAAAATATAATTACCGCATTTACCTGTTATTGATGTGGTGAATCAGGGTGTAAATTACATCTCGGAGGACAAAAGCCCATGCTCCTCCTAAACCATCTTTTATCTCTTTAAGTAACAGACTAACAAACAAGTGATAAATTGTAAGAACTCTGTGTTTCTTGTAAATGTTGTTTGTATCTGATGCATGCTTACAAAGGGCTAGAAGGATTTTCTGGAATGAGTCCTAAAAATGAATAAACTATGAGTAAAAAAAATAATTCATAATGCCAATACAGATATACTTTATATCAAGAAAAATCTTAAGCGATAGATACAGATTTTTTTTTAAAGGACATGGACAAAAACACTTTATTACTTTTACTGCTTTACACAAACAAAAGACTTACATAGAAACCAATTCTCCAAGCAGGACTACAAGCCCCATATCCTAATTTTCTTTTTTCTCCACTCCCCCCCCCCCCGAGAAAGGTTATGCACATTTTTCAGAAAACCAGACAATTATGGCAGTTTTCACTAACAGGAAAAACATCAAATAAAAAAACATTAAAACATCAGGTAGTGCTTCAATCTAGATTCTTTCAAACATAATGTTCGTACGTACAAAATGCATTATTTCATAGACTATATCGATACGGATTGTAAATGTTAAAACTGTAACCTTAAAAAAACCAGTAACCATCTTGAAGTACTAGACAGGCTGTGTTACATTTTAAAGAATTTATTCCACTGGCTAGCAATATTAATTTTTACACTCAAAAGATTTAGATAAATATGGTCCAGAAAAAGTTTTTTTTCTTATTTTTAGATTTTTTTATGGATAGGCAAAGTAAGTTGTTGACAACATATGCAATAAAATAGCATAAACTTTGAAAAGATATGTTTCTAAAGAATAATGTTACAAGACAGTAATATGTTTATGATTTATTGCAAGGGCTGCATATTTTTATATGCCTTCATATTTGCCTTTAACAACTGAAAATCAAATGTCTAAAAATATCACAGTCTATAAAATTTCACACTGTCAGTAAGGGAAGCAAACTTTAACATCTTAACTGTAGATAGTATTTACATAAAATTGCCCAAATGTAACTATTTTAGAACGTTCTTCAGACATATACCAAAGAAATAAATTGCATCTGAATTCATAGAATCATAGAATCATTAAGGTTGGAAAAGACAACTAAGATCATCAAGTCCAACCATCTACCCAGTACCCATGCCCACTAAACCATGTCCTGAAGCACCACATCCACACGTTTTTTGAACACCTCCAGGGATGGTGACTCCACCACTTCCCTGGGCAGCCTGTTCCAATGCCTGACTACCCTTTCAGTGAAGAATTTTTTCCTAATATCCAATCTAAACCTCCCCTGGCGCAACTTGAGGCCATTTCCTCTCGTCCTATCACTTGTTACTTGGGAGAAGAGACCAACACCCACCTCTCTACAGCCTCCTTTCAGGTAGTTGTAGAGAGCGATAAGGTCTCCCCTCAGCCTCCTCTTCTCCAGGCTAAACAACCCCAGCTCCCTCAGCCGCTCCTCATAAGACCTGTTCTCCAGACCCTTCACCAGTCTCATCGCCCTTCTCTGGACACACTCCAGCACCTCATTTTTTAATTGTGCCTGGTACACGCAGATTTCCCCAACCTTTAAAATAATCCTCTCTATTTATATATTATTTTATATGTATTATATAATGTATGTAAAGTTCAAGCATGTAATTTTTGTAAGGTTACTGTGTCCCTGAACTTACTTCCATTTCAGAAGGCAAACAAAAGAACAGAGAGGTTTCTAAGGTTGTAGTTTTTCCTCATATATACATGACAAAAATGTCTAATTAAACCAAAATGTACCCATAAAATAAATTTTGTATTCTACAGAAAATCATCATTACATACTTACAGGGCTTTTAGAAAGAACTGCTACAAGACTTTTTAATTTGCTTTTATGACAGTTGCTAATATAGTCCAAGGTTGCCTTAATCACATAAGATGGAAAATGAGGAGGATTAGGAGCAGGATCCAGTTCCCTGAATGAATAAAAAAGAGATATTTTTTTTTCTTCCCAAAATCAAACCCCATGTATTAAATAAAGTAAGTCTCATTGAATAAACATGTAACTCCTAGGAAATCTTTTCTGCTTTCAGTAAGTAGGAAGCACCAAAAGCATCCAGCAGAGGTGACGTACATGTGATTTTTAGCTATGTTTTCTCTCTATGGCAGCTTTCTAAGTTGTACTTTCTTAACATTATTTTATTATTTTTTGAAAGGTCATATGGCTAAAACCCCACACATTTGTCTCACCTAAGGTACTTTGTAGGAAAATCTAATTGCAAGTCATGCATAAAGCTTCTGCATTTTGTAATTAAGGGAACAATTTGGTTGAAAAAAAAGTAATCATGAATCTCCCCATTACAAAAAAAGGGTATTCAACTTTTCTTGGACCTCAAAAAGAAAAGAAATGCATCATGATAGTAACAAAACAGCAAAATCAAAGTTTCATCATTCTTATTCTTACCATTCCTGTCTTAGAAAGAAAAACTTTGATTACAAGCAGACACCACAGTCTGTTAATAAATTCACTGAAACAAATTTCTTTTATAAAGTTCTGAAATCCTCAGCCATTTAACTTTTGGCAGATTTTCATAGAACTTCTTTGGTTCCTTTCAACTTTATATTTCTACAATAAAAATATCTTCTTCAATAACTTCAGAAAGTGTAATGTTTTTCCAAATAGTTTGTATCTAAACACAAAAATCTGGAAAATTATTTCCAGATATAATTATGCAAATAGTGATATTTTTAGGACAACAATGAAGACTGAAAAGCTCATAAAATGAAAATATTTATGGCATTAGAATATTTCTATTAATTAGGAATTTGTTTATTTGGCATTGCTTAAGCAATCTCCTTACCAAAGGCAAGAGCTGCCACTACAAGAACTGTTAAGAAATGGTTCACTTCACTTCTCAGTGCCTTCTAAATATTTAAAGACCTTTAAAAGAATCACTTTAATTTACACATTAAAACCTGACCAATTTTACAGGGAGGGCAGTCCATCCAAATTTGAACTAATCTAAATTGGCATTGCCATAGTCCAGCTCACTAACATACAACGGCATTCTCTTGCCCACCCATTCATTCTTTCCATTAACTGAAGTAGTGTAGAGGTTCTCCTTACTGGTACTGGGGAATAGCTTTGTGAGAAAGCATGCCTATGATACATCATTCCTAATGACAATAAAATCCTTTTAATTCTCAACTTCAAGGCCACCTCTTCTTATGCCTGAAGGGCACATTTTAATGCACAATGTTATACAAACACACTAAGCATTTAGAAAATCTACAAACACGTACCTTGTATATTTACTTAGATGAGCTGCTTCTTCTACCTTGGTATCAGGTGGTTCATGTAAGGTCATCAACAGTTCAACCACAATCTCTGGTAAGTTATTATGAGATAAATTGTCAATTTGCTAGAAGGAGAAAAATAGTGTTTTAATAAGAAAAAATATTTTAGCTAAAATAATCTAACATTTCTTTTCCTTCTGAGGAAACCCATTTTTTCCTTTTTGCATTCTCTATTTGTTCAATTATCCATGATATACAATTTATTCAGAAATTAAATCTGGTTAAGTCTTATCTATGGCAGTCACAGGTAGAACAATTACTTTCCTACAGTATCTGGAAAAAAAAATCATGTTTAATTTTACTACTAGTTCCGAATATAGAGTCTGTCTCTGGGAAAGATGGCTCCTCATAAAGCATTAACAAAATATTTTAAGAGGAAAACATGACTTACTTAAACAGATATATGACAGGGAAACTCAGGGTTGTATAACGAATGGTAAAAAAAAAAATATTACATTCTGAAAAAAATTATACTTCAAGTCAACTGTCTGCCTGAAAGTTTCTATTGAATAGCTACTTGAAAACCTCAGGATAAAAATTTGGCTAGTTTGGCTTTATTAAAATAATACATTTGTATCTATAAACTTGAACTATTTACATTTTTACAGAATATATAAAAGTTTCTTTCAGGTCTGTTAAATGCCATAGAACTCAATTTACAAATTTAAAACAGATACCTGTTTTCCTAAGCAGTTTTCATCCTTAAGCATGTCGTAGACTTTAGAAGCCGTATCTCTTCGCTCTGCTACTTCACTCTTTCCATGGCTTTGATAGGCAAAATACGGGAGGATATTCACAAGTATCTTTGGAAAACAGTCTGCTAGAACCTGCCTCCAGTCTTTTTCAATCTTGTTGGCAAGTGATTTCACATCTTCAAATTGACTTCTAATCACCAGGTGTGGAACCAAAACTTTGTAACAAGACCTACACGTAGTAAATACATTTCCAGAATGTCCTTGAATTGGATTTTTTAAAAAATCTCAAGCATAATATAGCAAATACCATTCCTCTGCTATATTACTGTAATTATTGTTTAGCTACTGCTATACAAAAAAATCTTACCAGCATAAATATAATATACTGGGAATACATTTTAAAAGCTCTCAATATGTTATCTTACAACAAAATCCTGATGCATTACTACATTTAGAAATTTGAAACCCTGTATCATAACTGTAAATAAGTCTAAATAAACTGCTTTCATATAGCAAACTTACCTGTAGAATTCCTCAAGGCTACTATAGTTCAGAAGAACATAAGGAAAAGCAGACAGGCTATATCCACTGTCATTTATTTTCAGCCACTCCATCACCAAATAGTCTAAATGTGATGTCATGAAGTCTTCTATACTTTTATAGCCGAAAATGTCAGATACTTTTTTCAAAACCTGTGCATGAAATAAGATGCAGAAATAGCATGCAGAGTACATGATACTATGGCAAGCTGACAGTACCACACCTCCATGTCCCGTCCTGTCCCCCCAGCCTTTTAATGAATATTTGTATAACTCAGCTCCTATTTAGCATAACCATTTTTTTTATTATTTGTATTGCTGTATCTTGAAAGAGTGCAATCAAGGAACTACAACTACCCCGTATGAGGTAGTATGCAAAGAAAGGACAGGCAGTACACATTTTGTGGGGTAGAAACTGTGTGTAAAAACAAGAGGCAACGAATAGAAAGAAAGGATAAAAAGGAGAGAACACGCTCACTAGAAAAATGACAGGCACGACAGGCTGCAGTACAAACAGCAATTATTTCAGTACACCCTTCTGAACTTCAAAATAAAAGTCCACAAGACACACACCATCTTCCAATACTTTGCATTTATTTTACATATTTTCCACATTAGAAAGCTCACTTTATTTCCACTGGTTAGAAAGATTTTTTTAAATGAGATCTGCAATCTTCAATGTACAAAAATCTATTTGTATTTCGGATCTGTGCTTTTAACATACAAGATTTACCATTAAAATTGCCTTTTATGATGTTATTATTTCTATGTAGGTGACTAAATATAATTACAAATTCATTCAGATACTTAAGTCCCACATTAGTCACACTTCCAAAAAATCTAACAACTTTCAATACTGACAAAAGCATTTTGTACCGTTCCAATTTTAACCTAACCTTAATTTATAACCTAAATATAAAATGGAATTTTCTACTTGCCTTTTTCACAAGGTGAGGTTCTAATCCATTCTCTTTCACAGACTGGCAAATAGCAAACAAAGCTTGCTTTTCACAGACCGGACTGCAGCACAGAACCATGGTTATAAGCATCAGCAAAACTGCTTTTCCATTACACTGTTTGTCCAAAAGATCTTCAGGACTTGCATCACCCCTGACCTTCAATAAGAAATAATTAAGAACTCATACAAATATTCTGTTAAAGTCATCTCCTAATCAATAAATGAGCATAAATAATTTAAAATTAAGGGCATTGACATAAATACTGCTGAAAATCTTGCTTTGGTTGCTTAAAAATTACTTCCCCAGCTGTCTGCTCCACTCCTCAACCAGAAGTTGCTGCCTCCAGCACGCCAGCACACATGCCAGTACCTCATACACTCCAGTTCATGTTACAGTATCAGCAGTTTAAACAAAGGCAACACACTTAACAGAGAAATGATGGAGGCACTGACAAGATAAGTCGTCTTTTTGCTCCTCCCTGATGCATACAGGAAAGAACTGCCTGGTAATAAAAATGCGGTTCTTCCCCTATTAAGGTATGGTGTTGACAAGTGATGAATATTGAACAAAAGTAACAAGAAACTGCAATGAAAGGGCAGAAGCTAACAGAAAACAGCAAGCTGAGGTGACAGAACAGGGAGCCAAGGCAACAGAGAAATGAGACGAGACAATAAAGAGCTGGAGGCGACAATATAGAGAGATGAAATGAGATGACAGAGAGATGAGGCCTCAGCTCAAGCTACAAGACAGCAGGCAAAGGGAACAGAGAGAAAACGTGGCAGAGAGACGACATGCAGATAGATGATAGCATGACAGAAAAAAAAATGGAAAATGTAGATAATGTAGATGACTTAGCATGGTAGCAAGGAAGGAGGAAGTGAAAGACACGAATAGAAAAATTAATAGTTGAAGAAATTCCACAGTAATATACACCCTTGCATTTCCAGCCACTGCACTAAAGTAAAACTTTTCCTTCACTTTAAGTTTCTTCAGAATAGTTTAATTTTTTAAGCAAATTTTGGTTTTGTGAAAACCAATGCTCTAATACCACTGGAAACACGATCTTACTGAAATTCACAAATATGTTTTTATACTATGTAAACACATAATTTGAATTGATATTGCCTCTTATTCACTGTTTATATGTTGCCTAGAATATTGAGGCTCTGTTTTTCTTTGATTCTTATGTGTTACAGTACTGAAACCCACAATAACAAATAGCACGACACAAAAGAGCAGTCTGGAACATATAGTGAAAAAGTTTACAAACTTCCGATGTGGGCAAAACTGACTGACTGGATGTGTAAGGAATTTCCTGACTACCACCTTGTTTTACCACCTCAGATTATCAGAGGTCCAGAAGAATTAATGTTCTCGGAAAACTAAACACAATCATCTAAAAAGTCATCTTATTCATAAGATGAAAACTAGGCAAAACTAATGACTAGATGTTGGTACCAGATTTCTCATTCCCTCCTGAACTCTGAGATACGCATTCTCAAAAGCCTTTTGCTGGAGCTTCAAGGGAAGAGGTTTGGACATTCCAGAAGAATCCCTCTGTTTCACATCTTGAAACAAACTTCAAAAAAAGAACAATAATTATTAGCATAACATTTAGTCTACAGAATTACTGCATATTGTGCATATCAAATAATAAGATTCTGATTTTCTGAATATCATTATTTTCTTCTCTCTTGTACAGCAGTCTTTCCTTCCTCTCCCTCAAACATTATCAATAACACTAAGAATATCTGTTGGGGCGAAATGGCGGAGAATAGCCTGAAAACATATTACAGTTTCCTAATCTCTGCCAGTGCAGGAAGCCAACCTTCAGCTGTCCATCACAATGGGACATTTCACGTCATGAAATACTTTGGGAATATATTCATTGAACAGATGTATATGTGAAAAGAGTTTCTCAAAGAATTTATTTTTTGTAGATAAAGGCCCAACCCACTTTGCTCTCTGTAACAAAATGGAAACACCACAGTGGATCGGACCAAATGTTATTCTAGCCAATTCTAAGTGACTATTAGCAGATGCCTAAGAAAGATCACCATATGCTTGCCTTGTATGCATAATAATTCCTTGAACATGTGACACAAGTGACCTAGGCAGATCATGAGTTAGAAGTGGTGACTGTATTTAGTATCCTTCAGCGATTTCCTCTTCCGCGAATTTGTGGCTTTTTGAACCCCTGTAAACATCCAGACAGTTGAAGATAGAAGGATAACACTCAGGATAACTGAATGTTGTACGAAAAGGTAAACCATATTTCTTGGAATCTTGAACTTGTTAGCTTCATTTGATGTTCCCTAGTCTTTAAACTGGAAGAGACTGCCAATCTTCAATTTGTTCCACTCCAGATTTTGTAGACTTATGTTATACCTCCTGCAATTCAACACTTCTTGTGCTGAAGGGCTCCGGTTTATGCAACCAATAGCTGTGCATAAACCGTTTCATACTTTTGAACATCCCTCTTCTACTCCTATTCCAGTTCAATTACATCCTTTTTGATGTAATGTGGTGGTCAGAGGCCGTCTTGGGCTTAGCGACCATGACATGATAGAATTCTTGATTCTTGGTGAAGGAAGGAGGGGAGTCAGCAAAACCACTACCATGGACTTCCGGAAGGCGGACTTTGGCCTGTTCAGGACACTGGTTGAGAGAGTCCCTTGGGAGGCAGTCCTGAGGGGCAAAGGGGTCCAGGAAGGCTGGACGTTCTTCAAGGAGGAAGTCTTAAAGGCACAGGAGCAGACTGTCCCCATGTGTGTAAGAAGAGCTGGCAGGGAAGACGACCGGCCTGGCTGAACAGGGAGCTTTTGCTGGGACTCAGGGAAAAAAGGAGAGTCTACCACTGTTGGAAGAAGGGGCAGGCAACTCAAGAAGAGTACAGGGATCTCATTAGGTCATGCAGAGAGAAAATTAGAACCGCAAAAGCCCAGCTAGAACTCTGTCTGGCCAGTGTCGTAAGAGACAACAAAAAATGTTTTTACAAATATATTAACAGCAAAAAGAGAGCCAAGGAGAATCTCCATCCTTTATTGGATGCCAGGGGGAACATCGCTACCAAGGATAAGGAAAAGGCAGAGGTACTTAATGCCTTCTTTGCCTCAGTCTTTAGTAGTCAGACCAGTGATCCTCAGGGTATTCAGCCCCCTGAGCTGGAAGACAGGGACGGAGAACAGAATACACCCCCAAAATCCAAGAGGAAGCGGTTAACGACCTGCTACGCCACCTGGACACTCACAAGTCTATGGGGCCAGATGGGATCCACCCAAGAGTACTGAGGGAGCTGGTGGAGGAGCTTGCCAAGCTGCTCTCCATCGTTTATCAGCGGTCCTGGTTAACAGGGCAGGTCCCGGACGACTGAAGGCTTGCCAATGTGACGCCCATCTACAAGAAGGGCTGGAAAGAGGATCTGGGGAACTACAGGCCTGTCAGCCTGACCTCAGTACCGGGGAAGATTATGGAGCGGTTCATCTTCAGGGCGCTCACAAGGCAGGTGCAGGACAACCAGGGGATTGGGCCCAGGCAGCACGGATTCATGAAGGGCAGGTCCTGCTTGACCAACCTGATCTCCTTCTATGACCAGGTGACCCGCCTAGTGGATGAGGGGAAGGCTGTGGATGTGGTCTACCTGGACTTTAGTAAAGCCTTTGACACTGTCTCCCACAGCATTCTCCTAGAGAAGCTGGCGGCTCATGGCTTGGACGGGTGTATTCGTCGCTGGGTAAAAAACTGGCTGGACGGCCGAGCCCAGAAAGTTGTGGTGAATGGAGTTAAATCCAGTTGGCGGCCGGTCATGAGCGGTGTTCCCCAGGGCTCAGTTTTGGGGCCCGTCTTGCTTAATATCTTCATCAATGACCTGGATGAGGGGATTGAGTGCTCCCTCAGTAAGTTTGCACATGACACCAAGTTGGGTGGGAGTGTTGATCTGCCTGAGGGTAGGAAGGCTCTGCAGAGGGATCTGGACAGGCTGGATCAATGGGTCGAGGCCAATTGCATGAGGTTCAACAAGACCAAGTGCCGGGTCCTGCACTTGGGTCACAACAGCCCCAGGCAACGCTACAGGCTTGGGGAAGAGTGGCTGGAAAGCTGCCCAAAGGAAAAGGACCTGGGGGTGCTGGTCAACAGCCGGCTGAACATGAGCCGGCAGTGTGCCCAGGTGGCCAAGAAGGCCAACAGCATCCTGGCCTGTGTCAGAAATAGTGTGGCCAGCAGGAGCAGGGAGGTGATCGTGCCCCTGTACTCGGCACTGGTGAGGCCGCGACTGTGTTCAGTTTTGGGCCCCTCACTACGAGAAGGACATTGAGGTGCTGGAGCGTGTCCAGAGAAGGGCAACGAAGCTGGTGAAGGGTCTGGAGCACAAGTCTTATGAGGAGCGGCTGAGGGAGCTGGGGTTGTTTAGCCTGGAGAAAAGGAGGCTGAGGGGAGACCTTATCACTCTCTACAACTACCTGAAAGGAGGTTGTAGTGAGGTGGGTGTTGGTCTCTTCTCCCAAGTAACTAATGACAGGATGAGAGGAAATGGCTTCAAGTTGCGCCAGGGGAGGTTTAGATTGGATATTAGGAAAAATTTCTTCACCGAAAGGGTTATCAAGCATTGGAACAGGCTGCCTACGGAAGTGGTGGAGTCACCCTCACTGGTGGCGTTCAAAAAGCGCATAGATGTGGCGCTTCAGGACATGGTTTAGTGGGCATGGTGGTGTTGGGTTGACGGTTGGACTTGATGATCTTAGTTGTCTTTTCCAACCTTAATGAATCTATGATTCTATGTATGGGAAAGAACTATATACAGTATTCAAAACACAAGATCCTTTGAAAAAGTTTTTAAAGTACACAATGTACTAATCCATTTCTAGAGGATAAACAACTATTTCCTATTCAAGTTTTGCATAATAAATTCAGTGCAAAATTTGCTATCATATATAGTTTTATATATATATATTGTTTCTCTCCCTCTCTCTCTCTCACCACAGAATAACTGAAATGTAGACAAAGTTTGAACACCTTAACCAAGGTAACTTGGTAGGCTTTTATGTTCAGTCAAGATTAATGCCCCAGAAGTACTGAAAAGAGCAGCTATACAGTAGCAGAAGTAACACCCGTTAAGTGAATTTAAGCGTTATTCTTATAAACAGAAAAAAGATCTGCATTATCACCTGGTAATAGACTTTGCAGCAAGAATGCGAACTTGATGGTGACTATCTGCGAGAAAATGTGGGAAAGCATCACTCACAGGTAGATCTTCATTTATCACATTAAGGATCGCCCACTTGCAATGAGGATCAGCCTGAAGAAAATTAATATTGTGGTTTAAAATATACAGGAGACCTACAATGGAATATACACTAATGTATGCAAAAGATCTTTAGATACTGTTTTTACGTACACCTTAAGTATATACTTAACATGCTAATGAATGTCAGAAAATCTGGGATTACCTCAAGCAGGGCTTTCATGCAGTTTAAAAGGGCCACTCTTACTGGTGCTGTGCATTTCCCTCCTTGAGCTAAATGCCTAAAATAAGGAAGATTTGAATAAACGAAAAAGTTGCCAACAATTTTTAGAAAAAGTCTAACAAGTTAGTTTCTGCTGCTCACAGTTCATTCTTTTGTGCTGAATAGGCATATTTGGGAGGATTTGATGTTTTTATTAATAATCTACAATTGTAAACAATATTCATTTTTGGGTGCTGAAGTTATTGTTATAATTACTGATGCAATTCAGAGTACAGTCAGTCTTTTAAAATATACATCAGTGTAGCGTTTATTGTTCTAATACTATCTTAAGGATGAAAAGATTCTTCGCTACAAATATAACATGACAGAGAAAATCTGGAAAGTTAAATGCTGGATAAAGATATCATAGGATACCAACAGCAAGACACACAACAGCACTATAGTCTTCACACTGATAGCAAAGTTAAAAATTTTATTGCCCAACAGACTTCCGCATTAAATAGGTAAAACATACCAAAAGGCTCCAACAACTGTCAAAAATTGTCCTTGGGCATTCCTTGTCTCTTCAGCATGTGCATTGGACTGGGCCAACCCTACTGCTATAGGAAGCAAATTATTTAGAATTACTTTACAAACTTCTTGATCTCGACGGTACAAAGAACACACGTCACTGTGAAAGAAAGAAAGAAAAAATATCTTGAAACAATAAACAGCCTCCAAAGCCTCTAGCTGTTGAACTAAAATAGCTCTAAAACATGCTGAATAGTTTCTCTCTTACGAAAGAGGCCTAAGAAGCATAAGAACATCGTCTTCAGGCAAGAGGTGTTCTTCAATAGGGAGCTCCTTCAAAAGGACCAAGTACTGGGGAATAAAAAAAAAAAAAGAAACAAAATGGAAAATAATACTTAAGAAAATAAGTAGACAAAAAGAAAAACTATAAAACATTTTCAGTAACTCTTACATGAAATCACCCAGCAAGGATACCTATTGTCAGCTCTTACATGTTAGACTCTGACCACCTTTTCATGCAAAGACTGTTGTCACACAGTAATACCGCTCATGAAATTTTTAATTCTGGCAGTCAAAAACACTTCCCTTGTAAACTAAAACACAGATCCTATTCTACTACAGAGACCATTTCTAGCTATATAACAAAGAATTAATGATAAAGGCAAGATGTTTACACTTCTCAACTCTATTTTCTGGCTTACAAATTCTAACTGCTGTTTCCCTGACCACAGCACACTTCAAAACACTAAAAGTAGCCATTTTAATGTCTTCTCAGGGGACCGATGACAAGAGAAGGACAAGAATACACAATTGACAAGAACATACAAATTTAAAAACAGTACAAATATAGAGGTGGGTCTGCTGTAAAAAAAGCTCACTCACCACGTGCAGATGCAACGGCTTAGCACTATCAAAGACACTGCCATCAGTAAGCATTAACAGCTTCTTCCGTATATCAGAGGCTCGAAAGCTCACTGTCTGAATTTGGACTGTAGTTAGACAAATACATAAGAACCTCAGAATTTCGAGGAGAAGTAAATCCTGCTTTGTCAACTGTTCTTCAGCTAATGGGCTCAAAGCACCTGAAAATAAGATTTGCATGTAAGAAATGCTTATCCAAGGACAATAAAAAAGTTGATAACATTTTAGGTCTTTACAAAATTAATTTAAGTTCTCAGAATGCAGTACTAGCAACCTTTAAGTTTATTTGTTATTGAGCAGTTACTGCATCAGTAACAGCTTCTTGAGTGTGTTTCCCACTTCTACAAAGGCCCTCTCTAAAACAGAGGCTTTTAATTTTATGTGCCCATACATATGGCTGCTTTCTCCATCGAGGTTACAATGAACTCAGCAGAACCATCTGCAGCTGTGTTCTTTTGCGCTGTTAACTATAATTTAGGATATATTTAAAATTACGGATTCAAAGCTTCCCCAAAATTGAAATGATGACAATTACTACTATGTTAATATCCTCATTGAAATTTCAATTATAGCCTAAACAAAATAGTTACAAATGTCATTTTCCTGTCACATTTACAACCCTTTTCACTTTCTGCAATTGCAAACTTTATTTATTAGAATTATTTATTGGGTGGTTGGAGAAGATGTTGAAAAAGACTTCTAAAGCGTCTTTAGAAGTCTTTTTCAACATGATGGGGAAAACAGACCAGCTGCTATTTGTGGCGTTAATATAACGCCCTGATTTCCTTCTCATTCAATAATAAACAGAAGACATAGTCCTGATTAAAAACTAACATACACACACCATTTTAAGAAAGAATTTAAAACGAAAGAGAACATCAGTACTTGTAGCTCCTAACAAGAATAAACAGATGGATTCATGCTCCTGTCCCTCTGCAGGTCCAGAGATATAAGAAAGATGACCTTGTCAAGAATTACTGATCAGGAAAACGAGAAAAGTTAAATAGGAGAACTTTTAAGAAAATGAAGCACAGTTTAACGAGAGAGACAGGTATCCTACAGACACATTTTCTAGTCTCTTTGCCAAAATTTCTGCCTTTGAATAAGTTAGCTAGCTTCTCTGCTTGCATTTTACTATTTATAAAATAAAAAACAAACTTCTCCTTTCCAAATGAGCTAGAACACTTCATTAACATCTTTAAAACACTAATAAGGTACAAAAGAATCATTATTGTTTATAAAGTACCTGGTTCAACCATTACCTGCTTCAACTATTAATAAAGCAGCAGAGTTTTGTATCTCACTGTCATTCAAGCAAAGAGCAACCTGTAAAAATAAGCTTTTGCAAATAGTTTTGGACACAGAGAAGACCTACCTGTCACATTTTGCATCTCACCAGATTCATTTGCATCACTGATGTCAGTCACAGAATGATCATCAAATAGATCATCAGATACCTGGTTATCTACTTCCATTATACTTTCCTCAGGATCATTCCCTGTTAGATCCACTTCTCCCAGTTCACTTGGTTTTCCGGTAAACGTCATCTGACAAAACCACCACATCCTTTTAAAGTTGGCTTTGAAGGACAGGAGAAACACCACAGGCATAACACAAGGAAAGACACTACAGTTTCCCAGTGAACTAGAATGGGTGAAGACAGTAAGGGCTACACTGAATTGATGAATTTCACCCTTCGTGATAAACTTGTCTTCTACACACATGAACTGTTTGATTTGAACTACTCTCTTCAATACACAAGCTTCCTAAGACAGATATTAGTCTCTGTGTTTTAGATGGTGCCAAGGACATTGTCAGTATTTGAAAAACAATTCTCTCTACAAGACTCACAAAATTCTCACTATACTTCATAATTACAGAGAAATGAAAGGAAGGCATATGACCTTTTTGAGGGCATACCAATTACTACTTTCCCTACCAGATGACAAGTTAACAGAAGGTAAGACTCTCAGCTTCTCCTCACCTGAAAAAAACAAAGGGTTTTGCCTACCTAGACCTGACTACAGGACAACGTGCCAAAAAGAGAAGTTTTAAGAGTTGTGCTAAACACAGTGATGTGCCACCCTATTACTTTTCTCAGTGAGAAAGGAGGGTCATTTACAGTTAGAAGCTTTAATATCTATATAATAAACACCTTTAAAGTGTTTTAAGGCACGTAAGTCCATCAAACTACAAAATAAAAAGAAGCTTTTAAAACTTTACAAGTGCATTAAAGTTAAATGTCATGTGTTATAGAAATTCTTGCTGTAGCATAAAATCTGTAGATACTTTTACTCTAAAACAGTATTAAAAAATTTCAAAAAATAACATGATTTGTTTTTTAATGTTAACAATGTGATGTATCAAGGCTTGCTAAGCCTGATCAAATGTTATCCATCTGCTCTCATTTTTCCCCTATGCCTGTGTTCAAATGCTAAATAGAAATGTTTCCAGTTAGGAATTCTCTATAAAACTCAATGTATTTTGATTTATTTTTCAGTAATAAGTATCTCATTTGGTTTGCCTCCAAATTATTACATTGTAAAAACAATCCTCTCATAGAAGAGCACTGCATTTAGAAACAGGTAGAATGTACTTACCAGACTTTTGCAAATATCTACGAGATCATTCATGAATTTTGATGTTAACAAACGCAGGAATATATTAGACAGCATCTTATTAGCACTGTTCTGTAAGAAAACGAGATGTACAGATACGTTAATTCATTTTTTCCAGGTACCATATGTATGATATTCAACTTTGTGATCTCATAAATGAAGAAATATAAATTCCTTTATACGCTTTACCTTAGTACAATTGCATATACATTTTGTACACTGCATTATCAAAGTCCTCAGTGAGTTGATCTGGGCATCTTCATTTAGTTTGTTTTTAGACTGAGAAATGCTTTCTCCAGCATAATGAATGAGAGACTAGTAAAAATACAACACAGTTAAAATAGCTCAGTTAAATTCCTTTATACATTGGCACATACACAGCACACACACAGACACGAAAGGACACAATTCTCATTCATACAGCTTTGATATTTATAATGTGCATCCAGGAGTTTGGACTTCTTTCTTTTTTCTTTGGCTTTTGTTTGACTTATTCTGTTCCAGAAGCAACAAAAAGATGGCCCAGACCTGCCTGAAACATTGATATTTTCATCACAAATGAAAAATACAGCATCTCTCCATAAGGTGTAAGTTTTCGGTTTCCATATTTAAGCAAAAAAGCACCTCATATAGTAGTAGTAGTAATAATAATAATAATAGTAGCTGTCTTCATACTGGTTTAAACCATCAAATGATCTTAACAAATTCCTGCATAAAAGACCTATAAATGAAAGGACTTGTTATTCTCTAAGTAGTCCTTTGTAATCCATGTCCATGATTATTTTATTTTTTTTAAAAGGCATGACTCAGAAATGTATCAATATCTAGAATACTCTCCACTGCAAAACTGATGCATTGGTGTACTGACAGAATTTCAGTGACTCCTTTCTTTCAGCAGCAGTAACATACTCAAACCTCAACTGCCTCTTTTTTAAGCAGAAACCAGTAGAAATATTCATGCTCTGAAAATGTGTCAATATGAATAGAATTTAAAAAATAATTTTATATTTAATGGTTAAATTAATTTTTAATAGCTCCCAAACACATTGCCACGTACCTTAGCCTTCTGGAACAACTCTGATTTACAAGCATCCTCTTCTTTAAATAAACCAGTGTAGCAATAGCAACCAAGGACACCAATCATGAGACTGACACATCGGACAAGGTGTTCTGCAGCAACAACCTTAGACTAAATCAAATACACAGTACAAATACCAGTGGTTTATCATTAAACTTTTTCACCAAAATACAGAATTCTTTAGAGTCTTTTTCAAACACGTTTATATACAGATTTCACCAAAATTAACGAAGATTTGCACCCTAGTGTTCTGCACTGCAGTTGCCTCAGCTCCCTAACGTCCTTTTGGCTCTCCATGTTATAATATTCTGTGTATGTCCCATGGCCTTTACGCATCCTTCACAATACTTTAAATTCTCCCTCTCCTTTAGATTCCATCATAGAAATACTTCCAGCAATTCCCACGTGCTCTGTTAATCTATTTTACCTCCTGCCGGGACAAGAGACAGTATGAGCTAATCAGGAACTATATCACATTCCTACTGCTATCTCTTCCGATCTTTACAGTAAATTCGTAAGTTGCTTCTTAGCAGCTACTGTGTCAACAAACAAATGGCATAGATGGTTGTAAATGCGTGCAAGGTTACTGCAGGAGTATTCTAGAGATCCCTTTCTACCTGTCTAAATTATTTGGATCAAAGGAGGAGAAAGAGCAGACAAATAATTATTTGTCTTACTTTCTCAGGAAAGGAGACCAAAAGGGATTGCTATCACATTTTGAAAAGCAGGTATCTATAAAAAAAGATGTGAAAACTTATGCATACATGCCATTGTTACACATGCAAAAGCAGGGATAAGTTTTATAATTCCTAGTTGCCAGTACCTTGTTTCAAACTTTGGTACTGCCTCTTTCGGCTCACCAAATATTACAGGACTTTAGCAGTGAATTGCAGGGAAGGCACACCCACTATAATAAAACAAAAGCTAGCCTGTCAAAGGAACTGGAAGTTTAAAAAGCCTGCTGCTTTTGTTTTCACAAACTTTTTACCATTATGTGGTGGCTCTTCCTCTACAAGTCAAGATTTTTCTCCAAAGGAGACATTCTGTGGTGTTTCAACAAATGGAAGCTACAGATAGGATCACAGGATAATTCAGGCTGGAAGGGACCTCGGCAGGTCTCTGGTCCAATCTCCTGCTCACACCAGGGTCAGCTCTGAGGTCAGAAGAGGTTACTCAAGGCTTGATCCAATCAGGGCTTGAAAACCTCCAAGGATGAAGACTGCATAACCTCTCAGGCAGGGCAACCTGTGCCACTGCTTTACTGTCCTCAGGTAGATAAATTCCTCCTTGTATCCAGTGTGAACTTCTCTTGACTCTGCCTGCTGTCTCTCATCTTCCTGCAATACACCACGGTGAAAAGCCTGGCTCTGTCTTCTAGACAACATTACAGGGACTGGCAGGCTCCCCCAAAGCCTGTTAGGTCCCCCCAAAGCCATCTCTGCTCCAGGCTGAACAATCCCAGTTTCCTCTGTGTCTCCTCACAGGCCAAGTGCTGGAGCCCCCACCATCGCAGCGGCCTGCACTGAATGCATTAAAAGTCTGTCTTGTACTGGGAGGCCCAAAACTGGATGCAGTATTTCAGATGCAGTATAAGGGCAGTGAGTAGAGGGGGATAATCAGTTCCCTTCAGCACTGGCTGTGCTCTTGTTAATACAGCCCGTATTTTGCAGCTTTCTTTACAATTACTCCTTTACACAGCTGCTTCTTTTTATAAAACCCAACTATTTGAGACCTCTATGCCTCAGGCCATCTTGACTGAAAACTGGCAAGTGCCTAAAGCGTTACAGGGGCACAGAAGTTGAAACGAACATCACAAAAAGCAGGGTAACAGTTGTTTATGTGGCAACTTTGCGTGCACTTCCACTTCTATACAACTTCTCCATATTCCCACATACTAATGAAAACTATGGATATTTTGCCAATGATGTAAAGAAATACAGACGTATTATTGGATATAGCTTTTAAAATGCTTGTGGTTCATTTTTAGCGGCAAAAGGAATGAAAATCTATATACTTTGCCTTGAAAATATGTTGTTTGGGAGCACAAATATAAGGATGTAACAGTAATTTCTAACTTACCTTAGGAACATAGCTGCTTAAAAGCTTTTCTGACATTGCTAAAAGACAGTATTCCAATGTTTCCCTAAGATTTTGGTTGACAGCAAGTCTTGAACCAGTCACATGTTTATCTGCAACATTTACTGCAAAGTTAGTGAAAATATCCATTTCATCAAATGTTGTCTGCAGGTACAGCTCTTCAACATCAGAAAAATTGATTTCTTCTTTCCCTTGCAAGTGTTGCACACTTGAAGAAGAGACATCATTTTTACTTTAGCAGCCAGTATACAACTTACAAGTCTTTAAAACTATTATTTAAATGCAAGAAATAAAACAAAAGCAAAATAAAATATTTTATTCTTCTGTGCTTCCAAACTCTGGTTGATCTTTAATTTCTGAGATGACTTTCATTGTGGAATGGATACTATCATTTTAGTTCTGTCTGAACAAACTGCAAGGAAAAATGAAGCCTGCACATACATCATATGTTCTACCATAGTTCATATAACAGCATCTGTTTTGTGTTAAGATGGCTGACCTCAACCTACTTTACACAACTGGAGCAGAAATTCACAAAACCCCTGAAACTAGTATTTTTAACTTCTAGTAGGAAAGTCTTATCTTCCATCATAACAAGTTACACACATTTTAGTTTCATTAAGAAGAAATTGGACGTAGTCCAAGAGCTCAAACATATGCAACAGCGAAAGATGCAACAGCATTCAGAGTGACTCCTACAGACTCAAGTAATGTGTGGCTGGGGCCACAAATACGTTGACTGGCAATAAGACATATGGACAGTAAGCATCTAGCCAACTTTCTACTTAGCATCTATCTTCAAGAAAAGTCTTAAGATATATGCTTCCTTTAGAATGGAAGGAAATGTTAAAAAGGATGAATAAATATTTGTATAAACTTACAAATTATTTGAAAAATATAATTGTAATGGGTTAAAAATACCTAAGGTACTTATGGATAAAGAGCCACATAGTTAGCTGTATTGCTGAAGAGAGATGATACACATATTCCTTATAAGGTATTTTGTTCAGTACCTGAAGCTTTGACTCTGTCAGCAAGAGACTATTTTAACGTCTGCTTAAAGCATCTTAACAAATCGCAAAACCGCTATTATTTTTATGGGGTCTGAAAGATGTTGTAGACAAAGATGCGAAAGAGTTGGAGGAATTATGCATTTCATTATCTCTGCTTGCTAAAATGACAAATATAAGAAGTTTAAGTATCTATAATGATTGATTTTAAAACCTACCATTTAGCATCATTTTGGAAAAAAATCATGGCAGCTCTACAGTTCTTCATTGTAAGGCTCACAAGAATTTCTTGTAATGTAAGATGAGGAAAATCACTGTAAAAAAAGGAAATTGTTTTGTATTTTCTTGCAATCAGACAAGCTCTTGGGATTCCTGAAGCACACGCAAATGTTAACCAAATTAACAGTGTAACTTCAAAGCAGCTTAAGTTTTCACTTAAGATTTCTAACACACAGTTAATTTATCTGCTATGCTATGGACAGATAACGGAATTATGTCGCCAGAATAACATTCTACAGTAAGCTTAAAAACCCTATAAACACTAACAAAGCATTAACATAACACAATTCTGCAAATCCACCTTTCCCTGCATAATTTTCTGTGTTAGAGGGTGAGCTTATGCATAAAATTATACCACAAAGACTTCACCTGCAGAGCACAGGAGGCAACTCTGCACATTCTTCCATTTCTTCCTCCAAATAGCAGGACAGTACCCATTTCATTATTGCCTCCTTTGACACAGAATCCAGATTTCTTTCACAATTATTCTGTTCCATTCCTACGTCCAAATTTTCTGGCACTGAATAGGCAGACATCACTAATGATAAACAACATACAGCAGAACTGTAACAAAAATGGAACACAGTGCATTTGTGAGAACCAACGTGGTATTCATTGATCAGCACTCTAAAGCAAAGTCAGAATTTTTGCATGCTCAGGGAGCATCAAGTACATAAGCAAGTTAGTAAGCACACATATGGAAAAACTCATTTATTAGAATCTTTGCATTTTCAAAATCCACATTTTGGCTATTACAGACATTTCCTGTCTATTTTAAAGACTGTTTCAGAATAATCATTTCAGAATCAAAATATATGTAGAAGAAAACATACTTTTTAACTTCAAAAAATCAACATCTCTTTCAGTCAGATTTTAAATTTTTAGTCCATTTCATATTTTTAGTCAATTTTAAATTTGAAGATGCTTGCCTCTCCTCTTCTGCCTCTGCTTTCAGACTCATTTATGTATTTATGCCCGTTTCAAATGCTTAAAACACAAACATGGGCAGTTCTTAAATAGAAATACAACCACAACAACAACGTTATTTTGAGTAATACAGCGGTTTTGGTTGCACAGTAAAGAGCAATGTGAATCAGACATAAAGTATTAGCCTTGCTTCCCATTCTACCTTGAAGGCTTGCATGCAGGTCCTGAAAATATCTTCCAGAGTTCTTTATCTGTCACAACAAGGTTTCCTTGAATCATAGCTCCAAGTAGCCCAAAGCTCTCCACTTCAATTTGCTGGAAACTTATGCTACGAATGGTAAGAGACCAAATCTTTGCCCAGGTTCTCTGGAGCTCCAACTTCTGGGTGCTTTTCAAATCAGTTTTCTGGTTTTGACACAAAGCTACCTCTGTAAGACACTTCAGCACGTATGGGGTCCTTTCTCCTCGGCGCTGCTGAGGCAGTAACTGGTGAAGTACACTGAGTAAGGGAGGTAGCTCACTGTTAGGAAGACTCATGGGATACTTTGATATTAATTGAGCTGTAATCTGTAACCTTGAAAACACAAAGTGAAGCAATTAATATCAAACATACATAAATTTGCATCTTCAAAAGTAAATGAACAAAGAAAGCATTCTTCGATTGTCATTTCACATTTACGCCTTCCAGTATTGAGACAATTTGTTTACTATTAAAGGTTAAAGATTCAGTATTTCTACTGTCTTTACTTGTAAAGTCTGCTCATCTAGCCTCACTATCACTAATAATTTCTTACAAGCTGACTTCACTGATTTCTAATTTCTTACAAGCCAAGTTCACTGTTTTCTGACCACAAGGAAAGAAAATTTCAGGCAAAAAACCTATTTTTCTCCTTCTTCTGGACTAGCCTGTTATACACTCCGACCCAGGGAGTGACCTCAAGGGTGAAATTACATAAACAGGAAACCTTACAATAACATCTCTACAGAAAAGAGAAAAAAATTTATCAAATGAGCAGAACGTTAAGCTGGGGATGATAAATTGGAAGGGTTTTGCTCATAGCAATGGTTGCAACTCTATCCAAATTAGTAAATTACAGTATTCACAGTATTTCTTGGAGATTGCCACCTTCACACAGAATGGCACGTTAACTTGTCAAATGGATCCTAAATAGCCACTTTGTCTCAATACTGCGAGCAATAAACACACACACATACACACACACAAACCTGCCGCCCCAGCTCAGGACCCAATTCACAAGCAGCTACACTGTTCTGGTATCTTGTACAGCAGTTTCCAAGAAAAGTCAGAAAGACAGAGAGGAACAGTAACAGAAAAAAACATTCAGTGTAAATTATTTTAGCTAAAAAGTCAACATTCTTGGGCCTTGGACTTGGACTACAACTGGTAAATTCTGGAAAAGCTGAGCTGTAGTCTTTTAACAACGACTTGACTCCCTGCTACACTCTCTGCTACAGAGTCCTTCTGCGGCAGTCAGTGGAAGAAGACGTGTAGCTATACCTCCAGTTCAGAAGTCCTTCATGTCAAACAAAATACCCCTCAATCAAGGTCCAAGCTAAGATGCCAGGCCTTGCACTTCGATAGTTTTCAGGCCAGGTATTAGGGCAAACTGTGTGAACTAGTCCAAAAGGGCCAAACTGTTAATGGCTGCTGTCCTGTGACACAGCCAGCTTAAGACAGCAGTAAATCTTACGTTAATTTCCTAATACTCCTAAGATGGATCACACATACATACACCACTTGCATAAAGACTGGTAATATCTAGCACAAGAGACAGGTAAAAAACCAGAGGCAGTAATACCTTATACACCACAACACAGATTAGCTTAGTGCTTAGATATATAATTACAGCATGTGCAGACACCTAATTTGAGAGCACAACATATTCAGGAGAACACTTAAATGTAAAAAGATGTCTGTAGTGGTATTTGTTTCGTGTAAAGATGTTATTACCAAGGTATGACATCAAAATCCTTCTGGGATCCTTGAAGGTTGTCTCGAATTACCTCCCAGCCTAGTTCAATCCTCCTGCGCTTGCTTGGTACAGTTTCATCACTGGGCTCTCTTTGAGAAACAGCACATGGCTGGGTAATTTCCAGAACTTTGTTATCCTCTGTAAAAACCTTTTATAAACAGAAATTAAAAAGTACACAAATAAAAAAAGTAGTATGTACAGGAAAACTGAAATGTCAAACTAAACTGGTCCATTTTTTACTGTGTATACAGCCTCTTAAAAGGCAACCAGAATTATTATTTATTATTCTTTACTATAACAGAACCTCTGCTTATAGTCTAATAAGCAACACTAGTGAAACCTAGTATAATTTAGGAGTCTACACATTTCTAAACTGCACAAAAATTAACAACTAAACACAACAGAACACAGACAAAGGGTACTAATACTTCAGTAAAGGATTCTGAGGAAATGCTAAAGCCATATTACTTTAAAAAGCAAAACATACAACACAGTAAATATATAGTTAACTTTATATTCAAATAAAAATGGTACCTGAAGACAAATATCAGCCATTAACTCAATCAAATTTTCCTTTACAGCAATATTACGTGAGCCTGAAGAATACTTTCCTCTACTACAAATGAGATTTATTTCATTCACCAGCAGATCATATAGGTTATGTAAGATACTTTGCCATTTTTCTGAGTCATAGGCACCTGTGCATGCAAAAACAATTAAAAGATAACATGTACCACCCACTTGATACCATGTGTAAACCTACCTAGACAATGTAAAATACAGCCAAAATAAGAATAAAGCATACAAAGCTTAACAAATGCAGGCCTGCAAAACAAGTCTTATAACGGAGAATGAATAAAGAAAAAAAGTGAAGAAAGTTAAGAGATAATTTAATCAGCGTATACAAGTAATTAGGGTAGGAACGAAATTTCTAATAAACAATTTTTATCTAACTGGAAAGACTACAATGAAATGCAATGGATAAATTTGGACGAATTATAAACTCTCTGCCATTTGTAGACAAAGTAAAAAAAAACCCTCAAAGTCTTTTTAAAAAAATGATGCTATAACTGAAATAGGCCATGACAGACAAACACAATTACTGAGTGATGTTCTCTGACCAGTTTTATACAGTAAGTCAGACTTAGTCCATAGTAGTAATTTCTGGGCTTAAATAAACCTGGTAAGATATGAATATACGTGGCAATCTAAACTCAATCTAAACTATTATTTCCCTTCCCCAAAGACTTTCTGTTTTGCTTTAGTAATTAAAATCACCTTTTGATAAAAAAAAAAACAATCAACCTTTACAGGATTAATTTATAATTAATATTCTCTTAGTGCATACAATTTGAAAACTTATTTTCACTTTCACTCAGTATTAATCTATAGCATAAAACTACTGACAAGTAATCATCACTCCCATTAATGTTTCCGAGAATCAGTATCAAAATTCTGAAAGTTGGCACAATAATTCGAACAATCACATACAGTGATAGAAAAAAAAACAGGGAAGTTTTTATTGTACCTTTTCCCTGAGTTTTTGCACCCTTTGGATGATGAATATGAACTTGGAGACGAACTAACTCAATTATTGCCTCCTTCAGGGAATCCTTTGGTCTATAATGAGTCCATATATAAAGCACTGTAGGCAAAATTTCTTCCCCTACTTTACAAATCCGTATGCGACAGTTGACAGCAAGCTTATTGCAGAAAATATTAATTGCTCCAACAATATGATCCAGGCCTGCAGTATTCTTCTCCTGCCTGCAACATAAACCAAACACTTGAAGTTCCAGAATAAATAACCTTATTTCTTTTTACAGGAATTGTTTAAATGTAAATACTAGCAAGTAACTATATTCAGAATATTATTTGCCTAACAAATGCAGAAGTTATTAACATTTTAAAGAATCTATTAAATTGGTGTTCAAAGACAGAAGAAAATATGTCTAAAGAAGCATTACCTGCTATTACTCAAGTCTAATCCCAAATACTTAAAATGAGTTATTCTCTAAAAGTAGGTATTGGCATACAAAAGGAGCATTTGCAACATACCTTGCACCCTGCATTGCTTTTGAAAAGAAGATAAACATATCAGAACTCAACCCATCAGTTTGGAAGCAGTACCCCCTCGTAAGTGTGTGAATTATCCTAGCCACCAAGACTCTATTAATCTTCCCAGAAGGTCTGAGGTATAATTGGCCATACAGGATCAGCAACTCTGCAAATGTATTTTAAAAAAGTATATATGATATAGTGTGTATATATGTTGTTAATATACAAATATATATACATAAACATATATATATTACAGAGGATTACATAAAAAATGCTTGAAGCAAAATATTGCATTAAATATACAGAAACCACCATTCTGAATTCAGCTGCATGTCATTGTTCACTGGGAAAATTAACCAGGGAAAAAAATAAAACATGTGGTCTTGCCTAGACTGGAAATAAAGTTATATTCATTCTGAGCTGGGATAAAATCTGTTTTGTGTTACACCGAGCAAAGCAGCTATAACCACATGATCAACTTTCACAACTACTTCCACACTCAACTTCTACTCTATGTTGATTGCTCAGCACAGTGGGCTCCATTTGTTGCAGAATACACAATAAAAGTACTCAGAAACAATTTACAGCCACACATACATTAACAAAGAATTTGGTGCAGCAGGAACAGGTAAACAGATCCGAACAGTTGGTACTGATGCTGCCCATATTTCCATTACATGCAGTTCAGCTAGCTTACTCCAGCCTGCAGACCAACACAACCATGCTTTGCACTCATTTACAAGTTTTCTGGAGGAAAGGACCCTTCCTCAGATTTTTGTTTTCTTATCTCAAGGCCCATTTAGGAATCATCACACTGTCCTTTCGCCATCCTCATACAAATCACGGTAGCACACTACTGATCCAACCATCACCATCAGTTTAACATGACACATACAAAAAGCCTTGCTGCTATTTCATTTATGCCACTTACAAGTGACTTGATACTGTCCCTCAGTCCACCAGTGGACAATATCCGCTGCAAAGAACCACTTTGGGAAGAAATACTGATTCAGTCCTATGACCTTGGCAGCTATTCTGGGACAACACTTTGAATGAATGGGACATCGACCTCTCAGGTCTCCCGTTCTCATAGGAGAAATACAGGTAGAATGATCTTTTGGGAATCCCAGCCACTACAACTACTTTGTTCACAGTCAACCAGACATGAGCTCAGAGCAGCTGTAACATATAGTCCTTGGGATGCAGAATGACCAGTTACTGTACTTTTGCTCAGTAGAGTGACTATGACCTAGAAGAGCCTGACAACCCTTAACTTTACTGGTCAGTAGCTCATCAATTTGGGGTGAGTAAGCTCTCCACAGACAGTCAGGACCAAGGCCTCTGAGGCATTCTCTCAGAATCTCTTCTTTTGAATACTCTGCATGGGTGACATTGATGGCATCACACAGGGCCTTGAGCTCTGGATTCCTGTCTTGTGGAAAAGCTGGCTTGGGACAACTATAAATAAATAAAATGCAATGCTACTGCTCCATTGTTGTGCAGGTCTTGGTAGATTTATGGACATCTTGGACTACAGCAGGACTCTATGCCACCTTCACCAAGTCTTTCATAGCTCTCTCAGATCAATAGAGATATCAGCACCTTCTTTCCAAGCAGGCATAAGGTCATTTGCAGAACTTAGGTGACTCTATGAATTGTGGGAATCAGAAACAGTTCATACCCCTATATTACTGGGTCACAAAGCTTTAACCTGGTGACAACAGTGCCCAAGCCTGGTTTAACTGTGTCCCTTCTGCATAAAGGGTGGAAGTGGAATGTGCACCAGTGACCTCCCAACACCCTCAGAACAGTGGGCCCTACACAACTGCAAGTGCACTGCAGCCCAGGGTCACAACAGCCCACAGCCAATGCTCCCTGTCCCTGCAGGGGTTCTTATACTGGGACCTCCTCAGGTTGGGAAACCACTCCTGCTCACACTTGCAGAGCGCTTAGTGGCTGAACTCTTCTCCCATCTACTCTCCATGCTCTCTGCTGACCTCCCCTCAAAGAACATACATGCAAGGAAAGCACATAGCCTAGAATCTGAATGGGAGCAAAACCTGCAGTAGAACAATTCTAAAATAAGAAAACTTGATCCCACAACACCCGTTGATCTCTTCTCATAGCTGATTCTGCTTCAAGCAGGGGATTGGACTAGAAATCTCCTGAGATTCCTTCCAACGGGAACTATTCTCTAATTCCCTGAGAGAGCCAATACAGCTATAACATATACAGAGATGAACAGGGAAGAAGGGAAATACTGCATATGATTTTTTAAAACCAGGGGCTGAACATAGGAACAGTATAGCATCCAGCAATATGATCCTTCTCCTGAAGGCCAACAGGGTCTACTGGAAATCTGGTTGACCTGCCTGAACTAAAAGAGCAGGCACAACGCTTCTTTTCTCCATGGAGAAAAAAAAGCCCAAAAAGGCATAATGGTCTCTAAACCCTGCTGTCACGCCTTATCCTCCATGTTCCATTTAGACACCTGAATAGAGACTTTGTGGACCACGACCCCACACAAGTTGTTGAAAGAGCTGAAAACCCCTTCCCTGCTTGACTAAGCTTCCTCTTTTTTCTCCAAGTCCAACTGCCTGCACACCACTCACTACTTAAGAGCACGGTCTAGTGTATTTTCATGCTGGAACAGCTACTCCTGCCACCTCTCCAGCGCTTCATGTTCCCAAGCCTCTGTCAAGCCTCATCTAAGTGAGCCAAGACCTGCTATCAGTCCTGCTTACATAGCCTCACAATCCTCTCAAACACAGCTTTCATGCTGTTCTCCATCTACTCCCCGCTTCAGCCCTGTGGTGTTGCAGCATCCCCTCTGGGATGCTTGCAAGAACATGGGGACCAGATCCAGGGTGAAGAGGTAGGGGAAAGAAGCTGCTGTGGCATCCTCCTCTTCAGAAGAATATGCAGAAGAAAGAAAAGCAAGTCTGTTGGTCCTTGAATATATGTGACAATGCATGGTTCTGTTGTTTATTGCCGTCCCTCCCACAGTTCTTAGGGTATCAAGGACACAGTTTTCTGTAGGTGGCAGTAATACTGGGATAGATCCAGTTCTGCCTTAATTCCTACAGCAGACAGGTGAAATCAAGCTCTGAAAACCCTAAGACGTGCTAACTTCAGTACCAGGGTATGGCACAGCAAATAGAGCATCTGGACATTTAGATTAAGGAAGACAGTGTAATTTGTTAAGCAACAAGAGTGGAAAGAGGCCTCCTTGGCAGTATCAATTCCTCCTTGTTTTGGTGGTATTTACTGGAAGATGGATCGAGAATCTTCTGCTGCTTTGAGTGCTTGATGGGGTACTGGATGAGGTCTTTGAGCACTAATGGACTATCTCATCCATTTTTGCTGTGAATGTGCTCTGAACAAAGCAACTACCTTCCTAGATTAAGGAACGGTTAGGCTTGCATCCTGTGGAGACCACACAAACTGCCCACAACAGTAATCAGCTACCTGGAATTCCTGCTGATGCAAAGGTTTACTTACATGTCTATCTCATCCTGGATGATGACTTGGCATGCCACGATCTTAGTGAACCCTTAGAAAAAACAGCATATCAGCAAGTGGAATGGAACATCCTTTTCATCCTCTCTCCTTGTTGGTAACCCTCTAGTTACAGACTACCTGATGAATAAGAGTGCTTCTCAAACTCTATGTATTATGTTCTTACGAACTGCCAGTGCTGTGAAATAAGTCACTGTTTAAGCACCACATAGAGTCTCTGCATTGGAACATTCACGACCGGCAGAGGTTTAAGGAGCAAGGCTGCTCCCCTGTAGCTGACACAGGACAGCTGAACACGCAGCCTTGTCAGTATGCATATGGGTGTGTGTGGCGAATGGGGTGTCACCACAACTGCCTGCTACCTCACTCGATAACAGACATGCTGAATAAATGGAAACCTTTCAACCTACTGTCATGGTTTAGGTCAGGACAGACTAAACGCACACATTAATTACTGCACAGTAATTTGCATATTTATTATCTCTGAGAAACTACAAACAGAACACTGCAAAGTTGCAGAAGATTGGTTCTCTCTCCTTCCCCTCTCCTTGCTGACAAGAGCAGTGGTTGTCAGTGGTCAGGAGCAGTGGAGTGTTAAGCGTGTTGGTTCTGGCTACGCGAGCTTGGTCCCAGGCATCCCTAGAGGTCCTCCACAGTCTAAAGGTAGAACTGTGCTGACACATCACCACCCCTTTGCCCCTTCAGGCTGAGGTAGATGAGTTTTATAAGGTGAAGAGCATCTTCCAGACTGTTTTGTGTTTGGCGGTCAGGGGACTACTCTGACCTGTTGTTCACAATGACCTGGTGTAGCAAGTCACTGGATCATTTAAGCAGGCTCAGCTATGAGATAAGACCAGCTGGTGTTGTCGGATCACTCATTCTTATATAAGTTTGGTTCTGCTATTTCTGTCAGTTACATCGTTTTTTCCCCGCAACACCTGCCTAACTGTGCTTTATCTGACAAAAAGTTACATCCCTAACACCTGCACAGCAGCATATCAAAGGTCAAACTGTGCGCTCTCTGACATTTGCCTCATTACTCAAGTTATACCAGCTCAGTAGGCCGGGACACTTTCCGCCCCTTGCTCTGCACCTCCCTAACACTCACTCATTTAACGGTACATAGCGCGAGGTTACTTGCCTCACAAATTACATCCTTTGCAACAGTCTCCAGACTCAAGGGTTGGAAATAATAGAAGATATGGTATATCTAGTCAATCTCATGTTTATCTGTCCATAATTTTATCATTTTGATTTTGAAGTGAGATCCATTACCACACCCAACTATTTCTGGTGTACCGTATCTCCACAAAATTTCTTTTTCAAGACCTACTACAGTGCTTTTAGCAGTGTCATAAGCTACTGGGCAAGCCTCCAGCCATTTCTTTAAAATAGCTAGGACATATCGATTCCCCCTACTAGGCCTGTAGAAAGGACCAATGTAGCCTACTTACCACACATCTCCAATCTGGTAGTTTAAATGACAGCTTTCACTCTTCAATACCTTTTGTGCTTCAGCTTTTTTCACTAATGAACAAATTTCAAACACCTTTATTACTTGTAGAATGGCATCTTTAGACAAACCACTCCTCAGTCTCTCGCCCAGAGACAGGTGGAATCTCATCTTAGATGCTTCATGGCTCCATCAAGTAACAAATAGGTCTGCTCTACATTCCCAGTCCAGGACTTTGTTGATTGCAGCAACTTGAGGAGTTTGGTCTGATTGATAGCTGTTGATTTGTTCTTTGGTGGCTCTTCCTTTTGGGATGTAGCTAATGACATGTCATACCCATACACTGAGTTTTTTTCAGATCCTGTGTGATGTTTTTCCACAAGGTAGCTATCCAAATAGGCCTACCTCATCTCTGCCAATTCCTGTTTCCACTGTGTAAGCCAGTCCCAGAGGGCTCTGGCCACCATCCAACAGTCAGGTAAAATCTGCACTGTTTCCTCTGTAATGCTGCATCAATGGCCAGTCTTATGGCTTGGACTTCTGCATATTGACTTGGCTGTCCTTCACTTTCATCAACTTCTATCACCCCGTTGGTCAGGATGCCAAATGACAGCTTCACCAATGGCCAACAATTAGGCAAGAACCTAGCCTAGGTTCACCTAGCCAACAGGGCATATTACTAATTTTTTGAAATCTTGTCATATTCCAGGGCTTCTTGAGAATGTGGTAATACCTTGGCTGACACCCCAAAAGTCACGATGTTTGGACCAATCCATCAACTCCTCCAGTAGTCCAGAGCATTCCTGCTTCCCCTTATGAGTCCATTTATTCCAGGTCACACTTGTAGTGTGGAAAGTCAAAGGCACTTCTCCTTTCAGCAAACAGTGAAGTACCAGCAAGTGAGGAGTCAGCAGCATTTCTGACTCCATTGCCACTACTTCAAATGCTGCCCAGATTCTTTCATAGATGGCCAATATTTCTTCTGACAGGGTACAGTTAGTAGTCTATAGTCAGATCTTATTGTTGCTCAGGTTGTCACTCAAATGAGCCCATTTTCCTGGTGACTTGGTACAGTGGGTTCACGAGCGGACTGTACCCAGGGATGTGCATTGACCAAAATCTCACCATTCCAAGAAAAACTTGTGTTTCCTTTTTATTGACCAGTGGTGCCATTGCTGCAATGCTGTAAATCACATCAGTAGGAATGCAGCAGCACCCACCTTGCCATTTGACACCAAGAAACTATTTCCTGCACAGGTCTTTTCACCTTATCTCTTCTGAGTGCAAATCTTGCATTTAGTAAAATTCTAATTATCTCTTTGCTTTTGTTATACACCTCATGGGCAGTATTTCCCATACTACAATGTCATCAATGTACAGTAAGTGTTCTGGGGCACTGCCCTCTTCTAAAACCTTTTGTAAAAGTCCATGACAAATGGGCTATGCTTCCATCCTTGTGGCAGAAGGTTCTAAGTATACTGTACTCCTTCCTCTCCAGGTAAAGACAAACTGTGGTTTACACTCAGGGACCAGGGAAACGGGAAAAAAAAATGCATCAGCTGTGTCAATGGTAATATACTGGGTAGTGCTCTTTGCTTTGAGTTCCTACTGTAGTTCTAGTATAGGTGGTACTGCAGTGTTCAAGGGTGATGTTACCTCATTCAAATATCAACTACCTCTGATTAATCTCCAATCCCTGTTGGATTTTCATACAAACCTGATGGGATTGTCCAACAGTGAATGGGTTTGAGCAACTATACCTCAACTTTCCAGTCCTTTGGTAAGACCATGTACAGGACTGAGTAAATCTCTGTTGATCCAAGAGTGTCACCACTGCACTGAGTTGCAACCTGCATCAATTGAGGTGATATCTGTCGCAGCCCTGACTACTCCTCTTTCTGAGAGAGTCAGGCAGTTGAGCAAAGAGGTGTCCTCATTCATTACTACAGTAGCAATACCAAATGCCCACGGACGTCCTCACAGGTGCCTAACATATCTGTTCATTAAAAAGTCAATGCCCAAGATGCAAGAGGCACATGGTCCCACTACCAATTCACAGGGCTTCCAGTTTCTTTTAGTAAGATTGAGTTCAGCTTCTACTACATACAGCTTCCACTGGCCTCACGTGACTTCTTTGATGATGCAGCCAGTATATACCAATATGACAGTTCCTCATAATTTTTAAGAGTATGACTATCAACATTCAGAAGCTCAGAACTTCCAGCAGATAAGAGCACCTCATGAAGTCGGTATTTGCTTATCAAATCTAACTGCTTTGGGGCAACAGCTGGAATCCATGTTCTTACTTTCAACTCCTGCACCAGATCACTGATTTTATAAATAAAAAACAGACCTCTCCATTGTACTCCAAGAATTATAAACAAGCATTAAGGTGGAACTGCTAAATAAGGTTACGATAACCTTTACAAAGCTCATATATCCCTCTTGTAATAAAAGCAACCTGCTTCATTTAATGAATTTAAGTCTGACTTCCTCTACATTTATGGCCTTCAGTCTGGCCTCATTTCAGTAATTAAATTCCACTGTGCCCCTTATGATCTAACATCACAATTTCTCCTGTCACACTTCCAGCTTCAGCCCATACACAAAGAGACGCAGCTCACTTCCATGTTCCTAAACTACGTACCACACAACAACTCCCATAGGTTCCTCATGTAACCTGTACGTACCCTTCCAATGACACTTAGTCTCAATTTTCCTTCTCTGCCTTCTTCAGTATCTCTCTTCAACATCCCTGGCTTCTTGTCCCATTCCCTACCTGCCTACCCGAGTACCTGGTTATTCTTCAGATGCCTTTCCTGATTATTGCTCTGAACTCCCGCTTCCAGCCTCTTTATCTGATCAGTCCCTGCCTTAGCATTCTGCTCCAACCTGCAGCCTGACAGCCCTTTGTGTTCTCCCCCACTTGCTGGCTCCTAGTCTCAGGCAGCTTCCCCATACACTTCCAGCTTCTCCTTCAATCTTCAACTTCCAGTTCTATCTCCATGGCCATACAGTACCAACTCCTTTAACTTCTGAGATCCCACCCTCAGGCTCTCCAAGCACATCTCCCATCCTGAACTGTTCCAGTTCAATCACTTTGCTTTGCCAGTCTTCTGCAGACTTTTTTGCCTCCCCTTTCACTCCCAGTATCACCAGACCCCTCTTCTGAGTTCTTTGCAGGTTTGTTTCCATTCTGTAGTTAAGCGGCTCTCTTCAAGCTACAGAGCAGAGTATTTTTTCATAAAATGCTTCTCAGACATCCAAACTTAGACTTCAAAGCACTACACTACACAAATATAGCATTTCTATGCTTTCTCCAGAATTACACATGCAACATTCAACATTCATACCTTTTTCCCTCCCCCCAGCAAATTACAGTGCTATTACATCAACAAATGAAAACAGATGGGTTGAGAGCTCACTTCATGTCAGTTAGACGATTCAAAACACATAAACATTTTTCCCCACGCTAAATTAAAAGTTAACTGCCTTGGAGTCAAATCCAATCCTCTGAAAACTGAAAAATTATGTTTGCATTTCCACTCAGTTCAGGTTGCATGCTATAACGTTACCCAACTTTTTAATCTGGTTTTGTCCATTTAAATTTTAAGCTTTCTATTTTTTCTTCATATGCAGTATGTGCACGTAACAACAATGAACCAATGCTTTTTAAGACCTTCATGAGCCAACAAAACTCAAATAATAAAATTTAATAGTAATGCATTAACTATATAACAAAACTATACCAGCCAATACCTAATAACTTGTAAACAACTGCACACCAACACCAGTTTTACTGAGGCTATTTCCAGCACACACATTGCATGGATTTGTTATACATGTTAAGCCCTATGGAGATGACGCACACATAACCTGATTGTATAGAAGTACATATGTTTCAGTCAGTAAGCAATAGACAAACAGTATACAGAAAGAAAAAAATCAATTACTAATCTTTGCTGTGTTGTTTATTTCAACTCTAACTCTTCAAGGCTGACACTATTGTACTCCATGGTTTGTGTAGTACCTCACACAACAGGCCATCAAACAAATTAAAATATACCTAAACATGCTTCCATAATAGGAAAAGACATTTGTAAGTAGGCTTAAAAATGTTACCTGACCACTGCTGCTGGGATATCTCACACCAGTATTTCCTTACTGAGAGGATATCTTTTAGGAGTATACTACTACAGTCAGATCCATAAGCAGCACAACTTGTTGGATCTCTTATAATTTCCATGACATAAATCAGAAGTTCCTGACATTTCAGTCTGGGTCCTCCTACATGAAGAAATAATGTGAGACTGTAATTAATCCAAAGTGTGCAAAATAAATCTGGAATTAATTGTTTGTAAATGTTTACTTAAAAATAAAAAAAACCCCACCCTACAGGTCAGAAACAGTTTTGTTAGGAATCATCTTCTTAAACAAACTGTTTCTAGGAAAGAAATTACTTATGAGAGGATACATCAGTTATATACACATTGAAAAATAAGAAAAAGGCACTGTGAGCATCAACAAGGACAGAGAAGGAGGACAAAGGACTGATTCACATCAAGATATTTAAATTGTAAACACCTGGAAACGAGCAAGATGAACCCTACCCTGGTCACTTACTTCAGAGTAAAAATTCAAAGTTGAAAGCAAGGCACGAAAGCAAAACAGTAATTCTATATGAATATATATTACTTTTATTAGCACATCTGAATATATATTACTTTTATTAGCACATCTGATGAAGTATTTGACCAAACTTCCAACTTCTTGCATCTTTTTCTGTCTGGTAGTTTGGGTTGAAGCAGATGCATTTGGTTTTGTCAGTTGGAGGTTTTTCATTTCTTTCTGGAAATATTTCTGCAGGACACTTCAAAAATAAAAGAGAGATTGATCAAGGATCTGCATATTTATGACTAAAGCAAAATATGTAAATGTTGTTTTAGCCTAGAATGTTAGTGCTTGTTCTTCTCGCAATTCTAATTATCAAAGACCAAAAGCTGAAATAGATTACAGGATAAGCATGATGAAAATAGTCTATAAAAGGAGCTATTAGTTTTAAAGATAATCCAGAAGCAACTTGAGTAGGAACCAAACCTTCCTTTAAACTTTACATAATGCTAAACATACAATTTATAATTAGGAAAAAAAGCTAAGTCTAAAAATGCTAAGTCTTTTTATTTACGCTGCAACATTATACCACAAAATAGTAAGAAGTACTCTTCATTGTTTTTATTGGGGAAAACTTTCAAGTCCTATTTCTTCACCATTTAAAATCAACATATAGATTATAGATCTAACAATAGATTAAATTTTTCACTGGCTTTGTCACTGGCAATTACTGGAGATTTTCTGGCCTACTATTTGTATTCAGTTTAGAACCTCTATTTTTGTATTCCTCTTACGTATTTTTATTATATTATTGGCCATCTCAAAAGCAACATATAAAATTTTATAAAATACTTCTTAGGATATTTTTGGTACAGCCATGAAACAAGAACTATTCCAATGCTGTCCAATTAAAAAACATAATGGAAAGCTGACCAGACCCCAGCCTATGAAAACTAATACTTCAGATGCACTTTTAACATGAAATTTAACACTGGTCCCAGCTGTTGTAAGAACTTATCACACTCATGCTCAGGCCAATCTTGTAGTACACCTAAACCAGATTATACCAAAGATGGGCCTTTACAAACCTCAGCACAGCTTCTTTAATTCACGAGCCACAGTCCTTCTATTCTGTCTTGAAGAATTCAGTAACACAAAAAAAATCTAATGAGCTATCTATAATCTACATACAAACTATAAACTGAAAATCAGATGCAGAGGATAGAAAGTAACTATAATTTTTGCAAGGAAAAATGACCACCCAACTAATGATCAGTTTCCTAGCAGTTAAGTTTTCTGTATGTGATGTGTTGCATTTTGGCTATTTTAAATTTACTTCCTTTAGAGACTAACATAAGTAATTTCTTGTTTACAAACTGACAAGAAGTCTAAATCAATCTGCAGAAAGATAAGCATTAAAATAGGCCAGATAAACAAAAGAATGATGTTCCATGTAAGAAAATTGCGACCACTCACAAAGACAAAAAAAGAAACTACCTAAATACAGCATCCCAGTTGAGTTGCTTTCCTTGTTTAGAATCAGAATTCCGGTCCAGCTGGAGAACTGTTTCAGAATCACGGAGAAGTCGCTTGAAATTTTCAATTTCCTTCTGAAAATGTATTTCAAGAAAAAGAATTGTTAATGATTCTCTTCATTGCTAATTGAGGCACACACACCAAAAGAAAACTTGTTACCCTTCGCTCCACAGCTTTCTCATTTTCAAGGCGACGACAACAAATGAGCAGATCATGTAATGCAAGACTCATGGTTCAGTTTAACACAAGAGTCATTTGTATCTGCAAACAAAAGAAAAGGATAAAACAGTAATTATTTTATTTAGCACAGAGCGAATTCAACTAGTCCAAAAATTAGAAATGCAATATATTGAAAATCCAGTATCAACGACAGCCACAGTGTTATTTCACTGAAAAGCTCCTTCATCTCTGGATTAGTCTTATTGGTCACAACACTGAAGCAAAGTCTCATGTCAAGAATGCAATCTATTCCCACAGGCAAGCTGTAAAGAGTAACAGCAGAGACCCCCTTCACATGACTCTGATTTCTGCCCTTTTTATGAGTGATAACAGAGTAGAGCTGGTCAGACAATAAGGTGCGAAACTATAAGAAGATTAAAATGAGAGAATACATTTGCCTGAATACATTCAGGCAAACAGCACTAACTTTCAGCAGCTGTCTTAACCTGATACTGCCAGGAGAAGGTAGCACTTTGAAAACTCTTTTCCTCTCTCACATCCTACGTTTTCATAGGTATGTACTATCATATTGACAAATCCCTCTGGACTCAACATGTTGGATGCTCGAGCATCAATCATAAGAGGAAACAACCTTTTCCTTCTGTGTCCACTTAAAATTATGCCTCATCTCCTTCAACAGAGTTGGAATTAGCTAGACCTTGCATTTCTGGTTTACATGAAGTTATGCTGATGCAGATCATGACAATGACATTGTATACAACTTCCATGCTTCTCCTTTTACCCCCTTAAGGCAGCCCCAAGAAAAACTCTGTTTGAAAAAGACAGATAAGACAAGTTGGAAATAATTCCAAGCATATGCTGCTGAGGCTGCAATAAGCAATTGAGAATGGGCGTTCATGATGCATAGCACTGCATCTTAAGCGCTTAAGTGAGAATGTAAAAATATCCATTCAGACAAGTAAAACTCTAAATATCTACTGCCTTAGAGTGTATTTATTTCCTTTGGCTTCAGTCAAGATCAGGCTGGGACTAAGTATGATCACCAGTGACTCATCAGGTGGGTATGAAAAGGAAAATGTATCATCTAGACAACGAGTTCTTCCTCCACTAACTCACTGCTTTTGATGAAAACGAAACCGAAAGGAAGAAGCAACTTTTTAAACACTAATGGCTTCTAAAATGCTGGCGGACTGAAAAACGGTTGACCGAAAACTGCGGCAACACAGGTTGTATGTTGTAGGGAGTGGGTATTAAAGGGGAAGAAGCCAGTCCCCTGGTTTGTATTTAATGGTATTTCAACTGCCTTAACAACAGTGAGGAACTATTAAGACTGAAACCATCTACTACTTCTCTTCCTAGTTACATAGTTCTCCAACTATCATATTATGACCACGTTCATCCCCTAGAAAAATTACACAGGGCAAGGAAGGAACACACCAAAAAAAGCACACCACCACGGAGAAGTGTTTACTAAGCAGCCACAGCGGTGCTCGACACAGGCGTGCCGGGCAATTACAACTAACGGGCGCCATCCAGCCGCTCCTACAAGAGGAGCTCTGGCTCTCCCGACACCCCCACGAGGCCGCCCCCCGCGCTGGCGCCCCACGACACGCGTGAAGCCCCTCGGGGCCTGCAGCCGGGGCCGCGGCACGCCCGCCCCGCCGAGCCGGGGCCCCTCACCTCAGCCGCCCACGGGCGGCGGGGCTAAGGGCCGGGCTCCACCACCCTCCCACCAGGACTCGAGCCCGGGCAAGGGAAGGGAAGGCCGAGCAGCCCCTCAGGGCCACGGAGCCTTGGGGCGGGGGGGGGCGCGTCGCCACCGCAGCCCGCTGCAGGTCTGAAGGGGAGCGGGCCCACCTCCGAGCGGCGTGGGGGGCGGCGGGAGCAGGCCGGGGAGAACGGCCGGTTGGGAAGAACGAACGGCCGCCCGCGGCTACGGCGCGCGCCCTCGCCTCCTCCCGGCGGCGCGGCGCGGACCGGCGCGCACGTGCGGCGGCGGCTGCGGGCGGACCTGGAAGCGGATGCGCGGCAGCGGAGGTTCCGGCGGAAGGGGCCGGGCGCGGCGCTGGCTGGCGGAGTTTCCGCGCCTTCCCCTGGGTGGCGGGGCGGCCGTGCTGCGCCTCCGGGAGCTGTGTCCCGCTGCCTCCCTCCTGCCCCCGTTCCCCTCGCCGCCTCGGGCCATGCTGCTGCCGTCCGACGTGGCCCGGCTGGTGCTGGGTGAGTGAACGGGCGAGCGAGGGCGGGGTCGCCGCTCGCCCCTGAGGCGCGGCGGGGCGCGGAAGCGGTGGCCGCGCCAGCGGGGCTCTGCTGGGGATTGTCAGCCGTCGGCAGCGCCCTCGGCGCGGCAGGAGAATGAAGCGGCTGCGCCCTTGACCCTCGACCGCGTCGCCCTCGTCCCCCTCGTCCCCCCCTGGGCTGGGGTTGTCATTGCCCTTGCCGCCGAGGCGCAGCCCCGGGCCCGGCGGTCTCCGGGCTGTCCCCCCGCCCCTCTCGGCCCGGTCTCTAGCGGGAAACAAACGGAGCTCGATCTTGAGGGGCGTTCGGGCCTCTGGAGCCGCCGCGGGCGCAGGGGAGCCCGTCAGGCCGTGCGGGCCGGGCTGTGCTGCTCCCCGGCCGGGTCTTGGACTCGGGTTCTCCATGAGTTCAAGAAAATGTGGTGGTCTTTGGTATCCGCCTACAGACAGATGCCTGTGGAATGGGGTTTATTAATTAAAATATCTGATCATAGGAGGAGTACAAGGGTGATCCAAAATACCAGAGGAGGCTAGGTTAAGGTTCAGCTGGGTTTTCTTTCCCTCCCTGTTTCTGTCACCTGTGAGGCTGCATTGAGTGTTCAGGTTTGCTCAGTGTCTGTGGGAAGCGGAGAGCGAGTGTGTTCAGGACGTTGGCAGCAGACGGTGAATTTTTTAAATGACTTTATGCTTTGGATTATTTGGATACGGCCAAAGATAAGAACAAATGGATGGTAATCAAAAATATGACCCGCGTATTTGAGTCCCACACGTAAGCACCTGTTGGCACAGGTTGCCAAGATTTCCTGGCAGCTTGCATTGTGAGATTCAGTTTTCAGGTGTCCACAATTGCTTTGAATCCAAAGCCATTAACGCTGAATCTTTTCTTCAGCGTTCCTCCAGCACAATTTATTTTTAAATACTACCTGAAATGTTTCTTGCTACTGTCTTGAGAAACAAGGCTAGTAAGAGATGCAATGTTTTTATTATTGTGAAGTAATAGAGGATTTTTAGAAACTCCATATGTTATAAAAAAAGATTTAAAATCATGCAAGGGAGATCTCTCACTGTACTTTTCTGTAAAAAATTGGTTAATTTACAAGCTTATCTCATGTGCTTACCAGAGACTTGCAGGCATAGTATACGATCTTGGCAATGTCATGTGTGCTAAGGATGATCCATCCTATCGTGTGTCTGTTGTGGCATGGTGTGTGCATCATGTCTTGAAAACTTCTGACCAACCTAAGGTTGTAGAACAGGATATTCCTTGTAGCTATTTCTGTCTTCTAATAGGGATTCCTCTTCCATGAGGCATCTCTGAATTTGGGTGTATAAACAGGCTTCCCAGTGCAGCTCTTTTTTTTTTTTTTTTTTTTTTTT
>JASVER010000121.1:1305649-1390350 GCA_030449065.1 Oceanodroma leucorhoa | reverse complement strand
TTTTTTTTTTTCCTCCCCTCTCTAGATAAGTCTTTCTGGTGCTGTGAAGGTTGATGAATATTGGTTTAAGAAACAAAACTAAAATGATAAGATGAGCTCACCCATAGAAAAATACATAAGAAAATTTATCTTTTTCTAATTAATGTAAGAGTGAATGTGTACTGAATTAGACGTCTGTCTTTACATTTCTTAAGATAGAACAAAATATTGAATCTGAATCCTTCCTAGTTCAGAGGGTACTGTACCTTTTGTGCCTTTAATTTGGTTTTGGCAACGTTCAGGATTGCGTGCTGTTACATCATTGTACAGTGTGTGCACAAGCAGTTCAGTTGCACAGAAGATCTTAATTCAAGCATTTTTAAACTTTGGAATGCCTTATTTTCCAGGAAGTTGGTGTATGTGCCAAATGTGCCTGTATGCAAGCATTCGGTCATCCCTTGCAATACTCTAGTAGTAGATTCAAGAAAGAAAAATCGCAACTTTTTACATAAATGTCCAGATGAGTTTGATTGTAAGAACAGCCTTACCAGCACAGATCAAAGCTCCACCTAGCCTACTCCACCATCCTCCATCCTGGCCAACAGTGGATGGTATAGTGGATAGGAATAAGACTGGCATATAATTGTGTCTCCCCAAAATATACTTTCAGCTTCCAGCAATTTGTGGCTTCAGAGTTTTCTAGCAAAATATATTTGAAAATTTAAATACGACAGCCCTTTCCTTTCCACAGGTACCACTAATGTTTTCTGTTGGATAGGCCAGCTCATACATTGTGATTAAACTCACGGTGGTTATTCCCAAACTGTGTTTAACTTTCAAGTTTGCTTATTTGTTGAAGACCTGAACAAGGTCTTATGTGTCTGAAATATGATCTGTTTTTTACAGCTATACTCAGGTCTGCTGAGAAATATTTGTCTTCATGCAAACTTAAAGCCTGCATTTTTCTATAGGCATTCTTGAACTGAGGTGGACCATTTTGGGGGTCCATTGAAATGGATATGCTAATGTATATATATTCTGCATTGTATAATTAAGCACATATTTTATCCTTTCTTTGAAACATTGCATGTTCAGTTCTGCTACAAGCAAGAAAGAAGAGACATTTTCTTTTGTGGTTCTTTGTTCTAGAATCCTTCATTCAGATTGGTCTGTTTCTTTCTTTTAATGTTTAGAATATTTGAAGATTAAAGCAGGGCTTAAAAAGTTTGATTAAAGCAGAACACATTTGCTGAGGAATGGAATTTGGGAAAAGTAAACTTTTTCAGTATATTTCCTGTTATGGTAACTACCGAGTCTTGGGGTGTGTACAGGGCACAAGTTGCAGCTAGTACATCTATTCAAAATGAAAATTACAGTAAGTGGAGGGAAAAAAACTTTTTCTGTTACTAATTTTTGTACAATGCCAATTTTTTTGATAAATCTTATACACTGTTGTAACAGCTGCACAGGTTTTACCTGTTTTGAAACAGGAGAATGTGTGGAGAGTTACTGTTACATAGCAATGCATTTAATTAACAAAATATTGTAGAATTCCATTTAATTATTCAACTGGATTGTTCAGCCCGTATGAGAGTTAGTTTGTCAACCTCCTGACCAAGAACTTTTGTTTTCTTGTCTGTACGGTTCTGTCTGTACTAAAGATCAATCACAAATTGTTCATATTGCCTCACTTCCAGTGTTGAGTAGTTTGTAAATACAGTGTAATATCAATAATATTTTGTGCTCTTTCTGGTTTTAACTATTAAAGAAATATTTTGCAAGATATATGTTCTCTCAAAATAACTTCACTTTTCTTGTCTAACATACAAATCTTTACCTGATTATTTCAACACTGTATGTAGCTGGTGATGTTAATGCTTTGATACCTATTGAGCAGAAGTAATGAATGAAATAGCAAAATTTTCCATCTGATTTGTTGCAGGGTATTTACAACAGGAAAAACTTCTAGCTACCTGCCGTGAATTTATTTTGGAAAGCTCAGATTTGAAAGAATATGCAGAGCACTGTACAGAGGATGGGTTTATTCCAGCCTGCTTGCTGGTGAGTTTGTATTTGCAAAGCAGAAAGTTAAGTTGTCTTACATCCGTGGAAAAGAAGATTGAGATTTCTCAGCGTAACAGCTACTTCTCAAATGCTGCTTAAAATGTTTAGTTAGATCGTCTCCTCTGGTTTTTTGGGGTTTTTTTTGCATCCTGTGGTATTAGCAGTTATTTGGTTTCTAGTATTTAATCTCACTAAGAAACATTTAAGCATAAAATATGCAAATTGGTTTCAGCATACTATGTTTAGTCTGTTTTATACCTTTGAGGTTGATTTATGGAAGGGTGTCGCAAGGGTTTTATTGATTTCAGGGCTGCTCTTTTAATTTATTGGAGATCGCTTTCCTATCCTAGACATGGCAGCGGGTAATGTTCCGTTTCAAGTACATATTAAATATTTAGGTAAGGTACCTCAGCTTTATCTAAGGCTACCAAATTTTTCTGACAAAAACTGTGTTTCAGTTCAGCTTCCTCTTTGATCAGTATCATCTGCTTTGTCTCAGGTGAAATGTGGAACTGTGGGTGTGCATAAATACAGTGTGTAGCTACATATGTAGATAATGTGCATATAGCTACAGGGTAATCAGATACTTTGCATTTTTAACATATAAAAAATGGGATTTTTAATATAGTATGCAAATTTATAGGGTTTAGATATTGCTATGTATCAACCTTTTAATGTTTATGTGTGCATCTTCTTCCTGTTTTCCGTTTCATTCTTCTAATATATCAGTTAATTATATGGTCTGGGATTTTGTCCACAGTATTCAAAATTTGTGGAAATCTTTTCTGAGATCCGAGGTCTTGATGTGCCTATTCAAAGCAGACCATTGAACTTATTTCATTTACAAGTGTTTAGTCATCTGTACTTTGGGGGTAGGGAATTGAGAACCAAGCTATGGCCAGCAAAAATTAGAAAAACCAAATGTAAATATATTATCCAGATTCTTAAAGCTTTTAATTACCTTCCTTTTCTCAGTAGAAACATTTTTCCTGATTTTCGTAGGAAAGTGATGATATGATAGTGTCTAAGAAAAAATTCTCACTGAAGCTCAAAATACGTGCAATAAAGGGCGGTATTTGTCATACCCTGTAGAGTTCCCACTAGCAAACAAGAGAAGAAGGTACAACAAATGATAGTGGTAACCTTAAAATCTTAATTCTCTTTGCTTCACCTAAAATACAGAACAAGTAAATATGATATGAAAGTTAATTCTGTGTGACTGTTAAAAATTTTACTTTAGACAGAAGTTCTCTTCATGTTTGCATCTTAACGCATGTTGTGTTCCAGGGTGATACATATATTACCCTGTTACAGCTGTTCATCATCTTATTTTTGTGTTTTTATTGCATAATAACAAAGTTGAGTGGAGGTCATGCAGCTCTAACTGCTAAACCAGTGTTGTGCAATGAGATCAAGCACTTCAGATTTTGTGTTCATAAGGCATTTTGTTCCATAGATTGCTCTCCACCTAGTTTGAGACAGCTCAGCACCAGCAGCATAAAGTACAGTTTGTTGTGTTGAGGGTCAGCATGGTGTAGTCTTCTAAAGAACTGCTTAAATATAATATAATACAGCAGAAGAAGTATAAGTTATTAGTGAAGATCTAAGATTAGTATTTTTTTTCCAGTCCCTGTGTGGAAAAAACTTGACAACTATCCTTAATGAATACGTAGCCATGAAAACAAAAGGTAAGCCTTCAGAATGAGATTTTTATTTTATTTTTCTTATTTATCTGTTGTGAACTCCTTGAGGAAGAGGTAATATCTCCACCTATATATGGACTTAGAGCAATCCCCCATCTGTGCTAGAAGTTGAAGGTTTCCATATTAAGCAGACAATGGCCAATTAGATCAGCATCTTGTGAGCAAAGTTAATTGATGATCTTAGCTTGGATTTTCCAGCATATATTTTCACTTCAAATTTGAGCAGAACTTCTAATGTAATAAAGCACAAAGATATAATGAAGTGTGCAAAATGTATAGGTTTATGCTTGTAAAATTATACTGTTTATTGTTTATACTATAAGTAGGAGGGGGAGGTGCTGATGTCCTCTCTCTGGTGACCGGCGATAGGACACGTGGAAATGGAATGAAGCTGCGTCAGGGGAAGTTCAGATTGGACATTAGGAAAAGATTCTTCACTGAGAGGGTGGTCTGTCACTGGAACAGGGTCCCCAGGGAAGTGGTCATGGCACCAAGCCTGTCAGAGTTCAAGGAGCGTCTGGATGATGCTTTTAATCATACAGTTTAGTTTTAGGTAGTCCTGTGAGGAGCAGGGAGTTGGACTCGATTATCCTTATGAATCCCTTCCAACCTGAGATATCTGTTTGTCTTGTTTAATATGTTTATCAATGATCTGGATGAGGGGATCGAGTACACCCTTGGTAAGTTTGCAGACAACACCAAGCTGGGCAGGAGTGTTGATCTGCCTGAGGGTGGGAAGGCTCTGCAGAGGGATCTGGACAGGCTGGATCGATGGACCGAGGCCAGTTGTAGGAGATTCAACAAGACCAAGTGCTGGGTCCTGCACTTGGGTCACAACAACCATGAATACCATTTCCAGAAGTGAGTTAGGTTAGGTTAGCATGCATTTGCCCAGGAGTCAACACCGTTTGCAGATTCCATTGAGGATTATCATCATTAATGCCTTTGCCTCGGTTTCATGTAGGCTTCTAAAGCTGGGAACTGTATCCATGAGTGTGTTTTCATATTGATCAAAGTTCTTAAATGAGGAGTTAGGGCTCTCTAATTAACAGAATATTAAGAAGGCGAAGTTAGATGTTGTCTGAAACACTCCATAATAATTATTTTGCTTGTGATTTTACTTTTTCTCAAGATGTATCTGTTTTAGGCATCTAAAATGGTTTTTTTTAATGGTTTATTTTAGAAACAACAAATGAAGTTCCAGCAATGATGTCATCTCTGTGGAAAAAATTAGACTATACACTTTCTCAGATCAGGTAATATAGTTTTGAAATCAAGAAAGTAAAATTTCACTCTAAGAGGAGTCCCTATGTTGGTCAACTCCCCTTACCATTGTATGAGAATGGTTTTGGTCTCTATTGCCTCTGAGAGATGGTGAAAAAGATAGGTATGTGAGAGAGTTGATAGTTGAGTCGACATTTCAAGATTTTAAGGCAGGACTAGCAGATAAGGAGGGCATTAGTGTGAGTATGCGGCCTTCCTGTAATAAAACAATATACTGTGACTCATTTAGAATCCAATACCATTGTGGTTACTTGATCAAAAATATAACAGTAAGCTTCATTTGAAGGATCTGTGACCATTGTTTGAAAGAATCAAAATAACAATCAGTAGATTGAAGCTTTCTGAAGTAATGTGTGGTTGGGACCAGACTGACGTTAACCATATGATAGATACTGTCGCGCTGTGTAGCTGTTTCCATTGTGCTCCTTTTATTTATGTCACCTGCTTTATTTTTTAGGAGCATGCAGAATTCCACAGGATTTTCTGCTAATCAGAGGAGTAAGTAACTGAGCCAATTCCATGGGATCAATAGGCTTTATGTTCAAATTGTCCATTTTGGCAAAAAACAGGGGAATGCTGCAGCAATCAGTAAAACATCCTTACTCTTAAAATGTTGTCAAATCTCTTCTGCGGTGCTTTTACAGCATGTCTGTTGTCTTCGGTGCAGTCTGTGGATTACTGTAATGATCAAAAAAGGAAAATAAGAAAAGCTGAGCTTTTTGCAAGGGGCTTAAATTCTCTACATAGCATTTTTTTCTCTGCTGAAAACTTTTTAGAAGTTTACGTGGTTAAAAGATGTAAAAACTGCTGCTTCAGTCCTGAAGCTGTTGACTTAATTTGTGGTTCATAGAGGAACTGAAAACATAACCAGTCTAATTATGATGCAGTTTCATTTCTGTGCAAGGGGAATATAAAAATGTATTACAATATTGAAACAATTATTTCTTTATGCATACAAACATATATTTAAGCAAAATGTGAAAAGATACTTGTTCTATCTAGAATTGTTTCTTTCATTACAAAAACTGCCAAATGAACTCTCAAAAAAGTTATTTTACTTAAAAACATTTTTTTCTCTCTGTAGTACTTCTACTGAGTAACTGTATGAGAAAAGAGAATGTGAAATATAGGTAGTGATTGTTCTTGGATCTGAGATTCACTGGATTGGGTGGTGTTCTGTTGTTTAAATTTGTCAGATCTAGCCTGATAAATAAATACAAACTTACATTGGTTTAGCTATTTCAGTTCAGGTCAATTATATGAGTGGTATATTATGTAATAAAATATAATTTTGGTATGATTTATTGCTGTAAATATTCAAGCAGTGATGCAAGCATGGTTACAATGTCTATGTAAGTTGGCTGTACTTCCTGAATTATTTTGGCTCGAACCTGTAACACAGAAGACAAAGATGGGTGTTGCTTACTTTTTGAGTTCCATGAATTAGTTGTTGAAGCACAAAAAGTTTCAATGGAGCATCCTTAATTAGGTCTCGGAAAATCAACAACCTTTTTAAATTCCTTATCATATATTTTCATCTTGTCTTTATTATCTCCAGCACGTACAAGAAGTGGAATTGTAGAAATGAAAAGACAGAGAATGCTTCAGCAATCAGCTCCTGCAAACTCAGGATTGTTGTCAGTAGCCCATCAGTCAGGGCCACAGAATTCCTCCTCTGTTGTACCTCCTCAAGTTATTCACAGGCCAACAATAAATCAAAGCATGTCACAGACAAGACTGAATACGTTGTTTGTACACCAGTCACAAACCCAAGAAAACAAGCTCAGCAGTAAGTTGCACACTTTTTTAAACCTTTTTTTCTGTGGATATAGATGGAAGTTTTCTAAAATCACGGCTAATCATCTTCCACCAAAAAAGTTTCAGAAAATTCATGCTTTGTTCCCCTAGCTCTCCACACTGGTTCAGGTGATTAAAATAAAAGGAGTACCCAAAAGAGAAATGGCTCTTGCATACTTGCTTGCTAATGTGAGTTCAGAGATCAGAAGTGCATTAATTTGTCATTATTCTATCCTGTGTTCTCACCCTCACTCAAAACACTTGTTTTAGCAGAGGGGGATGATGTACATCAAGTGGATGTTTTTCTCAAGATATATTTAAAAGGAATGGTTCTCATTTTCATGATAATACCAAATTATTTTGTAAGAATTCCCAGGAATTGATTGGAACATAGTAAGTAATGTGTAGATTTCTGTAGTGCTTTAACAATGTCACTGGAAAAGGTACTGGCATCATGATCTTTTTTTTTTCTTCTTTATAAAGCAGGAGATTTCATACACATTCAAGTTCCAGCATCACAAGAACGAAAGCTTCATTCAAACTTGCTTTCTCCAGGAAGACGAAAAAGGTAAACATGGGGAGGGGGGTGTGTTGTTTTTTTGTTTTTTTTAAGATCATTTAGAGATTATGCGGTGTTCTAACCTCTGGTGTAAATTTTCTTAGATGGTGGAGTGTTTCACATTTAAGATCCACTGAGGGCAGCCAATGTGTGATGTTTCACAAAGGAAAGTCAAAGAACTTAACATAAGACTGATAGGAGGCTACTTGTGCTTTTTTATTGCATATAGCCAGTCTTTACATTATTCCAGTATTAGTCATAGGCAAATAATCTTAGAGCCTGGATTTAGTATTCCTTCCAAAATATCTTTATCCATTATAAAAATTCTCGATATAAATGTGCATTTTGTCTGTTTTTAACTTAGAAAAACTATTGGCTTCAGTAAATTTTGTCAGCAGAAATTTTCATATTTGCACTAAAAGTGGTGTGAAAAACTGTTCTTACACTAGTTTTGCATTTTTTTTATTCTTCGATTCCAATGTCCTTTTGTTTTTAGTAGTTGACTGGTCTCTTTGTGTTCCATTTGTTGTCTTTAACCCTGACAAAATCCCAGTCGGTGGTTTTGCTTATCATTTTTCCAGATCCTTACTCATTTACACCTTTTCCAAGTCCTCTCTATTCCTGCATGATTTTTTTGTATAAAAGTGATTTTAGTGCCACTGCTGATTGATGGTTTCAGAAGAGCCTACACCATGATTTCATACAAAAGCATTACATTTCCTACTCATCATCTAAATTCTTATGCAACCTAACATTTGTTTGCTTCTTTGACAACAGCTGCTCCTTGAGAGATCTTTATTTTCAGTGGTGGTGCCCAAATCTTTTTCTTGAGTGGCAATTAATTAGGACCTGTACTACCAGTTAAAGTAATGTGTACTGGAGGGGGAAAAATACTGAATAGTGGGGATGGAATTCAATTTGCCATTGTGCTGTTTACCCACAGTCTGTATATTTGTTTGTAACTTCTGTGAAGTCAGACATAATATATGCATATGACATAATGAAACAGGTATTGGCTTTTATTGTATTTCCAGTATGTGGTTAATTTTCTGTTGATTAAAATCTTTCGTTTGCCAAGAAGGAAGAAAAGCACGTGATTTACTGACTATTAGGTCTGTTGTTTGCTATGTTCTCACAAAATACATCATAAATTTCCTGGAATGTTTCAGTGAATCTCAGAAGAGGAAAAGCATTGCAACATCTGGACCTCTTTCAGCAACTACAAGTTCTCAAGACCCTGATGAAGTAATAATAGAAAAAGAGAGTGAGCCACTTGAAGAATTCATAGATGGTAACTTCCCAGTGAGTATATACTTATGGAAGGTATTTACATTTAAGAAACAAATTCGGACTAAGGAGAGCTAGTCTTTTACATGTTGTTTGTCTTGGGTATTATAGAAATTCACTTTAGAAGATAAATTTATTGTTTTGTATTTGAACTAGCTCTTCAGTGTACTAAACTAGTGAGGATGGCGTGGCTATGTAAAGGGTTTTTTTCCTTGATTTATTGGCTTTGCTAACATACCTGTAAGCTGTGAGAATACAGTAATTTTTTTAGAGAATGGAAACCAGAAAGCACAATAAGCCTTGCTGTACTTCAGGAGAGTAGAAGTACAGGAATGTTTTGGGATGATTTTCATAGCAATGTCATGCAGTCACAGGTTGGCTGTCTCTCTGTTATAAAAAGTCTTCTCTGCACTGAACTGATTTTTTTTTTTTTTACCAGTAATTTGGAAATTCATGCTCTTTTTCTAGTGATGATAGAAATAGAAGCCTGACCACTTTAAAACTGTGTTTTGCAGCAACTGGTTATTGAAAATGCCAGAGAAAAAATCCTAAGCAACAAATCTCTTCAGGAGAAGCTTGCTGAGAACATTAACAAAATCCTGGGCAGGTAATAAAAGGAACCTCTAAATTTCATACTTATTCTTATTTGATTTATTTTTGAATTCTGAACTAATGACTAATGTGTTCCAGTGATGGCAATGTCACTCAGGCCCCTAAACAGACAGACAGTGGTCCCACGGAACAGGAGACTTCAATTGATGAAATCCTTGGGCTTCAGGTAGGTGTGGATTGGCCTGTTTACATTTTTTGAAGACCAGGCACATGAGAATGATCAGTTATGGGAACTATGCTGAACCTCTGTCTACTGTCTGATATCTGAGATTGCTCTCCTCTTTCTCTTTTTTCTGTTTGTTTGTTTGTTTGTTTTACAATACAGCTAAGCCTATCTAAGGGCTAGCTTTTGCCCAGGGGCAGTTCCACAACTTCCCTTGCATAGGCTTTAACTCTCATCTTCTTGTATGGTGGTGGGCAGGTTCAAGGAGCTGAACTGACAGGATACTAGTATTTTGCCGGGGTTAATTTTGAGCTAGTTTAACACGCTGAATTCATTCCCAGTGCCTGTACAAGGCACCATAAGCATGCAGCAGGGTCAAAAGCCGAGGGAGTACCACTTCTGGCAGTGGTTAGCTGTTAACGTTACCCGCAGACTGAGATCTAGGTACACTGTCCCACAGTCACCAGTTGCCTACTTGTCACTGGATCTGTGGTACCACTAATTGGGTACCAGCTTCTGACTGGGGATCTGATCAATAGCCTTGTAAAAGAAAAAGGAATTTAAAATATCTTGTGGACTCCAAACATGTTTAGTCTGATCTGATTTTCTGATTTGCTCTAAGGTAAACATGGATTGTCTAGCATAGCAAGAGAAATTGTCTTTGGAGGATGCTTTATTTTCAAATATAATATTTTCTTGCTTTTGGAGGAAATGTACATTCTACTTCTACAAACTAAACTTTTAGTGTTCTCCCTTCATTCTCCTACAACCCTCGATCTGGCAATCCCAGAATTAAAGGGCTCTTAGTGAGGGAATTATAATCTTCACGGCCTTCATGGAAAGGGCAGGAGGGTAGAGGCAGTTGTCTGTTTATGAAGTAAAGGTGTCTGTTTTTTAAAAACTATTCTTCTGTCACTTGGTAATTTTTAGGTCAATTTTTATCAAAATACGGAGCTGAAAAGCCGTATTCCATTTTTCTGAGCAGAACAAAATCAAAGCAGCTTCTTGGTTTAGTTAGAGTAGCTGAGACAAAATAAGCATATCACATGGGATATCCACCCTTACAACCACCATATCAAAGCTCGCAGAATGCTTAGAGGATCTCCGGGAAGTCAGGAGGAACTTTGTATTTGAACACTTGAATATGTACTGAGTGCCCTGCTCATTTTCTTCCTGGGCTGCTACCAAACACGTCAGCTTGAAACAGGAACTTTAGAGCAGTGTCCTATGTAGCTGTGCCTTCCAACTGCCTTCCACGGAAAAGGAGTTGGAAGTTGTATTATAGAACATGTAATAGGTAAATGAAATAAAACTTACCTTTGCTTAGCATTGTCTTCTAGATATATGCAAAACCAAGAAATTAGGGTTAATTTGGTTTTTTTTTTACCAGTGGTTGGCTAGTGCAGGCTCACGGCATTCATACCATCTGCATAAGCTTCCAGTGTAGCCCAAGATTTAGTCCTTCTTAAATAAGGCTGGTCATTATGTGGAGAATATGGATGTGCAGGGTTTAATGTCTGACAAAGATGTTTGGGTTTTGGGGGACTTTATTTCTTAACTTCAATCACTGATATTTTTTAACGGACATTAAATTTGTAGCAGAAATGTTTCCAGCGTTAGTCTTTATGTTTCCGTGCTGAGCAGAAGTGATAGAACTAAAAACAATCTGGAAAGAAAACCATTCTTGTCTGTTTTTCTTTAAGTTACTAAAGTAAGAGTTCTGTATGTCTTGTCTTTTCTCAGGGTGAAATTCATATGTCAGAAGAGGCTATACAGGACATTCTAGAACAGACGGAATCAGATCCAGCTTTTCAGGCACTCTTTGACTTGTTTGATTATGGTAGGATATATTATTCTCAGTTGTACCATTCCTATAAAGCATCATGAATGACGAGTTTTCCTAAGTATTGCTTTAAGAAGCAAAGGTAATTCAGCTGGCCTCTTTTGCAAGAGAAATTGACTGTATGGCATCTGTGTCCCTCAATTCAGAATTAGATTTTTATATACATTTATACATGACTGTAAAGTACAGTGTTTTCTTGTGGCTGAAATTCTGGTTTTGTGCTGGCTCAGTGATTGTTTTATTGCTGTTATTTTAGACTCTTCTGGTCTAAAGGATGATAGTTCATACTTGTTTTTCTATTTTGTAAAATTTTTCTATTTGTCTGATCAGGGATATCCTCACATAAAATATAGGGACGTTTTTATGCTATTTCTGGATTTGTAATGAATATAGAAAAATGGTTCTTTGAGTTTAGGATGGCATTTCTTGAATTTGAAATCTCCATGCTTCATTTAAAATGTAATAATCACATTTGTGTGTAAAATGACATTTTTAATCATTCTTCATGCTTTATTTCAAAAATAGGAAAGAGCAAGGTAAACAAGAACTTACCTGCTGGTATTTCTGGTCAGAGTGGAGTAGAAAATGCAATCCTGGTGGATGAGGATAACCTGGAAACACTTGAAAGTTCTTTAGGAACACAAGAAACTAGTAGATGTAGGTTGTTTGTTTATTTGTTTTTTTTCTCTAAGATCTCTTATAATCTGTTCACTTGTCACTATGAAAGTATTTTCAGACAATCTGTACGTTTCAAAATCTTTGTTTTCAGTGATAATATCCAATTTGACGTTTACATTGCATGAACGTACGGATACACCTAGTCCGCTAGAAAGTTTCAGTCTATTAAATTTAACAGTAGTCCATCAGTGTACTTACAAGTTGTACTTGATCAGTGTATCAAGTATCAGAATATCTGCAAAACCGTTTATTACATTTAACCATACTAATCTTTTGTCTCTATTCTGTAACGTGTTGGTTAATTAATACACAAAAAGAGTTTTACTCTGGACAAAAGGTATGTTTAGTCTGTCTACCCCATTCTTAACAATAGTGGGTCAGTAGCAGATATTTAGATGAAAGTAGATGAGAAATAGAGCTGAGAAGTCTTTCTCCTGAGATGTTTTTTGTGCTTCCGGAAATCTGATTTAGTGGCTTAAGCCATTTACTTATGTGTATATTTACTATTTACATACAAACTGATTTGACAGATTGCCTAATCTATGTAATCTAACCATACATTTCATATACTTTCCACTCAGCTTGAAAGTAAGGATGAGTAGCGTTATTCCCACTTAGTTTCATGTGAAACAGTTGAACTGTGATAAGTTGCTTCTAAAACACGGTGAAAGGATCGTCTGTTCTAATTATTATGGAACTTATTTATTCTCTGTTTTACAGGTGATAATTCTAGAGAGTCACTATCGTGTAAAGGGTTTCAGTTAGGAGAAGCATCATGTGCCTTGAAGACCAGCATTAATGATGATGATATGGCTAAGAAAAATACAACCAACGAACAGTTGCATGGAAGTTGTAGACCAAGGAAGCAGACTGAAGTACTTAAAACCATTACCCCTGAACATATTGAAGAGCTTGAAATCGCTTTTGACTCTGTGCCTGGTTTGACTGAACCTAATAAGAGACAGACTTCTGATAGTGAATGTAATGAACGCTGTGGAGATTCTTATGATAAAAAAGAGTTGTCTGCATTAGTATCTGAAAGTGAAAGAGCTATGGAAATTGAAAAAGGTCCACTAAGTCAAAGTGCTCAAAGTAGTCCTAATTTAGAATACGTTCATTCCGACAGTCCGCAGATTTCTTTGATTTCATTGGCAGAAGGTACTACAGCCAGTGAAAACAAAACACATTCTGGAAGTAAATGTCACTTATCACCAGATACATCACTATCTGAAGAAACATGTACTAAAAGTCCTTCTGATGGGAGCCCTGGCCATAGTGAACTGCTAAGAAAAAACAATTCATCAACTTCTAGCCCATCGGCAGATACAGGAAAAGAACAAGCTGTAACAAACGATACAGCTGCCTTACCTGGTATTTTACAGGAGAACTCTAGCCACCACTCTAACCACCAGGAACAGAGTATGCAGTCAGACTGTGCTGCAAGATCTGCAGAGACGATTTCAGCTCTTGACAAAACAGAGTTGCAGCTTGAAGTTGTTGATACTTCTAACAAACCTTATTCAAATGATCAGCATACACTTGATAAGCCTTGTAAGAAAGATTTTAACCTCCCTTCAGGATTGTCAAACTCAGAGGGAACACAAGGGGAAATGCAAGAACCTTCATCTTCTACAAAAGTAGATGCTGATAATATATATTTCTCTTCTGGTGATGATGCATGTACAGAAATTTCTGTAGTATCCACTGAAAATAATCTTACTACATCTGAAATATGCCACTCTCCTCTCCAAGAAACTGCATCCTCAACAGAGGAGTCAGGTACCGAGGCCAAAAGTATAAGCGGTGTATCTTCTAGTAGTCAACCAATGGATGTTGATCCTTCTAATATAATGTCCCTCAAGATCATCATCAGTGATGATCCATTTATTTCATCAGATACAGAGTTAAATAATGCTGTTTCCAGCATCACAGGAGAAAATTTGCCAACTATAATATTGTCTTCTCCAGCCAAATCCCCAACCAAAACTGCAGGACTGTCCAAATGTCTGTCTTCAGAAGACACAGAAAAAAATGTGGATTCAGCTTTGGCAGAGCAGAATCTTCTTGTGCTTAGACCGAAGGATCCTGTGGTCACCTCAGTTAACACTCAGAATGAAGACTGCACTGGTTTTTCAGTTGCAGGTACAACTAATCTTTCCAAGGAAGGAGGATTTATACAGTTGATGCCAGCAACAAGCACAGCTTTTGGGAATTCAAACAACCTTTATATAGCCACCTGTGTGACTGATCCAGCTACCTTGGGCACGGCTGTAACACCATCAAATGTAGTTGTATTGCCTGGCAATTCTATGCCGCTTGCTGCCCAAGCTCCAGCTGTACAACAGTTACGGACTCCTCCTAGATCCAGCCATACATTTGCAGCAAACCAGACTGTCTCCCCAAATTTCCCCCAAGGTAATCTCATTATTAGAAAATGACTGAAACTGTGTTGTTTATATAGCATTTTGATTCTTCTTTTTCCTAAGTGCATTAAAAGTAAACTTTTAATTTTTAAACACCGCTCTATCTGCCCCTTGAAACTACCCAGGAGTTATCTAGTTTTTGAGTATATTAGTTGCCACTAAAAATGAAATAAAAATTATGAAGAGTCATTGACCAGGCTGCTTTGAAAAAAATAGCCTTATATTTCAGAAGCTTAAATTATCTGATTTTATCAGTGTTAAATTTAGGAAACATATTTTGGCTGACACCAGAAAAGATTCCATTGTTTTGGCTAAATAAAGCAGTTCTTTTGTTTTTGTTTTAATAAGATTCCTGTTATAAATGGAATGCTATGTGTTATAGGTACCCATATTTAGTTTAGATAACTGGCTAGATGTAGATAGTCCTTCCAAAACTACTTCCTTGTTTTGTTTTGTTTCATTTTCCAAAAACCTATTCTACACTAGAAGCACATTCAGACAAATATAGAAATATAACATTATTTCTTTCTGTAATATAAAATCTCTCTTGGTACAAGCGTTTTTATTACTACAGCAATACAAAATCTAAGTGCTTTTTAAAATGTTAAACCTAACTATAAACCAGCTGTAATCAACACATTTAGATTTCTTTCCAAAACTAAAAACTTGTTGCAGTTGTCCTTGAATTTCTGTGTGTAGTCATTTTGTTGTGGTCAGAGGCCAGTGCAACAGTATGTGCAAGACCTTAGAGTGCTGGCCTTTTCTATCATTAGGATTTCTTTATGCAACTGTTAACTTCATTTTTTTTTTTTCATAGAGAGAGAAATAGAAGTTTGCCCATTCTTCTGCATTTGATATTTTTCCTGGTAGAGCTCATGTAACTGAAGAACTGTGTGGAATAAATTTTTCTTTCACTTCTGAAATTTTTTCTTCCACTTTTCAGTTAATGTGCTTTAATAGTTTTCCTGTTTTATAATTCTCGTATGTCTGGCAGCTGGGCACTTTTACAACCTGTTAGAATAATTGTTTTAAAACAACTGTTTTAACAATGATTTAAATAGTTAAATAGGAAACTTTGGCTTAAATATTCCTAATTAGTCTTATTGTGCTTTGTTTTGTTTTTTTTTTAAATAATTAATCTCAAGCCCACTGATTAACTAGAATCTTTGTGTACTGCGCTTAACACCTCCTGCCAGCCAGGAATATACATTGGATATCTACATATGGACAAAGCTAGCCTTTCCCAGCTTGTTGTGTGTTTGTAAGGGGAAGGTGTTATGGGTGCACTGGAAGAGAAAAAATAATTCTGCTAATGACTTTTGAGCATGCTAATTGTAGAGAATAGGATGCAAATAATAGTGTGTTTTTACTAAGCACCAAAATGAGCTATTTGATGTTACTTTTACTGGTTTTTATAAATCATTTTAATTCAAAGTTCAAGCCTTAGCATAGGTTTGTCATACTCCAAGCTTAATTTTGAACCATTTCTTAAAAAGGAAAACATACTTTAACTGAAGAATTTGATATAAACTAAAAATAACACTGGTACTTACCCTGTTTTCTAGTAGTGATGTATAGTAAGGATATTGAAGTTTTTCTAAGAAACCGAGCTTTTCTTGCCACAGGTTTAACCATGCATAATTTTAAGAAATCCTGTCTTGAAGCTTTTCTTTTCGCTTAAGTATTTTTAGTTTCTGTACAATTTTAACACTTTGATGTTTTTTAGGTTCGGCTATTATAATTGCATCTCCGGTGCAACCTGTTTTGCAAGGCATGGTGGGAATGATACCTCTCTCAGTAGTAGGACAAAATGGAAATACGTTCTCAGCACCTGCCCGCCAGGTAGCACATCACAAATAAAGCTTTTCAAAATTAAAGCTGAAGTGATAAGGAGTCTTTTGCTAAATTGTAATGGAATATTTTGATTCTTTCAAGGTTCTACATATGCCTGTGGCTAATCCAGTGTGCAACAGAAGTGTCCCAAAGCTTCCCATCCCTCCCAAATCACAAAAGATTCCTGGAGCAAGAAACAAGACTAATACAGGTACCCGCCTTGCATTCTTGAGAAGGGCAGAAGAAAAGTGGGGGTTCTAAAGACATGTCAGTTCTGAGCAATGAAGTTTTATAAATACCAATGCTCCTCTGCTAGGCAACTGCTGGGATGGCTTTGAGAGAGGCCTGTACCTGCAGTTAGTAACTGTATTGGCTCAGTTTACAAAGAAGAACTCCCAGCATATAAAATAATTCCAGATTTGGGATCAAGCTTATTTCCAAAATTTAATGTTTCCAGGCTCTAATGCAGTTTTAAAAGTTTACTTTTTTAAAAATTTCTGATTATTTTTCATCTCATTGGTTGTAAGTACAGTTTACTGCTGCCATTGAAACCAAGCCACATGGCAACAAAGAAGTTATTAGAAGAGTCAGCAATTCTAAGCGTTTATTAAAGTATTTAATAGAAATGTTGCATATTTATACAAAAAAAATGCACTCTGCTATCTGTTTTCGCTTTGCCATTTCAGTGTACCCTTCTGTATATTCATTTCATTGAGACCTTGCTTCTTTAAATAGTAAATTGAAACAAGACTGCAGTTACATTCATTTCTCAGTGTTGGGAGTGGGTAAAGAAATATAATTGAAAATAGAAAATAAATTGAGTTATAAGGACAACTTGTGCTTTAGCCTATCTACCTTTTTTGAAAAGAGTAGGCTTACATATAAAAGTAAAAATAGAATGAAGTTGCAAATTAAGAAAAAAGCTAGGATTGTATAGTTAGTCTGCGTTCTGGCTTGCTGATGGATAACTGAGAGTTCCCTGTGGTTATTTCCCTTCTACTTGGAAATCCCTGCTGTGTGTTTGTACGTCCAGCACAGTTGGTTTTGTCTTGCCAGGCGTACGTATTATCTAAGTGTAGACAGCAAGCTTCTTGTTTATACTTAGTTGGCGACCTTTGCTAATCGATTAATCTGTAAACTTCAAAATTACAAAAAAATTGCAGAGTTTTGTTGCTGGGTTTTTCTTTATTGATTCTCTGGCAGGTGAAATGTCATTGTACTAACTGTGAGATTATTTACTTGGAATATTGTAGTTTATTAATACTTCATCTGTTGTTCCAGGAAAACTGGTACCAAGCGTAGCTGAGCCTTTGAACCATACAAATTCTCGAACACAAAGGTCAGTAGTGCTAGGTATTCAAACTTGCTTTCTTTTTCCTGTCATGAATTTCTTCATACAGTATTGATGGAGAGGAGAGCAGCTTTTTTTAACACTGGCGTAAGCAGTACCCCCTTTATTGTCTCCTGTCTGTCAGCTAGGAGTGTTGATACAGATGTGTGCTAGTACTGGTGCAGCCTGTGCTAGAGTTTTGCTGTTACTGTTCCTATGTTAATTTTATATGTTTGTGTTTATTTTCTTCTGTCTCAATTGTCAAATAGAAATTGTTTGAGAGGAGTCCAAGCTAGGAGAAATTGCCTGTTATGTTTACTGGGAGATTTTAATGACTAAAACCGTGTTGGGTTTTTTTTTTTTTTTTTCTTTTCAGATGAGTGGCACCCATGGTTTTGTAGTGTAGCCTCATTGCCTTTACCACTCTCTGGCCCAAATCCATTAGAGCTTGTTAGATTGGTTTCTGCATCTGTGTTTCAGCTGTGCAGATTAGAACACTGCTTGGTCATTTATAAAGTGAAAAGTCAAAGGAAAGATGGTGAGGAGAACAGCATGCTAACTTTATATTGATGAATATAACTTAATTGCTAATTGGGATAGGTACTAGTTCTCTGTTGGGCAAGTGAGAGAGAAGAAAGCAAGGCTTCAGTAGTAACTTTCCTTACCGTTAATGGACTTTAAGAAACAAAAGGATGTTGGAATGAGCAAAAGATTGTAGGAGGAGATAAGAAGTTCAGTTTAAATATTAGAGGTGAAATGTTCTTTTATTGTAAAAATAAAACATACTTTAAAAAAAAAAAATCTACCTATTCAGAACTCAGTTAAAATGTTGGAAAAGTGGAGGAAAACAGGAACAATAAAGTCACTTATTAAAACAAAAAACCACATATACCAAGGTATACAATATACATGCATGCAAAAATGAGTGATTTTTAAAAAGCCACAGAAGCAAGATTTTGGACAATATCACTTTGAAAATTCAGCTTTCTGTTAATTTTAATTGATCTCCAGACATCTGTTTTGGGTAGCAGAGAGAGCAAAATGCTCTCTGTAAAGAGATATAATTTCTCATCTCTACTCTCTACCCTCTGTCTCATCTCAAATTTCATGGAAATAAAACAAACTGCTACCACCTGTACCTTCTTTTACCACCCCAAAGTTAATTTGACTTTTCCTCTCACAAACCATAGAGGCTTATCTGCATGGGGAGATGGGGAGAGCCTTACTAGCATAGATGAATATGCAGAAGCTTCTCTTGGAAATGCAGCATAAGCCACAAAGAGGGCACAGACATAACAGTGGTATGAGCTGGCAGAGCAGAAGCATTTTTCTTTTGACATCGCTACGGTGCAGTGGTGGCTTTTTCACACTAATATGGCTGGTTGTTGGGTGGAGACCAAGCCCTAGGGAGGTCGTATGTTCTCATCCAGATGCCCACCGAAAGCTTTTTGTCTTCTTCTGTATCCCATCACCTACAGCAAATGCACAGGGGAGAGTACAAGGCACACGCATGATGATGTTGCCCAGAATATTCTGGCAGCATCTTAGCAGTTCCAGCTCCAAGGACTTCCAGAACCACAACCAGTATTCTGGGATGGACTATCCTGTCATGAATGTGCTCAGTTTCTTTTTGAACTCAAGTAAACTACCAGCATCCACAAATATTCCAGGGTAGAAAAGTTCCCAGGCTTAATCACATGCAGTGTCCAAACCTTGTTTTGTTTTGAACCTGATACTAGTTCTTCCACTGGAAGATCCAGCAAATAGTTTCCTTTTTGTTGGCGTTTTTCCCAGAGCTCTGTTGCATTTCCCCTCAGTCATCTCTCCCTCCAGGCTGCAGAGCCCCAGTCTACCTAATTGTTTTTTGTACAGACTCTGTTTCATACCTTTTTGTCATCCTTTTTGGCCTTCTCTGAGCTTTCTGCAGTTGTCATCCCTTACTCTTGGTCTTTGCATGTTGATAAATACTTACATTTAGAGAATGGAGAGAGCTTTAAACAGGTGTTTTGAGGGGCGGGTGGGACTTCCAGCCAGCTGGAATGAACTTGCCCAGTAAGAACAAGTATGTTGCTGAAGTGTTTTCATCTCATTTTCAGGACTGGAAATTCGGACAAGCTTATCACTGCAGAACTAGGAAGGAAGGTGGAGGAGAACTTACCTGTTGCACCGGTAGAGAGCACAAGCTCAAATTCAAGACAAAGTGAAAGTCACAGGAGGGTGCTTTGCTTTGATAACGTCCTACCCGCTCCAGGAGGAAACACCCAAATTCAGACTACTAAGACTTTATCCCAAAAAGAAAGAAATGAAAATACTTTATTTGCTGTTGACTCTGCATTATCCTCTGCTAAGGCACAGGTAGGAAAGAGAGAGAAAGATAAAACGTTGCCTAGAATTCTGTGTAAGCCAGAAGTTGGTAGCAACAGAAGCACATCTGCAAAGGAGCCACAGCCTGAGCGGAAGGCGGCAACTGCAGGGCTTCCATTAGATCCCTTCCACAAGACTACAGCAAATAAAGAAAATGAATTACGAAGGGATACCGATGAAAAACAGAAGAACCAGGACACTGCCAAACTCTCACATGGCCAACAAAGTGTTAGCTTATGGAATGAGAAGACAGTTGCTTCGGTGCAAGAGCTGAACAAAAAGCAAGGGTCACTGTCGAATGGGAATGGCAAATCTTCAGTGTCTGTTTCTTTGTCTTCAAAGGAGCCAAAGCGAGAACCAGCTAAAGTTTCCAGCCAAGGCCTTTGCCTGTCAAGTCCGTTCACTAAACAGTGTGTGGAAATGTTGCAAGACATTCAGTGGCACAGCCCGACTAGTAAAGCAGTTGAAAATGGAGAATTGCCAGTGCCCCGTACGCCGTCTGGAGTTGGGGACAGGCATACAGATGATACTACAGACAGTGTGCGGACACCGACCTGTCGGCGCTTCAACGAGGACAGCACAACCCCTAGAATAATGGTACCCCCTGCTACGCCGGACCTGCCTGCCTGCAGCCCGGCTAGTGAAACAGGTAGCGAAAATAGTGTTAGTATGGCTGCTCACACGCTGATGATACTGTCACGGGCGGCTATTGCAAGGACTAGCACTGCAACCCCCCTGAAGGACAATACTCAACAGTTCAGATCTTTAAGGAGCACAGTAAAGAAAAGGAAACTAGAGGACTTGAATGAGGGTGAGAGAAATTCTCGTTCTGCAAATAGAAAAGACCTTCAAAGCTCTCCAACACCATCAAAAAAGAAGAAAATAAAGGCAAGTACAGGCATTTATTTTTAATTTAAAATTCTAAATATATATTAGACATTATATATATATTAGTTATAATGGGATGTTTCAGAGGTGCTAGTCCATTTATATTTGTCAGTTTTACTAACTTTGCCTCTTGAGCCTGCTCTGAACTAACAGTTTTCTAAAGATTAGTATAGTCTTTAGATACACACAAGTAACTCCTACTGACGCTCTGCACATACCTATGAAAATCAAATTATTTCTCTTAAAACATGAATGAGTTTCTAAATTCCAATTTCAGACTAAGTTTCTAGGTGGAATGTAGGAATTAGGCCGAACTCAAACTAGCCTTACTAGAATTCAAGCTCGTTTACCACCAGGACTAAGAATCCACATTTTGCGTATTCCCAGTCTCTCTCTAGTCTACAGCACCATGCCTTTGACTTGGGGATTTAATGGCAAATAGCAAAGGTGTGAGACACGAAAAGGTGATGTCTGTAAATAATCGAGAAGGAGGCACAGTATAACTTGGTAATTCACCATACTCGGTTATGGCATACTCCTGAAATATTGTAACTGAAAGATGCTCAGTTACTCATAGCGCGTATGTGACAAGAGCCGAGAGGCTGTGCCTGTCTGAAGGCGGGGTGGGCTACTGCTGAAGCCAAGGGCTCAGCTGCTCCCTGCCATTTGTACCCTGGGGTTTAGGCGTAGGTGTGTGTGCATTTCAGTGTCTGATTTCTGGGTGACCTTAGTGCAGTTATGCCCACAAGGTAGATGGAAGGATGAGGAAGAAAGGAATGCTTACAGACTCTTCAGTACCTCCAGGTTCTTAGTATTTAACACAACTATTCTTTTCCTCTCCTACAGAAAAAGAAGCTACCAAATTCTTTTCCAGCAGGAATGGATGTGGACAAGTTCTTGTTGTCTTTGCATTATGATGAATGAAAAAAAAGAAGTTGAACTGTGACTGTCTAAAGCTAGGTGGTGGTGTGCTGAGGTTTTGTGTGGGAAGAAAAGTTAATTCTAAAGGGTGAGTTGCACTTTCAGTGCACTGAAGTTTCACTTTATAGCAAAATCATGCTGTTTCTGAAGCAGGTTGCTAAGTGTAAATATCATTGAGTTGGTGTATGTTTATTTTTGAAAAAGCACTTGCATAATTATAGAGCCATTTAATTTGCAAAATTGTAAATCTGTATAAATGTAATGTAAGAAAAGTTGTATGTTTCCTGTTACACCACGTTGTCCATGTTCTGCTGCATTCTCTACTTAACCCATCTGAACCGCTTAGCCGACTTGTGAAAAGGTGAAGTTGAGGGCGGTGTTTGTAGTTCGCCATTCAAAGACACGGGCAGCTAAGCTGGCCGCTTCCCATTGTCTTGCTGAATCTGAAAGAGACTTACTCTTCAGGTGTAGCTGGCTTGTGCTAAGTCTCTCTTATCTCAAACCCATGTTGTAAGGCTTTGAATGAGTTAACAAAAATACCAGGAACTAAACATAAGGCCAATAAAACCTCCAAAAGTATTTCTCACCTAATGAAGCTTTTCCCAACCAGTGATTCAGGTAGGAACTTCAATTTGGATAGACCTCATCTATTTACAGTATTTGCTGCATATGATGTTTGAAAACAGCCTCTGCATTCAAACAATGTACCTTCTTGTGGGTTAACCCCGGTATGAATACTTCAACTGTAGCAATAGCCAGACAAGAACTTCGGTGTGTTCTATTGCAGAAGTCAATTCTTCTAACTGTCATTTGTGCTGTTGAGAAAGCATTTGTTAATATCACTTATGCTTTTAGCCAGATGTGGAAAAATTTGCATCTAATCTTCTTGTTTAATGTAGAATTTGTTATAGCTATTACACAAACTCTCTTAAAAACAGGCACAGGAGCAGCTCGGCCTACATTTTAGTAAGAACAAGCATGGGTGAAAATTACCACACTGAGCCTTGCTCGTTATGGCAGAATTTTCTCTACTGGTTATTTCCTCCTTTGTTCTCAAATTGTTGAGGTCTTAAAAAAAATGCAAGTTTTCTTGTAAGAGATCTGTACAGCAACAGGGCAATGTTTCAGATAGTATACAAGGATTCCTAAGGAACCAATATTATGCAGTAGATGTTTATATTAAACCCATCCAATAACTAAATACTGCATAGCATTTACAGCTTGAATAAATATTTTTGTTTTAATAAAAAGTTGTGTGTCTTGCTTAATATTTTGTAAGTCCACTAAGCAGCTTTGTGGATATTGTATAGAAAAGTCATGTTGATCAGTCATTTTTGAAGACAAAGAGTTCAGTATTTAACACTAAGTTCTAATAGCAGCTGTCAGAGGGGCTGGGGCAGGCAGGCAAAAAAAAATTGTCTTAAGCATAAAATGCTTAATAGTATTCTGACAGTTGATATATGTGATATTTTTAGATAGATTTGCTATTTATTTCAGACATAGTGTAGTTCTTTCATGGGATGGCCACTATCCACCATAGTCTTTCTTTTTCAATTCAGGTGATCTGGTAATACTAAAGAAAGATGTGAATTACCAGTTCACTTTCAAAGGAAAAAAAACATCGTCAGTTCCAAGCTGCTGTCATATGGCAAATAATTTTTAGAAGAACAGGCATGGATGAATGTAGCATTTAAACCCCACTGTTCATTTGCTACCTCTACAAGTACATTCCTTCCCAGAAAAAACAGATCCCACTCCGTCCCGGTCCAAGTATTTATTCCCCCTACTTTATGGAGGAAAATGTAAGGACAGTCATCGGGTAAAGATGACTTCCTGTTGAAACTAATGCAAAATAAGAAAGCAGTTGTCCTAAATGCCAGCTAAGAAACTTAAAAGTGTCTGATGTTTGTCCCTTGTGAACAGAGTGAGGTGGGAATAGGCTTTATACTGGTGAAATAGCCAGTTTTTGCCCGCTGGTAAAAAGCCTGCCAAAGAAACTGCATGAACTGCTCACTGAAGTCTTGAAAAAGATTCATTCCGGGAAAGTATTTTCCTGTCTCCCCGTGCTTGCAATAAGAATGCTCAACCCTGTATTCCTCAAGACTTAGCTGTGAATTCAAGAGCGCAGCCAGCTATTGGGCAGCTCCAACAGCGGTTTCATTCTTTTGGTCCAGAACCTGTCTCTACTTAAAAGCATATTGACGAAAGTCTACATCACAGAGGTTTTAAATGAACAAAAAAGGAGCAGGAGCATTTTGCGGCCATATTAGTACTTGCACATGTAAGTTACACCACCTTCTCTTCTAGTTACTTGGCTACTACGCCCCAAGCCAGGGCAGGTGAGGGCTACAGCAGGGCTCATTTTTTGCATTTGACCTGGCTTTGAGGTACACAACAGTAGAAAACCAACCTTTTGAGTAAAGTTATTTTTTCCGTGAAAATCATTTAGTAATTAGTAACTTTAAAACAGAAAATTAAGCAACAAAACTGTAAGAAACTAGCTGCTTCTAGCAGCAGCACTACGTGAGTTACCAAGAAAATTCATTTTCAGTGGCATTTGAGAAACCATATGTCAGTGACAAGAGGAGCCACAGTTAACAAACATTCTTTATTCTTGGGTTTCAAGACATTATCATAATTTGACATCATAACTTTATTTGTACTGTATAAAAACTTGCATTGAGTCAAAGTAATAAAAGCCCAGTTGTCTGCATGAAAAATCAATGATGTTTTAAGAAGTTTTAGAATAGCAGTTAAGGAATTCATCCACTTACTTATTGATAAATAAGATGTAACAGGTACCACTCATATGTTTTTGATCAGAGACTGTTTAGGGCTTTGTTTCCAACACTATTTGGGCCTACAACTTCTCTATCAATATTGCAGAAGCACCTCCTCCTCCATTGCAAATTCCTGCAAGACCATATTGTCCTTGTTTCAACACATGGGCCATGTGAACAACAATTCTTGCTCCAGACATTCTAAATAAAAGAAAAAAATGTATTATAGCTTAGTTTAAAGGAAGTTCTTAATTTGACCCACACAGGATAGTTGGCAGAACATAGTACTGATTCACCAGAGGGGAAAAAAAAAAAAAAAAACACCAACAAAAGGCCAAACACACACTTTCATCTACATTTAGATGCATGACCGGCTATTTTTCTCTAGCTACAGTACTTAACAAACAGAAAGATTCTTACACATATACACAAACAAAAAGTCTGTGTTTAAGTTTCTTCCAGAAAAGGCAATCACCTCTAAGTAAGTCTGTGTATTATGAAGTATCCCTACATGTAGCAAAGCTCTTTCAAAGAAGGTGACAAATCTACCACAAAAACCAAATTGATAGTAACGATTAATTTCAACAGTTTCTTGTTTGCTTACAACTTGATGTACTGCAGTATGCTACTTTGATCCACTTAATGTGCAAAATCAGACATTTAAGTTCTGTCATTAGACTGTCGAAATTAACTTTTAAGACAAAAAAAATCATATTCCCTTATCAGAAGCAGCTGATACTGCAAAGGAGACGTTAGCATGTCTTGCGGGATTACGCCTTCATTAGAGCTTTTTATGAACTATGATGTACTCCTACTTGTTCCTGATGTACAACGTGGTTGCTTCACATCTATATTTACTTAGAGGTTTTAAAATGGGTTTTTCCTCATAGACCTGGACCGTGCAGCACAATCACCCTTAAGGAGGATTAATGGGATATACTTAAGTGTTGGGGAACACAGCAGGTGATCTGACAACTCTAACCAGTTAACAGAACTTCAAAAAAGTCCCACCAACACCCCCCAGACTATCCCTGTCTGCTGCATTAGGTGCTTGGAGACTTCTGGATTCGCTGCCAAAAATGCTTTGACAAGACCTGGAATTTCACTTTGCTCATATAAGAAAAATAAAAGTCCCTGTACCACATCCTTCGCTACTTTCACAAGTTTACCTGTAAATTTTATTAGCTTAACTACTTGATTAATTATTATTGTTTATTCTGTCATGTTAATAGTGATATGGTTTTAATACTTCATAAATCCATATAGCATTGGTAACAAGCAAGCTCTTTATAAAAGTAAGTGATAACTAACTGTGAAGAAAAAAATGGGATCGTGCTCTTTTTCAAGGTACCCTGAAATTTAACACCTGAATTAAGTCACACTACTTGATAGCAAATTTCTATTACTCTTCCTACTTGCATTAAACGTGAGAATAAAGGTAAATGTGTTAGCAGTATGTCTAGAAAACAATGCCTCTGTGCAGAACAAAACCCAGTGCTTATTTGACTTACCCTATTGGATGTCCAAGAGAGACGGCACCTCCATTAATATTTACTTTTTGTGGATCAATACCCAGCATTTTAATATTGGCCAGCACCACAACACTGAATGCTTCGTTGATTTCCCACATTGCAATATCTTCTTTTTTCATGCCTGTCTCACTTAGAATCTAGAAATAATAATAAAAACAATTACTACTATGAAAAAATTAGGAAGCTAATTACAAAAATAATTAGGTCTATTTGAAGTCGGTGACTCAGGCTGCCCATAGTCTGATTCAAGTTCACATTTCGGAACCTCTTTGTCAGATGAGAAAAAGCAAAATTGAGGTACTGAAGCACAAACTTGAGTTTTCACAAAAGAAGAAATGGAAAGTACCCTATGCCAAGAATACATTTTCATCACGGTTATACTAAGACAGCTGCTACTGTAAGTTCATTTAAACTGCTACCGTATTGCCTCACGCCATACACTTGGCTTCAGTTCCTTTTTGAACTAGTCTCTACTTGTTTAACCGTATTTATTTTGCCTTTTAGCCATACTAGCTGCAAAGCTTCAAAAGTGTAAACAAGCCCAAAGGTGGTGAAAGCAGTATAAAACAATATTCTCTTTCAAAATAGGTGTGAGAAATTTGTTACTCTGAAAATCTGCATTCTAGCCTTGATCCTCTGAAAAACGTGTTCTTTGTATTTATGACGTAATTATAATTTCAATCCTAATTACAGGAAGATCCACTGAGGGATGAACCAACGATCCAGTGCTAGGGAAGTTTGTTGTTTTTCAAAAATCACTTATTCAAAAATCAGCTTTATTCCTACCTTGGGAACAGCATGTGCAGGTGCAATTGGGAAGTCAATGGGATCAACAGCAGCATCTGCAAAAGCTGTAAAAATCGCAAAAGCTGTTTAAAGACCTTTCGTTTTTACCATACATGATTTTTATTCGTGCAAGCAGCAAACCCAGCCAAGATGATAGAAAAATTCTAAATAAAACGGTCCATGAAATAGATACATACAAAGTTTAGTGCCTTAAGTGAGCCACATAATAACAACATTTTTGTATTTTTAATATTATTTCATATAGAAAATTCTGTTTATGATCAAAAGCCTGCTGGTACGACACTTGAAATTTCAAGGACTGTATTGAGAAGATGCAGCCACGATGTCTAAGCGCTCACCTTTTCTGTCCCATGAACATCATCAGATAACCAGCCAAACAGGACTCCCAGCCTGAGAACGTACTATGGGAGTACTTTCCAGGACTGTACTCGAAGATAAGAAAAGAAGAATCTTACCTACTATCCGTGCCAATGGTTTGACTTTCAGTCTCTTGGCTGCCTCTGCAGTCATCAGCACCAAAGCAGCTGCTCCATCATTCAGAGTACTGGCATTAGCAGCTGTAACTGTTCCTAGAAAAGGTAAAGCATTGTTTAAACAGAGGGGAAAGTGTGATATAGCTCAGGTATATCCTATTAAATGATTTTTTTTTTTTTACCTTAAGCCCTTGAACATAAGGTCTCAACAATATGGTGATATCTGTTGCACTGAGTTAACTAAAAATGAATTGTCTTTTTAAGTCAGTTTGATTAAACAAGTACAATCACATGTATTCACACCTTTATCCAAGTGGCGGTTTAGATCATGCCTTCCATGTCAGCTGCATGGCTGGCATTAACACGGAATTCCAGCTTAAAGAGGGTTGTGGATGAGTGGCAGCTTTGATTTAGCCAGAAAGATTTATCAACTACAGATTCAGGAAGTAACAGGTAACTATGTAAAGGCACTCCAGCTCCCACTGAAACAAGAGCTTATACTTGGCGGAGACCAAGGCAACAGCTAAATTGAAACCAATCTCTTTCATCCTTTTTAAAGCAAATGTCCAGACCAGAGGTTTTCACTGGTGTAACGTTCTTGGACCATCTTTTAAACGAAGCCAGTTCATGCTGTTGTGAAGCGTGTTTCTTTATCTTAGCAGACATTTAAAAGTGAAGGCACTACTGTTGGGCATTTAAGCTCTTGTAAACAGTACTCTTCGCTGTAACAAAGTACCCTTGCACTTGGGAGAAAATTAAGCAGTTAATTTAACAATATTTACCATTTTCTTTCTGGAAAACAGCTTTCAGGTTTGGAACTTTACTAAAATCAACACGTTTGTATTCTTCGTCTTCTTTCACTTCTGTATCTGGCTTTCCTGAAATTCAGATTTGGTTTAGTATTTTATAGCACAGTCCATTCTTAAGACATTCTAACACAGTACTTCGATTAAATGCTGCCTTATTTAAACAACTTATTTCAGTAAAAAAATGTAGACGCATGTAAAATGCATGTTGAGAAATGTGCTTATGAAAACTGAAAAAAAAATTATTCCTTAATCCAATTTATTCACAGCAAATCCATTTATACTTCCTGGTGGATGAATGAAAGGGACAAAGAACGTATCTTTAAGGTAATTAATAGGGAAATTAAAACACAGATGTCCTCAAGTCATACTAGCTAAATTGAACAGCTAGTCTTCCACTTCCATAAAAAAGGAAGAAGATATGGTATGTAACATTAAAGAAAAATTAAAAAATAAAAACAGATCACAGGTCACTGACTGCTGTTCACCAGAAAGTCTGTGTAACAGAAAATTCTTCGCTAGTCTAAAATTAGTGTTCCTGATATCTGCATGTTTAAACAACACAATTTGCACTGCACGCAGTGTTACAGCTTTCAATGAGAAACACAATTCATTTTATCACACCTTTCCATAATACCTTTTTTTGAAATAGTGACAGGAACGATTTCATTTTTCAATATTCCTGAATCCCAGGCTGTTTTGCTCTTAGTGTAAGAGCCTATGGCGTAAGTGTCTTGTTCCTCTCGTGAAATAGTAAACTTCTTCGCAGTATTCTCAGCACAGTTGCCCTTGGAAAAAAACAGGCATGTTAGGTTTGGTATTTCTGGAGATGTGAACTACAAATGTAGCTGAAAAAAATCAAGCCGCAGACTTCCAGAATTGAATGTGACTAATATTTGGTGTCCATGTCTAATTTACACAGTCATGATCAAATAGTAACTTCTGGTTTTGGAATATGAACTTCAGATTTAGCGGTCATTTTCTGGACCCAGATTATTAAAGACATGAAGGAACATTCATTACAAGGCTTTTTTTTAAGTTAAAAAACTGCATGCAAAAGTAAGTTTTAGGGTTGATGTCTTCAGAGACATTGTTCAGCCACAGAACAGTATGTTCCCATCATCTTGTTTTCATTCCACTGTTAGCTTGTCTATTCCAAAGGTTACAAGAACAGGTCAACACACTGGGCTTATTTAGCCTTTGGAATCTGATACTCTAAAAACTGTACAAATAAGAGTATGTATACCTTTTGTCTAATAACTAGAATGAAACAAGTAGAATGAAACAATCAAATCATTTTATATATAGTTCAATCTTAATCATAATCATAATTGTACAATCATAATTCATTACCAACACTGTCTAAATACCTGGTGACAAAATAAAAAAAAAAAAAAAGGATACTCATTCAGTCAACCTGAAAGATTTGTTCTTAAACAGGTTTGTTCCACCTCTCATTTCTGTAGAAAACTCAATGAATCAACACAAAACCCTTCAGTACTGCGTTCCTCCAGTTCTTCAAACAAGCAAGTTCACTTCTATGCAGTTAAAGCTTTGTAGCACCAGCAACTTAAGTCTAATGCCAAAATATGGACAAGAGTAAGTTCCTAAAGCCATCGGATGGGCCTTCCTGTATATTCTCACACAGACTGTTAAGGTTTTCCAAGCAACCTACAGCTGCTATATAAAGCCAAAAGCTTCTAAGATATTGTCCCAATCTATTAAAACTTTGCATGTTATAACCAACTCCTAGAGTTCTTCCCCACAGACAGGAACTAGCAAAGACACTATTTACATTCCTATAAAAATCCTCACAACTGAAATTCATTTTAGCTGAAATGTGGGAGTGGATTTCAACCAATAGCCTAAGCAGAGTGCACTATACAGCAAAAAGCATAAATCACACACAGAAGCAGTAAGGTCTTGTCCTGGTTTTGGCTGGGATAGAGTTAAACAAGGCCTGAAACACATTCAAGAGACAGCAATAGAAACACGCTGGTTTGAACATCCCAAGGATATTCAAAATCCTCAAGAGCTATTGTGATCAGCGTGGAGGAGAAGGGGAAGGTATAGGAAGGAGTCTTCCCCGTAGATTGGCTCTCCGAGGAGAAGAGGTAAAAAGTGTAATTATTAATAGTTTCCAAGAGGTAACTCCCGAAGTACGGGGATGACAGCGGTGCTGAGTACAATCTGACAACCAATAACTTTATCGTACCATAAGCCAGTGTTACACAGTACAGCAAAGCCATAGCCTTCATCCATCTCCCAGAGGTGATAAACAGCACATAAATACTGATAAACGGTATATAGAGCAAGTAAGGTGGTACTGAACTCTGAGAACAAATAACCCAACATTGTGACCAGCGACTACTAAAGTGATAAAATGAGTGCTTATCACAAATTTGTTTTAACCCGCTTGGGTCAGATCTGTCGTTATCTCAACCCTTCGGGCCCCACAAAGGACTGTCGTGGTTTAACCCGGCAGGCAGCCAAACACCACACAGCCGCTCGCTCACTCCCCCCCACCACAGTGGGATGGGGAGAGAATAGAAAAAAAGTAAATTTTGTGGATTGAGACAAAGACAGCTTAATAGAACAGAAAAAGGAAGGGAAAATAATAATACTAATAATTATGATAGAATGTTCAAAGTAAGTGATGCACAATGCAATTGCTCACCACCCGCGAACCGATGCCCAGCCAGTTCCCAAGCAGCGGTCACTGCTCCCCGGCCAACTCTCCCCTGCTTATATACTAAGCATGACATCATATGGTATGGAATACCCCGTTAACCAGTTTGGGTCAGCTGTCCTGGCTGTGCTCCCTCCCAGCTTCTTGTGCACCTGGCAGAGCATGGGAAGCTGAAAAGTCCTTGACTAGTGTAAGCACCGCTTAGCAACAACTAAAACATCGGTGTGTTATCAACATTCTTCTCATCCTAAATCCAAAACACTGCACTATACCAGTTACTAGGAATAAAATTAACTCTATCCCAGCCGAAACCAGGACAGGTCTGTATCAAATATATGAATCACAATAGAATATTCTTCGTGGCATATTTTCCTGTACACCAGCAAGAACACTAACTGACCAATCAATAATGCCCTACAACTGTGAATTACCATAGGAAAAGGTCAGAAATATTCATAAACTGAAAGCAGTCATTCTCTTTTCAAACTGTTCTTCCCTGATGGCTGGTCTTCACTACCTTCATATCAGTTGTTTTCCAAACCCATCCTAAGTTTGCAGTTGTTTGTCCAATCTAAGTTACCATGATGATGAGTAAGCATATCAGCTGGCTCAAACCTTCCGACAGAAGATATATGTACATTGGGGGAGGAAAAATAAACATGAGAGCCTGCTGAACCATACAGAGTAGGTACCCTCAAAGACATCAAGTAACTTGATTGCTCTCTCCCACAGACAGAGCAACAGCAATCTATCAGTAGCAGAATTTTTTTTTTTTTTAAATCCCTGCTCTAGGCTATTCAGACTTCAATCAGAGACAGATAAATATTAACACACAATTTGCTATTCTGTTTTGGTCTTCTGCCTGGCCCCTCCATTACAGTTCAAAGAATCATAGAATTATTAAGGTTGGAAAAGACAACTAACATCATCAAGTCCAACCGTCAACCCAACACCACCATGCCCACTAAACCATGTCCCGAAGCGCCACATCTACATGTTTTTTGAACGCCTCCAGTGAGGGTGACTCCACCACTTCCCTGGGCAGCCTGTTCCAATGCTTGACAACCCTTTCGGTGAAGAAATTTTTCCTAATATGCAATCTAAACCTCCCCCTCCCAACACCCACCTCGCTACAGCCTCCTTTCAGGGAGTTGTAGAGAGCGATAAGGTCTCCCCTCAGCCTCCTTTTCTCCAGGCTAAACAACCCCAGCTCCCTCAGCCGCTCCTCATAAGACTTGTGCTCCAGACCCTTCACCAGCCTCGTTGCCCTTCTCTGGACACGCTCCAGCACCTCAATGTCCTTCTTGTAGTGAGGGGCCCAAAACTGAACACAGTATTCGAGGTGCGGCCTCACCAGTGCCGAGTACAGGGGCACGATCACCTCCCTACTCCTGCTGGCCACACTATTCCTGATACAGGCCAGGATGCTGTTGGCCTTCTTGGCCACCTGGGCACACTGCCGGCTCATGTTCAGCCGGCTGTCGACCAGCACCCCCAGGTCTTTTTCCGCCGGGCAGCTTTCCAGCCACTCTTCCCCAAGCCTGTAGCGCTGCCTGGGGTTGTTGTGACCCAAGTGCAGGACCCAGCACTTGGCCTTGTTGAACCTCCTACAGTTGGCCTCGGCCCATCAGTCCAGCCTGTCCAGATCCCTCTGCAGAGCCTTCCTACCCTCAGGCAGATCAATGCTGCCGCCCAGCTTGGTGTCGTCTGCAAACTGACTGAGGGTGCACTCGATCCCCTCGTCCAGATCATTGATAAAGACATTAAACAAGACCGGCCCCAAAACTGAGCCCTGGGGAACACCGCTCGTGACCAGCCGCCAACTGGATTTAACTCCATTCACCACAACTCTCTGGGCTCAGCCGTCCAGCCAGTTTTTTACCCAGCGACGAGTACACCCGTCCAAGCCATGACCCGCCAGCTTCTCCAGAATGCTGTGGGAGACAGTGTCAAAGGCTTTACTAAAGTCCAGGCAGACCACATCCAGAGCCTGCCCCTCATCCACTAGGCAGGTCACCTGGTCCTAGGAGGAGATCAGGTTGGTCAAGCAGGACCTGCCCTTCATGAACCCATGCTGGCTGGGCCCGATCCCCTGGTTGTCCTGCACCTGCCTTGTGAGTGCCCTCAAGATGAACCGCTCCATGATCTTCCCCAGTACCGAGGTCAGGCTGACAGGCCTGTAGTTCCCCGGATCCTCCTTCCGGCCCTTCTTGTGGATGGGCGTCACATTGGCAAGCCTCCAGTTGTCTGGGACCTCCCCTGTCAACCAGGACAGGTGATAAACGATGGAGAGCGGCTTGGCAAGCTCCTCCGCCAGCTCCCTCAGTACTCTCGGGTGGATCCCATCTGGCCCCATAGACTTGTGAGTGTCCAGCTGGCACAGCAGGTCATTAACCGCTTCCTCCTGGATTACGGGGGGCGTATTCTGCTCTCCGTCCCTGTCTCCCAGCTCAGGGGGCTGAATACCCTGAGGATCACTGGTCTGACTACTAAAGACTGAGGCAAAGAAGGCATTAAGTACCTTAGTCTTTTCCTCATCCTTGGTGGCAATGTTCCCCCCAATAAAGGATGGAGATTCTCCTTGGCTCTCTTTTTGTCGTTAATATATTTGTAAAAATATTTTTTGTTGTCCCTTACGACACTGGCCAGACAGAGTTCTAGCTGGGCTTTTGTCGTTCTAATTTTCTCTCTGCATGACCTAACAAGATCCCTGTACTCTTCCTGAGTTGCCCGCCCCTTCTTCCAACAGTGGTAGACTCTCCTTTTTTCCCTGAGTCCCAGCAAAAGCTCCTTGTTCAGCCAGCCCAGTAGTCTTCCTCGACAGCTCTTCTTACGGCACAAGGGGACAGCCTGCTCCTGCGCCTTTAAGACTTCCTCCTTGAAGAACATCCAGCCTTCCTGGACCCCTTTGCCCCTCAGGACCGCCTCCCAAGGGACTCTCTCTACAAGTGTCCTGAACAGGCCAAAGTCCCCCCTCTGGAAGTCCATGGTAGTGGTTTTGCTGACCCCTCTCCTTACTTCACCAAGAATCGAGAATTCTATCATTTCATGGTCACTAAGCCCAAGACGGCCTCCGACTACCACATCTCCCACCAGTCCTTCTCTGTTGGTAAACAGCAGCTCAAGTGAGGCACCTCCCCTGGTAGGCTCACTCACCAGCTGCGTCAGGAAGTTATCTTCCACACACTCCAGGAGCCTCCTGGACTGTTTCCTCTCTGCTGTGTTGTATTTCCAGCAGACGTCGGGTAAGTTGAAGTCCCCCACGAGGACAAGGGCTAGCGATTGTGAGATTTCTGCCAGCCGCTTGTAGAACGCTTCACCAGCCTCTTCATCCTGGTTGGGTGGTCTATAACAGACTCCCAGCAGGATATCTGCCTTGTTGGCCTTCCCCCTCATCCTTACCCATAAGCACTTGACCTGATCATCACAAACGTCAAGCTCCATACAGTCGAAACACTCCCTGACATACAGAGCCACCCCACCACCTCTCCTTCCTCGCCTGTCCCTTCTGAAGAGCTTATAGCCATCCATCGCAGCACTCCAGTCATGAGAGTCGTCCCACCATGTTTCTGTGATGGTGACTAAGTCACAGCTGTCCTGCTGCACAATGGCTTCCAGCTCCTCCTGTTTGCCGCCCATGCTGCGTGCATTGGTGTAGATGCACTTGAGCTGGGCTATTGATCTCTACATCTATCGAGTTACTACAGGAAGCCTGTAAATGGAAGACTTTTTCCTCCTCCGTTAATGTTATTCCTCATTTCTGGGTTTGCTAGATGAAGTAGTTTCATAATAATTATAAGCAAGCTCTTCAAAGCTGCATCAGGTATATGGTTGATACTTTAGTACTGTGCAGGAATATTTACCATATGGATATGGTTGTAAGCATCTGTCAGCCCATCTTTTACTATCAGGTCTTCCAGCTTTACTCCTCCATAAGGCGTTGATCCTCTGCTCATTGTATAGGGAACATTAGACATGCTCTCCATTCCACCAGCAACCATTACATCCTGCTCAAAGGAAACAAGTTAAAATTATTAATAATGCAGTGTGTTCTCTATGACTTCTTGTAAGAACAAATATTAGCAAGAGCTTAAGCATGGACACTTTATATTTCTGAGGAGTCTCAGAGAAAGAGGAGAATATTATGTACTTAAAAAGCAAACAGCAGGAACAACAGCTGAAGACAGTTAATCCACTTTGACAGAACAACTGGACTTCTGTCTTGTATGCAGTTTGAAAAAACTGCAAGAGCCATGTCAGTCTCTTGCACTTTTACTTCAAAAGCTTCCGAGATCAAATCATAAATTTTACTTTAAACAGTTTCCTTTTCTGTAAATTTCTCATTTTTGTTCTTCATTTGCAGCTCCATATCCCTATGGAACAAGCAACAGTCAGAATCTAAGAGACCAATAAGAAAAGACAGAGTACCTGCAGTTCTACATAATATTATTTCATCTCACTATGTAAATAAAGATAACTTATAATATGATTTTATCATTTGAAAAGGCCAGCAAAAAAAGAGATGTTAATAATTAATGATTACTGAACTTGAATTAAGCTGAATCATTATGGGCATTTATGAATTAGTATACTTTTCAAGCTGAGACAAAGCAAACAAACAGAAAACCTACAAACAACAAAGCTATAAGGACCGTAAGTATACCTACTGTTCATCTGGCTATATCCCCAAAATGCCTAGGATCTCAGGATGTGAAGAATAGACACAGTTGTGCTTAATGGCACGTTTGAAATACAGATAAATGTAAGAAAAATACACACACAGCAGTGTGAGTCTTTGAGAGTTCAATAGTGCTGTTAATATAAATTCAAAAAGATTTTACATCAAAACAGCAATAAGAAAAAGACGAAAGCTTTTTTAGTTTCTTTAAATTAAGACTCAGACAAATAATGGTTTGGTTCAGAATAGATTACAAACTAGATCCAGGAACAGTGATATGAAGTAATAAAGAAAAGAAAGAAGGCTGGAGACAAACTAGAAAGGCAGATAAATCGGAAAGGCAGTTGAGATATGGAAGCAGCAATAGGTCAGAGGAGTAAAAGTCCCTGGCATTTCAATTCCATAAAGTGGAAGACTTGGAGACAGAGTTAATACAGTTGTTTATACGATGATGTATGCTGTGACTCAAGCCACTGGGAACCATCACTGACTTTCATACCACAGATACCTCACAGTCCACAGCCACGAAAAACAAACAAATATAAAAAAACCCTAGAATTTATAGCTCTAAGAGACTAATAACTGGCCGAGTCCCTGCTTTTGCTGCGACTGGCAGCACAGCATGTATGATTAGCTCAGCTGAAAACTCCAGTTCTCTTCAGAGCTCATGGCCTGAATCTGTCAAACCAACCAAATGCACAACCATTCTCAGGAAGTCTTTGGATGTAAATTACTAGATCCAAATGTAGCTTTTACACAGACATGCTGGTCCTGGTTCAAAGTCCAGTGACAAGACTTCCATCGACTTCAGTAAGCACTGGACAAAGTGCTGTTCTCTGCAGAGCAAGGCCAAAGCAATAAGTAGTTGCTTAACTCAGCTATACTGTTATTTTCACAGAAGGGACAACTTAAATATTTTACTTTTGTTCTTAAAAAAAAAAAAAAAAAAAGAACAGTAAGTATATTTCTCACTAACGAGCCACTTACTTTGTAAACCAAAAATATATATTGAACTGACAGTATTTTCACTTCAGAGAAGGGAGGATGTTGCCAACATGCTTTGAGTATGGAAATAAAAACAAAATTGAAATGTCTGTCTTCACATTCACACTTCCCCCATATTCTTTGCTGCATAGCATTTAACAGCTTGCTGAAGATGGTGTATTCTCCCAACCTCCCATTAAGAGATACTATTTTCCCCATCATATAGAGAATCTTAAAACACAGTTGACAGAGATGAGCAATGCCCCTCCATCCAGCTCTCTTCAATGAAAACTCTTATTCAGCAACAATGATTCCACCTCTTCTAAAACAATAAAAAAAGCCTGAAACATCTTTAATGTACTTGGAAACAACATTGCTTTAATATGTATATTTAATTCATTTAAGTGTTTAAAGTGTCTGAAAGTCAAGATTAAATGTGTTTCAGCAAAAACTAAGTCTATAAAAATTTCTTCCAGAATTCCCTTAATTATTTTTTGGGGGTGGGGTGGGAGGTGGGGTGAGGTGGGGAAAGAGCAGTAGGGAGAGGATGTAAACACCCAAAATAAAAAATTCACCTTATTTGCTCAGGTGTAAAAATACATCTGACAATTTCCTAACTATAATACTTACAATTTTTTTCTGTTTTAAACCAAAACACACTTAAGTGACTATAAAATTAAGGTTGCACAAGCAAAACAAAACCTTGCTAATTAGCTTTATTATCCCAAGTCAAAACACGGTCCCAAATCAAAGAGCACAGTCATTAGTAGGACAGGATCTACAACATTAGTTGTGTGTTTTTTCCATAAAACAGCAATAAAATTCACATACCTGACTCCCACACATCAGGCTTTGTGCTGCCATCATGATCGATTTCATTCCTGAAGCACAGACTTTATTGACAGTTGTAGTAGGAGTGCAGATTGGTAGACCTGAGTCAAAGAAGTTGTACAAACAACTGTATTATTTAAAGGGTAGGCTAACACTTTATTGGTGTCTCAGCGATATTTCATGAGACCAATTTTTATCTAGGCCCAGGATGTCCAGCTTGCACTACTTAGCCTGCCAGGGCAATTTATCTACCCTCGCCCCTAGTTACCTTCTTGGAGACTCTTGTTGTTTCTCCCCTTCCAACAACAGACTCGTGATAAGGGAGCAAGCAAGTGAAGACTCAGAGAGACAGAAGGTCAGGGAAGCGACTCCAGAACTATTCCTCCTCCTGACACCCTGATCCCTGCCTCTAAGAAGCATGCAAGACTGCAAAAGCATAAACAAGCTGTAGAATTTAGCAACTGGCAACAAGACAGACCCCAAAAGCATAGGGCTCTGAACACACGCCATGCTGAACAAGACCAAAAGTGCTAGCTGTCAGTGTCATTCACACAGTTATTATTGAGTTATTGTTACTATTGAATATTCATTACAATAGCTTTGGGCTCTGCCGTGTGCAGCTTGGCTCAAGACCTGCACCACTGCTTCTACCCTAGGCTTGCTCTCTAGTGTATTATGGCTCTGCTACCAGCACATCACCTCCATACCAGCAGTGAGATGGGGAAACTAGCCAGGGGAAAGAAAAGAGCCATATTCATCCCTTTGCCTCATATGGAAGCAGTTCCTTCTCTTTCAGAAAAGTACAGAGACAGAGCCAAGAAAGTATCCAGTTCTTCCCTGACCCACAGACCTTTCTAGAGTCATGCTAAGGTATGGAATCCCATCCCCACAGCAAAAGGGAGAAGAAAATAATTCCTGCACCCCAATGACATTCGTGCTACAGTTAACATTATAGAGTGAATCCTTCCAGTGACAGCTCCAGACTCCATGGGAAGATGAGTGTAATGACATACTCTTAGCTGCAGTTCAAGGAAACTTATCCAATAAGGCTTAAGAGTAATTATACATTGAAGAAAAAAGGTCTGAATGAAAGATTCAAAGAGCAGCATCCACCATTAGCGTAAAGGGCTCTGGAAGTAGCAGCCTGGTCTCCAATATCGTCTTCTCCAGGTTCTGCAAACGTTGTAGGCGGTAACATCCATTGTGCATATGAAAATTGATTCCTGAGGATGCACAATTAGGTCCACTTACATGAGTACAACATGCACCCTTAACCCACCACGGGGGAAAAAAGCATACACAAATGACTGTCCTGACAAAAGCCTGGGCACCACTCTGCTTTAACTCATAGCTCAATAATCTACAGTGTCTACATAAAGAGAGAAAACCTTTAACCCCAGTATCAAGAGAATGAATACCTGCACCCAGGACTGCTTGTCTTGCTGGAGCTTGTCCTTGTCCAGCCTGCAAGACATTACCCATATATGCTTCTTTCACTTCTTCTGCAGGGATACCTATAAAACAAAATTGTTTCAATTGAGGATTCTTTGGACGGGAAGATGTAACTCCCTTGTATGAACCTTCCCATTCAAGTTTCCTACCAAAGACTGATGAAATGTGACATGTCCAACCTAAAAGCAGCACACAGGCTCCTGTTGGGTGCATCCCAGATCTCTACTCTCATATTCATGGAACATGGTGAACTGGTGACGCCCACAGAACAGAAATCCCCTGTCACCCTACAGTTAGCTAGCTAAAGCAAACATTTCCAAGCCTCACTAGTCATCTGAGCAGCTCATTTTACCCAGATGGTTAAATGAACAAAACTTTCTACCTGCCACAATTATGTCCAAAGAAACAGTTTTGTTTGTTTGTTTACCAGGGGTGAGCCAAGGCCACAGCTAGCTTCCAACAGACAGAAGAGGCCTGCTCTCCCCCTGCATCTCTTGCAACAGCCCTGGTGTTCAAGTTGTTGTAATACATTGTTTCAAGAAGCCAAATTTGGAGAAAATTAACCCTCCTCTCCCCCGAAAAAGACTTTTTTGCTGATTTGAATCGATGAATAGACTAACAAGAGTGTCCTACAAGCATAAGCACCCATGTAAAAAATGGGCAGGGAAAGGAAGGGCTGCTGATTTCAGCAGCAAGTAGCCTTTGCGTCAGCTTAAGTGTCCCGTAAAACCCCACCCCAGACAACAACTAGCATGGTCAATCGGATTTGGACTAGCATAGATATCCCTAAGTAATGATCTGCTCCTAGAAGCAGCACTTAACTAATTCAGATTGAAACAAAGCCCAACTCCCTCCTCAACTTTAAATAAATACCACTGTGGATAAAGACTTAAAGGATGCCACAGGAGCAAAAAAACCCAGAACCTTCTATTTAGCAAGCAACTTAAAAACAAAAGACACGGACTGATACTGTTCTGAGCCACTTGAGGCTTTCTTTGTCACAGTAAAAATATTTATATATACCTGCTCTGTCAATTGCTCCCTTAATTGCAATGGAACCGAGTTTAGTGGCTGGCAATGATGAAAGAGATCCTTGGAAAGATCCAATCGGTGTCCTTACAGCACTTGCTATCACCACCTCCTAAGAGGAGAAGCATGGAGTAAAAGTCACAGTCTCTCTCACATATGCACACATATACCAATATATTTTGAATTTATCCACTTTTACTCTTTCATTCATGTCACAGCTCCCCTTTTACCCTGCAAGTGTTTCAGAGCACTAAAATAATCTTTATTAATGCATGCAGCATGCAGAGTAAAATAAGGAATTAGAAATCAGTGTGCAGTTGCAGGACTACAATCTTGGGATCACGGAGCCGCGGTGGGACGGCTCCCATTGCTGGAGTGCTGCCATGGAGGGATACGGGCTCTTTAGGAAGGACAGGCCAAGAAGACAAGGAGGGGGGGTTGCCCTTTGTGTGACAGAACAGCTGGAGTGCATTGAGCTCAGCCTTGGGATGGATGATGCCTCCAAGAGTCTCAAAGGTCCTGGAGCAAAGAGGGGTCGAAGCAAGCTGGTTAGTGTTCAAGGATTAACCCCTCCAAGCTCAAGAGCAGTCCATTCCAACAAGCACTAAGTCAGGTAAAAATGTCAGGAGGTCTGTTTGGATGACCAAAACTCATACACAAAAAAACACAGCATACAGAAGGTGGAAGTAGGGACAGGAAACCTGTGAGACACTGTCCGAGCATGCAGGGATGAGGTTACAAAAGCCAAAGCCCAACTGGAACTGAATCTGGCAAGGGATGCCAAAGGCAACAAGAAGGGCTTCCATAAGCACCTAGGATGCAAAATGAAGTCTAGGGAAAATGTGGGCCTTCTGCTGAACGGGGCAGGGGACCTGGTGACACAGGACACAGACAAGACCGAGGTACTGAATACCTTCTTTGCCTCAGTCTTCACTAGTAAAACTGGCCTTCAAGAATCCCAGGCCCCAGTGACCAAGGAGAAGGCTGGAGCAAGGAAGATGTACCCTTGGTGGAAGAGGATCAGGTCAGGGAATACTTAAGCAAACTGGACATACATAAATCCAAGGGCCCTGCTCGGATGCACCCACAAGTGCTGATGGACCTGGCTGATGTCTTTGTAAGGCCACTCTCAATAATCTTGGAATGGTCATGGCAATTGTGAGAGGTGCCTGAAGACTGGAGGAAAGTAAGCATCACTCCTATCTTCAAGAAGGGCAAGAAGGAGGACCCAGGGAACTACAAAACAGTCAGCCCCACCTCGATCCCTGGGAAGATGATGAAACAACTAATCCTGGAAACCACTTGCAGGAACATGAACAAGAAAATCATTAGCAGTCATCAGCATGGATTCACCAAGGGGAAGTCATGCTCAAACAACCTGATAACCTTCTACAGTGAAATGGCTGGTTTGGTAGATGAGGGGAGAGCAGTGGACATTGTCTGCCTAGACTACAGTAAGGCTTTCAGCACTGTCTCCCTTAAGACCCTCATACAGAAGCTGATGAAGTATGGACTGGAGAAGCAGACAGTGAGGTGGATTGAAAACTGGCTGAATGGCCAGGCCCGGTGGCGATCAGTGGCACAAAGTCTGTTTGGAGGCCAGTAACTAGTGGCGTACCCCAGGGGTCAATACTGGGTCCAGTCCTGTTTAACATCTTCATTAATGATCTGGATGATGGGGCAGAGAGTACCCTCTGCAGGTTTGCTGGTGACACCAAACAGAGAGTAGTGGCTGATACATCAGAGGATCGTGCTGCCATCCAGAGGGACCTCGACAGGCTGGAGAAATGGGCTGACAAGAACCTCATGAAGTTCTTCAAGGAGCACTGCAAAGTCCTGCACATGGGAAGAATAACCCCAGGCACCAGGACATGCAGGTGGCCACCCAGCTGGAAAGCAGCTTTGCAGGAAAGGACATGGGGGTCCTGGTGGACACCACATTGAACATGAGCCAGCAACGGGCCCTTGCAGCAAAGGTGGCTGATGCTATCCTGGGCTGTATCAGGCAGAGCATTGCCAGCAGGTCGAGGGAGGTGATCTTTCCCGTCTGTTCATCCCCGGTGAGGCCATATCTGGAGTGCTGGGTCCAGTTCTGGGCTCCCCAGTACAAGAGAGACATGGACATGCTGGAGAGAGTCTAGCAAAGGGCCATGAAGATGATTATGGGACTGGAGCATCTGACATACAAGGAAAGGCTGAGAGAGCTGGGACTGTTCAGCCTGGAGAAGAGAGGGCTTGGGGGGACGTCATCCATGTATATTAATACCTGAAGGGAGGGTGCAAAGAGGATGGAGCCAGGCTCTTTTCAGTGGTGCCACCTGACAGGAACAGAGGCAATGGGCATAGACTGACACACAGGAGGTTCCCTCTGAACATCAGGCAACACTTTTTCACTGTGAGTGTGACTGAACAGGTCAGGTTGCCCAGAGAGGTTGTGGAATCTCCATCTTGGAGATACTCAAAAGCCTGGGTCCCAGTGTAATGCGTAAGCAGTACTTTAAGACATGGTATAACATTCAGCTCTATACCTAGTAGACCCTCAAAACAGATTTACTCCTATTTTGCCTCTGTTTTAGTGCAACATCAACATACCTACCTGCTAACCCTGTGAGAGTAGCATGAGGACCTGGCACCAAAAAGGTGCACATTTCAGACCTCTGGCTGCCCCAGACAGCTATTGAGAAGAAGCAACAAATACCTCCAACTGTGCTGGCTTCAGTTGAAGTTAGACACAAAGCTTTACAGGGTCTCACCATGAGTTCTTTATTTAGAGAGACAAGCAAAGAAAGAAAACACTAGAAAAAAAGTAAACAAAAAAAGACAAATAACACTTGCTTAAAACTAAGAAGGTCTGTCTGTTTCTGTAACCCCTTCTTCATCATGATTAACTTCAGTGATAGAAACATACGTGTCCCCATTTTTTATGTTGTAACAGCAAGTTGCAGGACAACATACAAATAACCTCAAAGGGATTAGTTGGCATCAGTTGTATTTTCCAGTAACGGGCAGATAGTTGCATTGAGCTTAAGTTAGCTGACACATTTCTAACCAACTTTGTCCCACACTACCTAACAATTAGCAAAGCAAAATAAAAAAGGAAATCTGACTTTTATTCCATATTTTGCAGTAAGGTATGACTTGGAACAAGTCACATGGTCTGCAATGCAGATTTTTTGTGGTAACTTTTTAAAAAAACTTCAGTGATTAAGAAACAAATTTAAAACAGTGATTTATTGCAGTCTGATGGTGCTTTATACTTACATTTAAAGTACGCTGTGATGCATAGCCACGGCTTGTATACTTCAAAGCCTGAAAATAAGAAAATCCTCAGAATTTCATATCATGAAAGCCAATGCCATAATGTTTCAGTAATGTGCCATTTTCATAGAAGTCATTATTTAAAAAAATAGTATCTAAGAAACACTGGAAAAAAATGAAATTAAAAACCACCATAACAGCTGTGATAAAATATTTTCTGAAAAATAAACAGATACTGCTTTAAAAACAAAACCCAATTCGTTTTCACCAAGTCTGTAACGTACACATGTATGTCTATGTTTATGACTAAATCAGGGAGTGAGTGGTGCTATCTTGAAAAAGTTTATTAGTCTCCCTGTCTGCTTGTCTGGTCTTCAGTTCATTCATTCCTATCATTAACTTCACTGCTTTTTAAACAGTGGCAGTTTGTCTCTACAGCTTCATTTCATTGGTGTTTCATGAACAAAATGAGAATAACGTATTCAGAATGCTACAATAAAAGATTATAATAAAACAAAACCAAGACAAAGGTATCACCCGAGCAGGCTAATTCATCACCTACTAGCTTCATCTAATTAGGCAATGTAAAGATACAAAAATACATCTATAGGTATTGTTTCATATATTAACAGAATGATCTTTCAATTAGCGGCTTAAGCCAATTCCTTAGCCATTTCCTTAGACAACATTTCAGCGCACTGAGACTTCTGGTCATTACTGAATGACAGCTAAATAAATACTAATTAAAAATAACTACTTAAGGACACCACAAAAACACCATCAATTTTATAAATTAAAGAATGCCTTCTGGTATTGTGTCCACAATATGAAAATTTAGTCTGTTTCTCTCTTCATTTGACAACCTTCAACTAACAAAAGACAGATTTTTTCCTACTGTTTTTCAATTAGTTTTTTGTTTTGGTTTGGTTTGGTTTTTTTTTTCCAGCTCAGGTTGTAATAGCCAGCAGAAAGTTTTAAATTAAACTTCTCCCTGAAAATGAATTCTGTCCCTGCAGGGCTTTAACAACAGGGCTTTCAAGGGTTAGTGTCAAAAGAAAACCCTATCGAAGTAACATGCCCTTACTGGACAACACCTGAAGTTTACCTTTGTAGTAAACTGGATGAACCAGGCAATAGTCTTCTAAACTGGCATCTGCTAGTAGTGTTCATGCTCTGTGTCAATTACAGGCTTTTTTTTAAAAAACAAAACAAAACACTTCTACAGCTGGTAAAACACAACCTTCAGGTTTGCATATGGCAATATGGATGCAATGCAGCGCAGTGCAGATGCTTTACCTGCCCTTTTGTTTCTAGGACAGCTCTCTATACCAGTGACAGGATCCCCAGCGCTCCAGGCAAGCCAGGCACCCCCACCAATAAAGTCAGCAGTGCCTCAGTGCAACCACGTACGGAGGCTTTTTGGGCAGGAGCACTCAGTACCTCACCTCCCAGCTGTCCTTCTGATGAACCGACCTCACGCACACCAAGACCCTACATTCGCCTGCCTGACGCCCCTCCCGGCCCTGGCTAAGCGGGCCTCTGACAGCCGCCACGCACCCTTACCGCCGAAGCGGGTAACAGACCGACACAGGGGCTTTGCAGGGCAGCCAATTACAAAGGAACGAGCTGAAGAGCCGGGCGAGGGCCCCGGCCAGCCCGCTGCACTCCCAGCGCGGACAGGCGGTTATGAGGCAGTGGAAAAAGCCGCTCTCAAGATCGCGGCTAAAGGTCCCGCCGCGCTTAGCGCGGTCCCGGTACGGGGCTGCCGAGGCGGGGGGGGCGGGGGGAGCCGTCCTTCACCGACCAGGCGGCTCCGGGGCGGCGCGGCCCGCCCGGCCCTGCAGGCCGCGGCGGACACCGGCCCCCGCTGACCCAGCCGAGGGCCGCGCCGCAGGAGCCGGCTTGGGACCCGCTGCCTCCCGGCGGGGGAGCGGGGGCTCCCTCCCGCCGCGCAGCGCCGCAGCGGTGAGGTGAGATGAGCTGAGGTGAGGGGGGCGCAGCCTTCCCCACCGCAGCCGCGGGTGTGACCTTGGCCAAGTCTTTCCGGGCCCGGCGGCGGGGCCGAGGCTGCATAGGGAGGGAGAAGGAAGGGCTGGGGCCCGCCCCGCGCGCCGCCCGCCTCACCCGCAGCAGCTCCGCGGCCGGGCGCCGCCAGCCCCGCACCGCCATCGCCGCCATGCTCCCGCCGGCCGCCCCTCGTCACCTTCACCCCCGCCCCCACCTCGGCCTATAGACGGCGACGCCCCGCCCCCTCCCAGCTACCATTGGCCCGGGGGCCGAGGGCGGTGCCAAACCCGTCCCTGCCATTGGCTGGGCTGGAAGGAGGGCCGCAGTGTCAGAGCCGGGAGAGGGCGGTGCCCGCCCTGCGCTTGCGGTTGGGCGGTGCGCGGGCCCCGAGGCGCTGAGGGCGGGCGGCGCGGTAGCCCTGCCCCGGGGGTGGGTGTCCGGCCGCGGCCCGGGCGCTGCTGCCGCCGCCGGGGAACCTCCGCCCCTCTCTGGGAACCCTTTCTGCCGGGACTGGCGCATTTCTTTCGCCGCCGATGCCGCCGCTTGGGGACGGGGAGGGGCGGGGCGGCAGCGCAGCCCGCATTGAGGAGCAGGAAGGGACGGGGACAGTCCCGGGCCTCGCCCAACCCTCCCTTCAGTGTCAAGCTGAAATAAGCAAAATAAAGCTACGCAGAAGTTTTTCCCCATGTGGAATCCGAATCAGAAACATGGTCTGTGGGGAGGCAGGTGCTGGAGTATTTCTGAGTCTGGCGTGCCCGTGTGCCGTAGCTGCACGCTGTTTTCACAAAAGCCAGGAACTTGGTTCCCCTCAAACTCCTTCCTGTCTAGCCCTGGGCATAAAAATCTAGAAGTGTTACCTCAGAATTCAAACCCAGTGAGAACCTTCTTGGCAGCTGCCTTTACAGAAAGGTTGGTACCTGCTCAACCCCAGCTCAATCTCAGGATGCCCATACCGGTTCCAGAGCCTTCCCTGGACTTTGCTTTCCCCCCTCATGCTCTCTGCCTCTGAATCTGGATTTCTACATGAAAGCCAGTACTAAATCTCTACAGCTGTCTGCCTGCCTGACAGTGCCAATCTCCACTCTGCCTATCCAACATGCACAGAGCTAGGCCAGGACAAGCCTAGTCCTTCTTGGTCTTGAGCTTTATATCTCAAAAGAACAGGCTCAAAAGACAAGGTGACATTCTCTGTGAATTGTGCTGCTGCACACTGTCTAGGACAAGCAGTTCTGTATTTCTTTCTGATCAGTCTTGCTTACCTTTTCCTCAGCCACTTTTTTAATTCCTGAAGGAGTTAGCATACCATCTGTTACAGTAACGCACGACTGACTGCTGCATCCCCTGGAGTTGATGTCTACAAGCCAGGTAAGGCAGCATTTACTGGCACCTTTCCTTCCCTCCCCTTAGGACCACAAACTGGAACAAATGCCAAGAAGCATGCTTTGGATATAGCATCTGGAAAGCAAGAGTATCTCAACAACTTGTTACCATCCACTTGCTATCTTGACTGGTTTTTTTATTATTTTCTCTTCACGTTGTAAAATTAACATTCATCAAAACTGCTTCAGTTCATTTTCTGTTCTACCTCTCATTCATTTCCCTTTGAGGGAGGATTTCACTTTTCTCTTTGCTCTCAAAGGTAAAATACTTCTTGTTTTCCATACATGTCTAAAGATTCTCCAGACATGCAGTAAGAGACTGATTGGGACTGGCACAGACGAGGGAAGCATTTGTACTCTTGCTTCCTTGACTGTCAGTAGCTGATGTTTTGAAAGTTTGACCAATCTAGTCTAGACCTTTGATTTACAGCCAAAGTTTTCAAATACAAACCAGAGATAACACAGGAGCTGACAAATATTGACTCAGGAAGAACTGAAGACTCTACCCTGAAAATATGTACGTACCATAAAGGAAAGAACTTGGTTGGATGTGGATATTTTTCAGAAATGCATAATGCCAAAAACATACAGAACAAAAAAAAAGGGAAAGCTCTTAGCCTTTACTCCTGCAGTATAAGGCCCTTTTTCTGGGATACAGCCTGCTAATGCACCAGGACTAGTGTTCGTATCCCAGCCAGAAAGGCACTTTGACTCCCAGACATATTGATTAATAGGCCCTTTACTGGAGCTCACACGAGAAGGAAAAAGAGGACAGTGCAGATAATCCTACCTTCCTTCAGATGCTGGGAACCCCGAGCTATGTAGCATCAGGCACGCCTCCAGTCAGGGCATGGCCTGTGGTGCAGATCCTGTCTGCGGAGAGGTTCCCCAACGTTTTGGTCTTCAGAGCTCTTGTAGGATCTTCTGAGAAGAAAACAATTCTGGTCATTTTTCCTACTGTCAAACAAAAGGATGTTCACACGAGAACATGCTGCTTCGCTTTGAGATAAAGACAACGTGCGGGTGGTGTAATTGCCAGTGCCAGGAGGGAGCTCCTATAGGTTCCTTCGTTACAATTAACTGGCCAAGTATTTTCTGTGTCTGGGGGATACCTGCGGCACAGGACAGGACAGAAGGCCAAGCGGCACCTGCACCATAGCACAGCATAGCCTGTGCTGTAACATAACCTGTGTCTTCTCAGGTTAACTGGTACGTGCGTCATTAACTCCTTGACGTACGATGGTCTTCTGGTTAGGACATCGCTGAAATATGACTATTGTGACACACAGAGCATCACGTCCCTGGCCTAAAGGGTAAGCAAGGTTATTGGGTCATTTACCAGTTTTCAACAACGTATAGGAATTTAGAAGATTCAACATAGCACTATAATAAAATTATTTAATTGTTCTGCAACTTCAAGTCTCCAAGAAGATGACAGATATTTTTGAAATAACCCTAGTTTAAAAGTTGGTCTGGAGCTGCGCAAGGACTCCAGTGCATAGAGAAGCTAAATGAAGAAAAAAGAAACATCCCCTCCCGAGGGTTAATAAATGTATTTCAGGATACAAACCTTCTAATGCAGTATCAAAAAATACAGAAAGAACTCCTTTAACAGGCAAACCAAAGAATCCATCGCAGCCAGTGTTCCCTCATGTGCACGTGAGTGCCCTGGAACGCACTATGGCGCAGTCCCTCTCCCCGTGGCTTGGGCTGCACTTTCCCCCACATCTGCTTATTTACACCCTCCCCACGCTGACCCCACGGCGCGGGGCAGGATGCCCTCGGCAGCCGCCTCCCGGCCCTGGCCCTTCACACCACCGGCAGGAGGAAGCTGGAGGGGGAGGAGGGAAGAAAGCCTTTTGCCCGTGGGATCTGCATCCCTTCCCAGGAGGCAGCAGCCAGGGACTGCTTGGACACCTTCAGGAGGTGGTTGGCACTGACAAGGGTGCTCTCCTATGTTTTACATCTTTGGTTCTGGTCCAGTGGTCTTCACACACCTTCCTCCTCCCTCCCTGCATCTGTTGCTGCCTCTAGTCAATTGGTTTCTTTTCCTGTCCCTGTTCCCCCCCCCCCCCCCCCCTTCCCTCTTTAGCCCTTTTCCTCTGGGAGGACTTTAAGATTTTTCAGGATAATTCATATTTAGGAGAATTCAGGAGTTCAGTAGGGACTGTAGCACAGTAACACGCCCTACAGCCACTGCCTGAGGCTGAGAAGAGCCAAGGTGCTTTCTCCGCACTTCCCCAGCATCAACCTTCACTGGTTAGTGATGTTAGAGGGTATATGCTTGCCTTTATTATCTGTTACCTATGAATTTGTCTAACCCTCTTTGAACCTGCTGATACCTGTGATCTGCATGCCCAGCATCCCCTGGAAACAAGTCCTCTTCTAGTGTTTTAAACCCATCTTCTGCTGGTTTTATCAAGTAGCTCTAGTGCTGACGTTACAGGATTCTGTGAAAATAGTTCTGCCTTACTCTCTGCTTTTCTGCTTTTGTAAAGCTCAGTCACATCCACGTTTGAATTCTCCTCTCCCAGCTGAAGCCGTAGCTTCCCCAGCTCCATGGCAATTTGTTTTCCTTCATACCATCTGGTGAGGAACCTAGTCAAAAGCTGCTGGCAAGCCGCGAGTCCCCTGGCACCAAAGCTGGCTGTAGCGACGGGTGACACACCTTGGCCAGCAGTTCCGTTTCACGCCTCCGTTCCTTCAGAAGCAATGGCTGAATGTCAGCTGGGCCAGGGGGGCTTACTGACATCTGGACTACCTGTTTGGTGCAATAAATCCCACATATTTACCTCAGCTCAAGATAAGTTCCGACTGCCTGCCACAAAAAATGCAGGAGGTGTTCTAATTTCCTTAATGTCTTCAGTAGTAGAAATCACTGACTGCAATAGATGGCAAATCCTGAGCTGTACATACATAATATTAGACTGTGGTCTTAAAAACATGAACAGCACGCAGAAAAAAAACTATAGTGCATTCCTTTCTTTAATTCTTTCAGCATCTCTTCTCACCAAGAACAACTATAATGCACTAAAAGTCCCTAATTTTCTGTGTTCAGTCTTTCAGACTATTAAAAACAACCACACTGTGCTGCTCTTCCTTGGCTCGGGAGATGAGATTTGCTTTGATCGTGTCCCAGATCAGCAGACCGAAGCAGTAGCCTCCATGCCCCCAACCGTTCTCTCTTACAGGTGTTTCAGATCGCACGCAGGCCTTGGAGCATAGTATCCAACTGAAGTTACGCAGCGGATCTCCATCACTAGAATAAATAAAGATGAAATGTAGGCACCATGCCTACACCTAGAGAGAGATGTTTACACATAAAGCAAGGCAAGCAAGCAAGCTAAGTTCTTAGTTTATCAGAAGAATGAAGCAGATTTAAAGCCTCTCATAGTTAGGCCAATGATTCTACCTGAACTACGATCAATTTAAACTGGTAGGAGTTCATTCCGCTCAGCAACTCCTGTGATAACTGGCTTATTTCCAGAGAGCAACTCCACCTGGAAAACCATTGTTGTGAAAGACTACGCTTTGCCCTAACAGAGGAAAAAAAAGTTTGGAAATAAGGGCATCATGCTATCAAAGTTCTGCCTACAAGAACTGCCAGTTTGAAAATTGCTATGCGCACTGAATAGTCACTCAAAAATAGTTATTTATTCCATACGAATAGTTCTAACCTTTGCATGTACCAGAAGGCACAAAACACTGATGTTAGCTGGTGCACTTAAAGAAAAAAGGAGCTGAAATGTAGAGAGATTCACATTAAAAGGCAAGGATGATCAGAGAAAAAAAGCCATTACAGTAAAAGTACTCCTTCGGGCAATCGACTGTTCCCACATCACTACTTGTTTACTGCAGGATCAGGTACCTGCAGGTCCCAACCATCTGGTGACAACACCCATAATTTTCAGTGACACTCATTATAAGTAATTTCAGAGACAAATCAACCAAAACATTCAGCAATCCAAGTACATCCCAGTAAGTTACACAGAGACATAACCCTTTTTAAAAATGCCATAAGCGGAAAGTCAGGCACCCCCAGCCACTTCTGTCATGGCAGGCTTTGATAAATTTAAATTGAAAGACTGCAGCTCATAAATAGAGTTTGGAAGACTAAATAGCTCTACATATAACCTGAAGCACTTGAAAAACCATAACAAGAAAAGAACTGGAAGTCTTGTCTTTACCTTTTTTTTTTTTTTTTTTTTTTTCTAGTACTCTGATCATAACAGACTTTGGGACCTGGAATCAGGCAAATTTCACACAGTGGTATTTTTCAGGAGCAGCACCTGAATTCAACTTAAAAATTTTGCAGGGGAAGACACCAAAATACCTTGCTAAATGAGTAGTCTTTTATATTACATTTTTATTTTGCAAGAAAATAAATTATACAACTTAAAAAATAAAATTAAAAAATTAAGCAGTACATCAAAATAGTTCAGCTGGACTGCCATACAGAAACTACCACCATTCAAAATTGTACAGCATTATTATCTTGGTAGTGGCACACATTCAAAATTGTAAATACCATACGTAGATAGATATTACAACTCAGAAACTCAAGTTTGCTCAACACTCCAGACTACATATAGTGTATATGACAGGAAAGCTTTCATGTATTGTTTATTTCACAAATATGACCTCAAAGAATTACAAAGATAGCATCCCAGTCATTTAGATGAAAATAGAAAACAGTTTGAGTTTAAGATAGCAAATCTTTCTGTAAAACTATCAAATCTTTTTGCCAATTGTATTTTTAAAATTTGCACTTTACAGGACAATGGCATCCCAATGCAAATAAATGGAACATGTGAACATTCAGAACATTTATATTAAGTTTAAAAAGGTGAAAACAAGAAAGTCACATTGTCTTTTGGAAATGTAATTGCATTACAGTCATAACAAATGAAAGATAGATGAGTAAAAATAGAAGATAGGGACACCAACTGTGGAAAGAGGAAAATGGAAGACTTCAGAATTGAAACTGAGATCCTCATCAAGTTGTCGGGACAGAGAAAGATTTAACAGTATTTCTAATTAAACCCATTAAGAGTGATTTTTTTCCACCCTCTTCTGCACCAGATTTCATTCCATAGCTATTCACCGTGGCAGTGTGTGTGGCAACATGTTTTTCAGATGCAGCACCTCTTTAAGCTAGGTCTTTGGACATATATAATCATAGCTAAAAACTGCAGCCTTAAAAGTGCGTTGTTGCCATATTGCAAGTGAAGAATAGTTCATTTTCATTTAGATCTGAACTCTACCCTCCCCAAAAGAACAGTTTACCCCAGGTATCTCCCTGTGCCCCAGGTGATACTAGTTTTAAGTGCATATTGGTGAAAGTGACCTGATGAAGGATGCTAAACGTGATTCTGCATCTTGAACAAATTTGCTGGTGTGAGTCTCAGATTTAATAAAAAAACCCCAACATCCATTTCCGGTATATATTTAAAGAAAAATGACCATGTCATAGGCACATTACCAATTATATTTCTGCATCCCAGGTGTTGAGAAATATACAGATAACATTTAGGTTGTATTATTTTATATTCATTAGTTGAGGGAACATGCAGCTCCTCAGCTTTTAGCAACCTGTTGCTTTCTGCATACACTCCAGCTTCCTAAACAGTTCTATCTGAGATGCTATCTCAAACTTCTCTCTCAAATCTAAATAAAAGGCTTCAAAAATCAGCATTACCCCCTTTTGCAGCTCTTTCTGTGTGACAATTTCACACCTATTCTTCTCTGGTTAAGGGTTGGAATTTTTTATGTTGAAAAGAGTGTGCTCAGACTGTCATGTTTTCCCCCAATTATCCCAAGTGAGCATTTATTACTTTTAAGTTACAAAGACTGAAAGTCTTGCAGCACAAAATTTTTTATTAGAATTTTGCTTTCTAATGTTCAAATAGTTTTACTGGTTAACTACACAGAGCACCACTTGCTTTTGATTCTGAATTGCAACACCACAGGGCCAACATAAAAGATGCAATATTTTTAAACAGCATCTACTTTCGAGTATCAATAAAAGCATATAACACGAGCTGTGGGATTTCAATAAATTGTAATTGGCCAGGTCTCGATTTCTCTCCATCTCTTGTTCATGAAACCCTCACTACCAAAAATTTCTTACTCAAATAGATGTCCAAGTACACACTGTTCTCAGGCAGTCACATTGGCATTTACATTAGTAATAGAGCATGCAGCCTGTCTAAGGGTGCAAACAGCCATTCTTGTAGTTTGCTTTTAAACCACTCTTACTTTATACTTTACTGCAACCACGTGAAAGCAAAACTCCTCCTCTTACTTACTGGAAGGTTTTCCTTTTTGACTAAAGTTAATTGTATCCTCTTCCCCCTTTCAATCATCAAAGAAGATGAGACCTTTAGATGATGTACTTGAACTGGCTAATGAAAAAAAAAATAAATGCGCACACTTGCGATTTATAGAAGAATATTCATACAGAACTGAGTAAAGCGCAACTTACCTTTTGTCCCAAGACAGGCACTCTGCTCCAGTGATTCCTATTATCAGTCCAGTACATGCTGGGACATTTCAGAGTAGCAGAGAGGCAGGCAGTGCCAAATGACTACTTAAGATGATTGAAAACAGAAGAGGTAACATTAAAAAGTTGAAATTCCTGATGTGTATTTGGCACTCTCTCTGCATAGACTAAACAAGGTATTTTTCCTTAGCTTTTTACCATTTTCATTAGAACTGTATTTCCTACCCTGCCAGTTTAAAAATAAAAAGCAGAGGGTTTGTTTTTCATATAAAGATGTTGACTTCTAAGCAACAAACCAATCCAGTTGGATTAACCTTGCATGTATATATAAAGTCACCAACGAGGAATTAGTACAGGGATCTGTTATTTTCCTTCTGGGGGAGTTGTGCATCAATTACTCTTTAATGCATTCAGATATATGTAGTCATACTTCAATATTTGGAATACAAATATTAAATGTACAAGGAAATACACTTAATATTTCTGTTGAGTATAACAGACCCACCCATGAAAACTGCTTTTAGAGTGAAGTATCATTCAAGAAAGCTTTACCTTCTCAAAAAGGATTGTAGCAAATCATCCATCCAAATAAGGTAACAAATAACATATATCCACTTGTTTACAGCAAACAATTTAAAAACAATGATCGCTTGCTTAAGGAAAAATATCACCCATGACTTGGAATTCCTTTTATGTCACTTACGTGTCAACTATTAAAATCCAGTTACTAGATTGAAGCACTGCTCTAGCCAACAGGTTTTAACTGTAACAAATACATAGGAGTTGTGATGCATGTGTTTGTGTCTCTCAAATGTTATTACATAAAAAGGATCAAAGGTGGACAGTACATTACTCTGTTGATCCAAAACACAAAAGTGAAAGTGCTACTTCTAGTCCTAATTGCATTAAAAAAAAAAAAAAAAACCAAAAAAACAAAAAAACACAAACCCAAAAAAACCAAACCCAAAACAAAACTAATAGCAGTTCCTCAGTGCATGAATATTTGAGTATTTTTTCCTTGTGCAAGTACTGGTCATCTAAAAACCCAAACCTGTATTCTTCCTGGTGGGTGTAAATCAAATCTACTTTAAAAAGTTCACAATGGGCTCTTCATGAATGCAAGTTTCCCACAAAACAGCATGCTGTTAAAAGTGTGCAACATGAAGGGAATGCCATCATGCTAGCTGAATGAGATTGGCAAAATATAGTCCTCTGTAAGGTAAGGCAGGGATTTTAATACGTAACGAAAGTCAAAAGAAGTCCTTCTGCAGCACAAACTGTTGCAGCTGTCTGTCCAAGCACCCTTCCATTTATGTTCTCAGCATCCTGCAGAGTCCTCAAATTATGCCATATATATGAAGGTGTTGATATCCGACTCATCTCTTCTGATATATTTGTGCTCTATAAGCCATTCAATTTGCTCTTTTATCATTTTCTTTTGTGGCAAGAACATGTTTTTCAATATTTCTACCAGTTCAGTCTGAAGCTGGGCATTAGTAATTTTCTTCCGCATTTTCATTATTTGGATGATAGCCTCCTGGTGGGGGACAAGAGGAAAAAAAAATTAATTCTGATTTCATAAATACAACCAGGCATTAATCCTTCTGTTGGAAGTATGGCCAAGATGTTAAGTCAGGTGGTACAATTCACAATGTGCATGGCCTGCAATCTAATCTGACTGATAGAAGAGACCTACAATTTGAAGGTAAGATGGGATTTTTGAGACTCCATTATAGGTAATGATCTCTGATGCCTGAAAAAATTCAGGTTTTTTTTAGAACTGTCAGCTCCAAAGATTTGACTTGAGTACCTGACTGAAGGACAACCAACCACAAAGCAAGAAGCTGCAGGTTGTACATCTAAGGTGACCTTATAAACTTCCCCTCTAAAGAGAAGGCCTCTCAAAAAGTCATACTGCTATTACTCTACTCTCTTCACAGAGAGCAGTCAAAGAGATTTCAAGATCAACAATACTGTTGGTTTGTGTGGTGGCTCAAGTCAGTCAACTTTACCATCTGCTGCTGCCCACCACTGCACAGTTATACCTTCACCACTTGCTTAATACCTGCTTTGTCCTCTTTAAAAACGATGACCTGGTACATCAGAACAGGAGGCTGATAACTACAAGTGCACAAACACACGTGCAAAATCCTGTATTCACAATGGATCTAAGCCAAACAGCAAAATTAAGTTCCAATGGGATTCAAAAGTATTCATTTCATACATCAACATCCACATGTGGACAGCACACAGTAGTGATAATACAACAAAAGAAATAGGGTAATTTTATATTCCTCTGGCAGTTTACTTGCCTGGGTTCGTAATATTCTTAGCTGGACTATTCCTTCATTTTCCTCTTCCCGCATTCTCTCTGTAGTAAGTTGCAATCGACCAATCAAATTTATCTTGCCCCTTTTCTGAACTTTAGCGTTTTTTCTGAAAAAGTTGTATTGTATGAAAATAAGCAAAAAATACATTTTCAATTAAGGAATTCTTTTTAAACTTAAATTACAGCAGCATGGAGTACCATCATGTATCAGATATTTTATAGGCTATTAGCACTGCAGCAGTGAGATAGATGGCTGACAAATCAAAACTCAATGCCAATGTGTCCGCACAATAAAACCTGAATATACTAGCATTACAAAAAAATCCATCATCTGAAACTGACAGTGTCCAAAGTTGAAAAGTTACCAGTACTATTTTAAAGATAAAATTTCAGAAAAATATATTTCAGTTCAATTATATAAAACTAGGGTTCTTTAGAGGAAGTTTTTACAACAAAGTTCAGGAAATTGGACTAGTTCATTTTCCATCAAAATAAATGTCTGTCTAGCAGAAAAAAAAGGACAAATAACAGCTATTGTAACAAAGAAAGCTGATGGCATTCTTCAGTGCTCACCCACAAACTTTCTGTACAGCCTGCCTCTTTTGTCATGCCCTCTCACAACTTCCCAAAGCTCATGATCCTGATGACAGGAACAAACGACATGGCCCTGGGCAAGAAACAAAGCCCTAGGAAAGCAGATTTGTCACCTCCCTCTCTCTCCACAGATCCAGATGTCCAGCTGTAACTGAGAATGAGGCCCAGAATCTGAGGTTACTAGCAAGGAGCCAGTTCTAATCATAGTCATTGATAATAGAGAGAGGCAAAACCCAAAGTAAAACATGCTGAATGTAGTACATACCATTTAGATATTCTCTTTTTATACTATCTTATGCTCTAAAGGATTTCAAAGCACAGGTAAAAGAGCACTACAATTCTCACTGAAATAAAGACACTCCTCTCTGGTGAAAGCCACGTCAAAAATCCTGGATTTTGACAGCATACCATATTATTAAGCAGTTTCACTTCCTTTTTAACTTATCACTCTGCTTTTGAAACTCTGTGTGTGCATAATAATCAATACAGCACTAGGGCTCTGCTTACTGCTTTTCTTCCTATATGAAATTTCATTGGCTCATTAGTAACAGGAAGATAGCAAAGCCTCCAGTTTTACAGCTTATCCTTAGGTATTTAAGAAATTTAATTTCACAGAAATCAGAATCATAGAAACATTTGTTTGAAGGGGCTGATGGAGGTCATCTAGTCCAACCACCTACTTGAAGCATGACTAAACTAAGTGAGGCTAGGGCAGCAAAGCATGTGTCTAACTGAATCTTGAAAACTTTCAAGGACAAAGGTTAACTTAAAGTTAATTCCTTTAGTTATAAAATAGTACATTGTTATTTTACTTTTCAAATATCATCTTACATTAAACTGAACTCCTGGTTCACCGAGAAGAGGGTTCCTTCTGTAAAGTCTTTGGGTGAATTGACTTGAGGTTCATACAATAAAACCTGACGTTTCAGCTTTGGAAATGCTACAAGAGACTACAGAGAAAAGGGGTGGGGGGAAGAATGAAAATAAAACACCAGACTTTCTAAATGAAAACCATTACTTTTTAAGAACATAGTTCACTACTGTGCAGACTGTAGTGAGGGAACCACGTAGCCTTGTTTGAAGCTGCTAGAGGGCAACACGAAGATACTAACAAAACCAGAGAGGGGACACAGTTTACCAAATCTCCTTCTGAAATGGGTTAGCTAAGTAAAATCATACAAAGAAGTAAAATGCATGAACTCACGGCTACAGAAGTGGTGTTAAGTCTGATTTATGTGATTTCTCTCTTTATTCTTGAGCTAAATAATTAAAAGTCTGATAGAGCAAACACTGAAGTTATTTTTAAGCAACATGTAATTACCAGGTGCCACTGATTTCCTAGAATTAGACCAGTCCCACTCCAAAAACCAATCATAACTGTGTGCTTTAGGCAGTATATGGTCAAAAAGATATTGCTGTTTCCAAAAGCTTAAGTTAGATAACATTGGGTAGAGAGAATGTGTTAATGTAAAGGCTGTGTGTGCTCAACAGTAGTGCAAGGAGCCAGCATTACAACTGATTAATTAGCAAGAAAGGCATTCACATTTCAGTTTCAAAGTGTTATCTAACAGCGCTTTAAAAATACTAATCCAGTATTTCAGAGTAAAAAAATCAAGAAGAAATCTGTTTCAAGAGAAAGGGAAATACCCATAAAGTCCTCCTAAGTTCTGCATCAGGGAGTTCGGTTGCCAGTTTAAGATTTTCAAAGCTGATTTTCTCTCTGGGTCTTTGGTTCCACGCAAACAGCACAGCTAGCTGAAATGTTGTCACCTCCAAGTCATACTGGCCAACCTCGTTCTTAAATGTTATCTGTGAATAGAGTGACAATTTTACTTATAAGCCTTTCTGGATCACAAGCTTTCTTACTATTATAAATACACAGGAAGTACAGTCATTGAGATTGATACACCAAAAACTATACACTTACAATTCCATTGGACATGAGGTGGTGCCAGTGCAGTTTTCTACCACTGTGATTCTTTTTATAAAATTCTTCAACTTCTGGGATGAGATCTTCTAATTCCGTGGGCAGCGAGACAAACACCTTTTCAGAACTTCGGGACCAGGCGCCAGCATTTAAAATTTTAATATTCACAGAGTCAGCTGTAAGACAATATTGGATTATATGAATCTCCAGGTATAACAGATAGATAAACAAAATGCATTTTTTTTTTCTACTTGAAATACAATTATGGAGAACTGAATTTTCAGAAAGTAGCAGGGTGTCTTAAACATTAAGGTACTCTATTTATGCACCTCTGGCTTTCTGCCAGCAACACTGCCTGAAACTTCTGTTTTTTTGGCTTGCCTCTGCAGAGCTCCTTAAGCCCTGATGCAGCTTTATAGCTGGATGCTTGCAAGCACTACTCCAGGGTTTTCAGCAACAAGAAGTCTAAAACTGGATGTTCCTCAGCCTCTCTCATCAGTGAAATTTAATCTCAGAAATGTGATTTGAGTTCTTCATAGCGTGCATCCAGCTCTCCTGCTGGCAGGTAAAGGAGGAGCACAGCATGAAGTACTCATGAAGAATGATGAGGGCATAAAAGAAAGGGGTAGTTCAGGCATTCACCTGGCTGATCCTGATTGAAGTCCCTGCTTGGAATTTAACTACAAGAGTAGGGAGTCTGTACCTACAAGATTGCTCGTAATGAAAACCCACAATAACTTACAGAATGATAAAGCTCCAGTGTCAACTGTAAGAGAAAGTAGAGTCTACAGGCACTTCCAATCTAGGGGTAACAATGCCCTGAAGACTATGTTCAACCTGCAGTTGATATAATTTTTAACTCAAGATTCAACAGAATTATTTTTCACTAAGAGAAATGAAAAATAGCAAATAATTTGAAAACAATACCTGGTAAAGCAAGTTTATTATTTTTGTGCATTTCTTTGAAGGCCTGGTTCAAGTCTTCAGACACTTTGATATCCTGGAACATTCTAGCCAGCTTGTTTACATAGTCTGCTGGCATTCCTACTTCCTGTATAAATAGACACAACACTAAACTATGACATAGACAACTATGAACAAAAAGCTTTATTTTTAAAATAAGAAACTCAAAAAAATGAAGAGCATTAAAGTACACAGGTATCATCATTTTACAATAACAGTTAATCTGCAATGCAATATAAAGGTTTTTTGCATGGATCATAAATAGTTACACCTTAAGGGCATATGATGATTCTTTTAAAGAAACCCAGGTGCTGAAAAACACATGCATGCCTTAAGGAATCCATGAATTCTGAGATTTGAAGGAATGTTTAAGGCATGCAAATAATATTCTAATCTACATAAAATTTCACAACTAGAACACATCTCAAATTATTTACATACCTAAACAACAAGTACACTGCATTTTGCTCATTTGCACATGGAATATATGAAGCCTTCAGATAATCGTATGTGAAATATTTTAAAATCTACCACTACCACTATTAGGATCAAAATTTCTTTTAGAAAAGAGCTAAACTGTTTTACTTGCACAAAGTATTGCAATAAAATGGAAGTATAAGATGTCCTGAGTGGCCTGCAATTTAAGATAGAACTCACCTAAGCAAGAAGGATATCTAAGTTCAAGAGTGGGAATTAATACCACAAGCAAGAGGCACAACCAAACAAAGAAAGACGTCAGGCTACTTACTCTGAGCCATTCCACCATATTCTCCTCAATTTCACTATCAGCTGATATATCTAATATCAGGCGTCTTGTTAAGTGAGCTTTGTGATATCGCATGAAAACATCTTTATTCTGTACATATTTAAGTACCAAAAGCTGTCAAAAAAGTAGATTTTAATATATTTATTTGCATTGTCAATCAGACAAGTCTTTTAATGCTGATCTAACAACGCCACCGTAGACTATGAAGTAGAAAAAGGCTACTTTACATTGCCTTAAGAGCAACCGTGTTAATACTATCACAGACATCAGCTATGAATTTTTCATAACATCGCACCTCCAATTTCTTCATTTGTCAACCATCAAGAACCTTCTCTTAAGTCAGAAAAGACATTAACACCGGTATGTAAAAGTCTCCTGTGTTATTTTCTAGACTAACATTAGTTACTGTAATACATTACAGTCTGATATAGGCATTAATTTGCATACTAATTTTGTGAACTGACACAGACATGAAACACTGCATGGTTTACAAGATTTAAACACATACACACTTGATGACATAATAAACTCTTTTCCCTATTATTACACCTTGCATAACTGTTTTTGAAGATCAAGGCCTCGACCCACATAAGGAAATAAACAAATTCATTCTTCAGAATAATTGAGAAGTAGAAAGCAAAAACATACCACTTCTTTAAGCTTTGCTTCAATTTCTTCAGAGGTTAGTTTTTTGCTTAGTGGTGTTTTTCTTAGCAACATGTCACAGTAATTAGCAAGAAGCTCAGGGCATTTGGATTCAGGCTGTGTTTTCAATCCAACACTAAATAAAAGAAGAACAACATATCTTCAAACCGTACAGAATCCTGCTATTCTGGAGTAGTCACATGGTTAACAAGACACACCACTCTTCCTGATCCCCTTGGCAAGGATCCTGGTGGTGAATTCATATCCTTGTTAAACTAATGAAAAATTAGGGATAACTCCCTTTTCTTCTTGAAAGAATAAATACTACCAAATATTTTCAGACAGCTTGATCATTCCAACTGCTTTTAATTTTAGAACTCTAACAATGCAGGATTACGTTCACACTACAGTCTGAAACAACTAAATATTGCATGGCAATAAGTATTCCAGTAAAGAATTAACAACTGCTGCAGTGAAATGTTTCACTCATCTTGTCAGTATGCTCTAATGAAAATCTCAAGAACAGCCTCCTGCACTGCATTTCACAGACTTCAAAACCCAACACATCTATCGCATAGTAACAGGATAAAATTATTTTATAACAGGTATAAACAGCGGACTAACAGCTTGGAATTAAAAGCAGATCAAAGTTGAACAAGAAGATGCTACAGTAGACAAACTGTGGTTCTTCAAAAGGCATGCAAGCACAAGGTCGTGTTTCGAACCTGTGTCTAGACTGGTGAATAAAATAGTGCCAAGGACCAAACTCTATTTCTAGAGTCAGATGGCACCAATTTGATTGCTAGTCTCAAGGGCCCAAAACAAAGGCAGTGAGTAAGATAGCAGGTAAGAAGATGTGGGGATACTCAGGAATCCAGTGTTCTTGCTCATTCTCTCACCTTCTCATCAACTAGTGTAGACAGTGCTAAAACTCTGTTCAGACAACTTGTCCTTTTTAATTCATGAAGCAGCTTGCAGGCTAGTGTCTTCTGCCCTCATAAAGACCATTTGGAGTAAAAGCAGATCACTAGTCTTTCGGTTGATACAAGACAGAACCCTTATTTAATCAATGTGTTCCCAGGTATTTCTGAACAGGAGTCTTCAAGATCCTGACAGCAATGAAAAATTACCAAATTCCATGTTCTTAGGCTGAACTTAATGGCACAAGTTAAGCAGGATGAAGTTTCATTTTACTTAAACCAGGCTGCATATGTAAAAAACTTGAAAGAGCTTGGGAAGAAGAATACTGAACAGACGACCATCACCATCATGGTGGTTTCTAAGAAATCACTAGGCAGTTTTACCTTTAAGAATGAAACACAGTTTGAATGAGGTATTGATTTGGATGCTCCCAGGGAAAACAAAAACATTAGCAGAGACATAAAAAACTCCTCTACTTTGCCTACATCTATACGAAGTATACAAAGCAGGGATCCAGTCTTTTGTGAAGGTGTTCCTCCAATAACATAAAACCAGCAAGGCTAATCCCTGTCCAGGCTTACCATTAGTCCAAAACCAAACACAGAATAAAAACCAGAATGCTGAAGAGATATTTATACCCATCCACCCCTAACTAGAAGTAATTGGAAAGGGAAGCTGGCAGCCCAGCTACATAAGCTTTGTTTCCATAGTAAATCAGACTACAAACTATATATAAGCAATGCCAACCACCTAGATGTATACAGATTCATACTCAAGTGGCACATCACAACATTTAACATCACATGTTAAATGTTAACAATCAATTAACTGACTGCTACCTTCTCTTGGCTGAGTTAGCAGAGTGGCTACTATAAGCATGGTTTTTCTTCTTAAGTCACACAGGTCTGCTTAATCTACTGGAAGTTGTTTAAACTAACCTGGTTAATCCTGGACTGAAACAAAAATTTAACACCCAGACAGGTCACAGTCACAGCTGGCACAAGAGGAGGTGGTAAACAGCTTGTGGATGGTTACACCTTAATCAGCCAGTTATTCCCAGAAAGATCACTGCCTCAGTTTTCCCCAGGACTTTTACTGAAGTTGTGGCAGAGTTATACAGCTCAGGCTTTTGGAATTAATAACCCAGGAAGGTATTATTAAATTCAGCTAACAAATTGACTCGCTACTCTACTATAAAAAAATAGATCCCCAATTACTACAAATAAATTTGAGTTTAAACAGGCTGTTATTCACTGATCCACCGCCATGTGAAGAGTGTCTTACCAGAGGCTGATAAGCAATCTGAAATTCCATAATGCAAAGAACACAAAGCACTTTTAAACACAGTGTTACTTTTTGAGGAGATATTTTAAAAGAGAAGCTCAATCTTTAACAATTTAAAAACCTTGATTCACATAAAGTTTATATGGCTTACCCCTTTTGCTTCAATGGCAATTCAAGTTTAAATATTGTAGCATCATTCACAACTGCTTTGTATGCCTGAAAAATAATTACAGATGATTAGTGCTTCACTCGATTTCTCTTTAACATATGAATCACAAAGGTTTTCTCTCTCTTTTTAGATTACTGTAACATGACATTAATCCAATTTTTTTTATTAGCCCAAAGTTTGCGGATTTGATTTTCAATGTGAGAGTTCAAATCCAATGACTCAATTTCCCATTAACTGATGTACTGCATTTTCCTCTTTTCCATTAACATACTACTTCCCTTTAAGCAACAACTTAGGAAGGGATTGCATGGAGCAGGTTGCATATCTTCAGGATACTACCCCCAAATATGTAGTACATTCTAAACGTAAATATATTGCTGAATCAGACATTAAGGTGCTCAACACAAAGATCATCTTCCGATGTGCTCTACAACATTACAAAGCTGAACACAAATGCAACTTTATGCATAACTACAACACAAATTAAAAGCTAATCAGTTGTTAGTAAGTTTCATCATGTACTTACTAAAGTATGAGCAGCTTCTAGATTTAACAGTGAATGGGCACAAAGATTTCAGAGACATCGTAATATGAATTACAACAATCCTTAAACTGAATACAAGTGATCAGCAGAAACACATACCTTATCTCTTGCAGTAAGAAATCTTGGATCATCTTGAAAAGCTTCTTTAACCAACTTACTAAATCGATTAAATAGTGTGAGCAATTGCTCTACGTATTTCTCAGAATCCTAAAGAGGCAAAAAAATCAAATAAAAAACCGAGGCTCCATAGAATTCAGTGCGAACTTACATGTAATTCTCTAATCTGTAATAATGTAGTATCTTCAAGCCTGCATACTATGAATGAGAATTTTATCTTTATTCTCTGTACTGAAGAGCTCTACAGCATGTAAGCCTCAACACAGACTTTCAGGATAGTATTTCCAATATACAAATATATATATATACATATACACACAGATAAAAATTATATAACTTTCAAATATTGTATAATACATTCTAAATAAAAAAAAGTTTTCAAGGACCAATAAGAGGCATATCCTAATTGCTGCAGATACTCTGGCCTCCTAGACCCAGAGAAAAAGATGATAAAAACCTGAAAAAGAACAGTGGGGAAAAAAAGTTCTAATTTCCACACTGAACAACCATTCTGAGATTGAAATCAAATTTCAAATTTCATCAGGAAGGTAGAATTCTGAAAAAACTGATTATGCCTTTTTAATTAAGATGCTAATACATCCTAATTAACCGTATAAGTATCCCATGCACTTAATTTATAACCTTTTCTTCATGCAAATTGGATTCACGTTTTAAAGCTACAATTGAAAAACATAAGGAATAAAAAATTAGTCTAAAGACATTTAAAACTTTCAGTGGATCAAAATTTGATGTTTAAATATAAAATCTTCAAAAATTATTTCCATTCACATGTATGTCCCACAATTAGAGAGTATTTAACTTCTGCAGAGTTGTTTTTAGATTATTTTACTAAAAAACAATACACTTACAGTAGTAATAGTTTCAGCAGCTGCTACCATATCTGCAAGTCCAGCACTAACAATATGTTCTTCCAAGTCTTTTAGCATAGGCTCTATGCCATTTGGAACTTTATCCATCAGTGAAAACATTAAATGCAACTCTGAAAGATACAAATACTGATAAAGCGCCACCAGTCAAAGACCTGTATAAAAACCAAATATACTGCATTTCTGCTAGAGATATCTCAATGGAACACTGAACATGTAAAGAACAGATAATCCAGTTCATCCCTTAAAAGGAAAGATGTTTTGAATACTGTTCTAATTCTGGTCCCACAAGGAGATTCTTCTGAAGGCAAAAAGAGATATTTATTGCAATGTAATACTTGCTTATGTGTATAATATTACAAACTTGAATAAAACCCCCTAAAGTCAATGGCAATTTGGATTAAGTCCAGGTTCTCAACACAACTGCCTTAAAAACCCTGGCAAAAAAGGGATTCCAATTTCAGTTGGAAGCCTACAGGAGTTTATGCAGGAAATTGTATGGATTCAAGATATTTTTTTTTTTAAATTAAAGCCAAACAGAGCTGTCTCTGTGTATCTTCCAATACCATCTACAATGTTTTGTTTTAATTAAAAGTATGCCAAATTCTAAAGTAACCAAAACTGCCTAAGGTAAACATAATTTTTTCCTTTCTGTCTTCCAAAAGAGTTTATTTAGTTTTTCTGAAAGTTACCAGTTCAAAAAACTTTAAAAACTGGTATGGTTTATTTGTCTTTTTGTGAAGGTATTTCAGCACTGGGGGGGGGGAAGGTACTGAAACATCAATAATCATCTTGACAAAGCTGTCCACAAAGGAACACCTGGATTAAGGCCACCAGATTGTTTTAGAGACCACAGAGATTTGAACTAAACACAGCAAAGGACTCTCTTTAATGAAGTTTGTTCTAACAAACTGATCACGGACTCTGATTCTTTTTTTGATAGAAAAAAAATTGATAGATTCGCTTAGTTCCTCAATGCTGTATCTACTGTGAAAGGGGACAAAAGCCAGAGGCCCTGTCTTTGTTTTCTTCTCCACAATACTTTTGTCAGCAACATCAAGATCCTGTCACCACTGAGGAGAAAATATATTTTATCAACTTCTGTATCTCAACAACTGTTGCAGAACCAAATAGAAAAGCAATGCACAGAGAAGAAAATCCTTTTAGAACACAACAATGCAAATTAAAGAATGGAAACTACCAATAACCTTCAACAAGAACTTGCAATGCTACTAGAGACAACTCACAACGGGCTAAACAATGGGATTTCAGAAACCAGAAAAAAATGGAATCAGAGGTATTCTCAGTGCAATTTAGATGTACTGTAAGTGATGGAAGCACTGTGTTACATAGGGTAAGTCCAAAAATCTCACTCAACTTTTACTGGATCTTTTCATTTTACTTTAAAAAAGGGTGAGAGGGAGGAAGAGATGGCGGAAAAAAGGAAACAAAGAGTTCTACAGCTGTTTCTGTAAACTAGTGATGGCATGAATAATTCAAGAAAAAAAAAAATCAGTGGTTTCTCCTAATAAACGGTGGCAAAGGAAGACTTCAGGTGCACCCCTAAAACTCCAGGAACCCAAAAAAACCAGATTCTTCAAAGACAGATTTCAAAGTAACAAAGCCAAAAGGAACATTTCACCGGAACTTCTCTCAGAACACATTATGACACTGAAAAGTAAAGAAATCATAGCTGTTGGGGCACTTAAACAAGTTCTGTTTTCATTTTGTATTTACAAAAGCCAAGTTTACTTTTTACTTCTATTATGAAGTATTTCAAGAACAAAATTTAGGCCTCTCATCCCCAATACTATAAGCAAACAAAAACGCACTAAGCCAATTCTGAAGAGCGTTTGCAAGTTATGAGATCTTTGACAGGTTTTTAGTTGGAAAACTTTGCGTGGCATGTAAATATTAAGTATTTAATGTAACAGAGTATTTTACAGCAGTGCCCAGCTTACAGTCAAAAAACCCAGCCCTTTTTTGTCTGCTGCTGTTTAATAAAGAAAACATCATAAAATTCTTTGGGGCAAATAATATCACAAAGAGACATGCATAAGCGAAGTACAGCAGAGGATACTATCAGATGTATATATTACTACATATAGCTCCAGTCTTTAAATAAATTTTTAATCATCTGCACCTGCATCCTTCATTAAAACATTTTAAACAGCATAGGTACGTCTAGGGGGAAAAAAAAAAAAGATCCGAAAGAGATCTTGAGTTCTTATATACTAAATGGAAGTATTTTGCAACCAAGCAGTATCACAAGGCAGATGTAGCCGCGAGGAAAGAGGACTGTGTGAATACTTCAACAAGTTTCTAAAGAAAGATGCTTTGGATGCTATAGATGAACCCTTCTGAAGCTCTGCATTTAAATAAGCCTCCTGTATTCTCCCAAAGGCTGTAACATATACTCGTAAGAAGTCTGGTGGCTTTCTAGATTTAGCTCTGGACTACTGCCAGATATCGCGCTGCTGAACTGCCAGTTCATCGTGCAGATGAACAGGTCAGAATGACATAGTTTCAAGGTCAAATATTTTCTGAAATGCTAGCTTTAGAAGTGAGTATTTTCTACACTGTTCTAAGTCATAAAACAGTTTTCACATTTGCATGGAAATGAAAACTTCATACAGACATTAGTAAATATTCCCTGGCTTCAGGATACCGAGACTTCAAAAAAAAATAATTAACCTGTGATTTCAGCTTTTATTTTTTTCAAATTCCCTACTTGAATTATGACATTGTAATGACTTACCTACTTTGGTTTATCATACAGGACCAACAGAAGACTTTTGAATCACACTAACCTCTCAATTTATGGCAGCAGAGTTAAAAAAAACTTTTGAAAACTTTAAAAAGGCATGCAGAGCTAACATTCAATACTCGCAGTGACATACTGGCTATAAAACCAGATGAAAAACTTGCAGAGATTTTGTTCATTGACCTATTGGTCCTGCACTAATAATCAGAATAAGAAAAATTTCTCCCTGCTTTTCAGAAAAACAACTTTGTAAAGAGAATCTTCACTTTTTTCCAGGGGGAAGGGTGGAATGAAGGGGGAAGTGTTTGTATCTGAACTATTCAAATAGAAAATAAGACACATGCAACATTTATCAGAGTTGGTCAATATGAGGAAAATACGTTGTAGGAAAAATAAAGAAAACAGAGCACAAAATATTCTTTTCTTTCAAGTAAGATGAGAGCTATCCAGTCATTCAAATTAGGGTATTGTACATACAGATTTCAGAAGCAATATTAAAAAATACTAACCAATGATGGTCATTTTTTGTGGGATAAAATTGATAAAATGCAGTAATATTTTATCTACAAAACACTGCCATCATCTATTAAAAACAGTAATTTGATATATCTACAAACAAATCTATTTTTATGCAGTTGATGGTGAGTTCATCCTGCACTATTCTTGAAGCTTCACTTACTTTCTGTTTCATTTCGTTTGATCATGCCTTGGCATTCAGCTAAAATAGTCTCTTTAAAAGATGTCACCAGGGCATTGACGCAGCACTCCATTAGCTGAAATATATTAAACACAGAATTAGCTCATTTAGCTATCTGAACACCAAAGTCTGATCTGTCTCAAGTTTGCCATAACACAAAATCTAGCCTGTTCTCAACAACTGTGCTGTATAAAATAATTAATTAGTTCACTGATTCATAAAAGTATGTGTAGTTTGAATAAAATCTATACAGGAAACCATATTTCTTCAAAATTTGTAGGTTAGTTAATGTGGTAAACTCTCTCCCAAACCAGTAATGAGCTTAATATTTCTGTCGCCCCTTTTCTCTCAAGGGAGCCATCACTTTTGGAACACCAACTACCCTACTTAGTTTCCAAGTATACATCCAAGAGCTAAGAATAGTTCTCATTCCAGCATACCCTATTTGGACCAGGCTGGTTGGCTCGAACACGACACTATGGCTAGATCTAGAACAGAAACTGCTTGTGCATGTCGGGACCATCCCTCTTTTGTCAGTCTCTTGATCCGGGTTACAATTTTTTGCTGTACAAAATGAACAACTTACAACCTAACAAAAGACATAAAATACATTTTGATCCACTGCATAAAATTAATATTTAAAGGGTATTTATTTAAAATAATCTGTTTCCTGAACTAGTTTCAACACAGACAATTATGAAGTATTCATTGCAGTTAAATCTTCCTCCAGAATCTGAACTGCATAAAATACTGCTCAAGGGGGGGAAGAAAAAAACATCCTTTATATTAAATGGCCATATTTCAGCCTAAGAGGAAATCTAGAACAGTTTTAATGAAATTTCTATTGCTCCTTTTGATTGCAATGAACAATGACTCTTTCAGGTATTCTAAATGAGCACTGAGAAACCCTCTACCTACTAGATTGGCCAGCTTATTTTCAAACATCATTCTCATCATTAAGCATAGAAAAAAAATAATCATACCTGACTCAAAATGAAAGCATAAAAAACTACTTGAATAAAAACCTGCCCTTCCATCTGAACTTTTGATGTACATTTACTATTAAAACATCTGTAGAAATTGTAAATTGCCAGATTGGAAAGTAATACAAAATTTTGGAAGAAAAAATATAATGGATGATTAAAAAACATAAAATCAACAGTTTCATATCAATCTACTGCTACCAAGTAACACTGTAACACACACAAAAATCAAAACTGCAACGTAATAATACTATATAAATATAAAATACATCAATTTTTCTACACATTATACTTACTGCTTCTACAGAGTTACATTCACGCCTTGTTTCTAAATATCGTAGTGCTCTTTTCTCTTCTTCTTTTAGTTTAGCATCTGCCTGTGCAAAAGTAGAACAGCAATCATTTTAAGTACTAACACTTTCAGAACAGAGTTATAACAGAATTTTTACTTACATATTTCATATAATTCTGTACACCATTTTGTTGTAAATAAGAAGGAGCCTGTGTTCTATAAAATCTCTCTGTTGAATCCAAATATGCCTTTTCAAAGTTATCCCGATATATCTGAAGCTTATCTTCAGGATTAGAACAAAGGTTAACTGCAAAAAGAAAGTCCAAACTTACTCTCAAGTCTTGAAAACGTAGGTGACTAATAATATGCAAATCTCTCTCATTAAAGCGAGTCTTGTATTAAAAGGTTGCATTGAACAATTTGAAGTATCCTATAAATGCACTCTGATCCCTAAAGGTAACCAAAATTGTCCAGTCTTTGCTCCAAAAACATTTAGATTAACTATAGGGAACTGGAAAGAACTGCATACTTATCTCCAGCATTTTAGACATTCAAACATGGTAGCCAGAAATACACATAAAACTGCAAAATTGAAAAGGAAAAAAAAAAAAGGGGGGCAAAAAAAAAAGCTCAGCATAATGCCTAATAAAGTGAAAACTTCTCCACCTCACTGAGCAAACAGCTTTTCTTAGACACTGTTCTTCTTAGAATCACAATGTCTTCCTTTTAGACATTTTTTTTGCATTGGGTTTTTTCTGTTTTACAAGAACAGAGACAGTGAGCTTACTGCTCCCCAGAAGTGCTTTGCACTATTTGGAAAAATTTCTACCTTCCTCTCAAGTGTTACAAATAAATAAATAAATAAATAAGTACAAAGTCCTTAAGTGGCATACACTTTAAAAAAAAAATTAGAATTGGACATATATAAAGCCATCTGAAAGAAATGTCACAGAGGCTTCAGATACACCGATCACTTTTGCAAAGACTGGGAGTCTTAGATGCAGCCTGTTTAGCATTTCTTCTTCAAACTGTCTGAAGAATCAGAAACAGTACAGAAAAGAGCATAGTCATTAGGTTGTATCTGCAACCCTAAGAGGTCAAAAAGTAGTTTGCTCTTTGAAAGCACTGATTTTGCAGTAACTGATAGGTAGCTAAATCACTTAGAAGTTAAAGATTTTAAACAGAATTTAATTGGTATCACATATCAACTACAACAACAATAAAATCAATACAAAATGCTGAGATAATCATTCCAACCCTATCACCACAATTGCTAACTTTGTATGATGAAAATTCATTTACTAAAGTGAAGAAGCAACAGAGATTGGTCTGTGCAAGACATACCATATGATTCTCGAACTCCAATAACAAGCTGAGAGTCGAAAGCTTCTCCTAGTCTTTCAGCATGAACTAGCTTCATTGCACTATCCTGAAGCCTATTTTTTATATTTGAAAATATGGATTCATTCCACGTATCTAGCATGAGCTGTGTATCAGGAAGAAAAAAAAAAATCCTGTCAGAAAGGTACACACAGACCTAAGTTGGTGTAAAATACAAGAGATCAGAAACAGAAATCAAGCAACTTAAAATTTTCAGGTTATACACAGCAGTTCAACTACCTTAGAACTCGATATTGCTCTGAACTTGTTATAGAAATAATATTCAGCTTACATTCTAAGCTTACTTCATGTAACTGGACAGCTAGGGGAAGCAGGTTTGATTCAGGTATTAATTGCATAATTATTATTTCTCTATTATTATAGTATTATTTCTACAGTTCTCAATAATCAGTCAAGTAACTTTTCCAGCAATGCAATGTGCCAGGAGTTGCAATATCAGGGGGTACTTCTGAGCCAAACATCCAAATATAGTTCACTATTTGGCAGGCTCAGTCTTAAACAAAACCAAAAACTCAATTAACACCACAGTTATGTAAAGAAAAAAACCTGATGGTTTTGGATTTATCTAACATGAAAGTTCAATATGCAAGTAATGCATATATAATTTATTAAAAACTCCAAACCTCATCTAAGCACTGCAAAGTTTTAAAATTAGTTATGGAGGCTTCTAACAAGATCCTTATCACTCAAGGGTCCCTTCATATTCCATTGTGTGATTTTTATCTTTTTTTTTTTTTTTTTGCTGATAGCTACTGGCACTGCTGCAAATGTGTTGCATTACACCTGATCACCAGACGCTATGTGCTGCAGCTGAGCGACATGCAAAGCTCACTGGCAGGCCTGGCCATACTTATGTCCACCTAAGTTCTACCAACTGTTCAGTAGTAAATACTCAAAGCATGCTACATGTTTGTTAAAAATCTTAATTTGCTTTAGAATTCAAGTTACTGTGGTCATTTTATTTGCTCTTAGACACTGGATCTGGCTCTTTCGATATGCCAATGCCACTGAATACCTAATGATATTATGCAAAGCTTCAAAGATAATTTTTATTTTTTCTACCCAACTCATGCCATTTCATTGCTTTAGAAGAAAGCTCAAACTTACAGTATCTTCAACCTTGACAGTAACTGCTATGAATGTAATTTAAGCATGCCAACTGTCAGTCTACATTGGAGTGGAAAGCAGGGTGGAATCCTAAAATTTACCAATTCAAACTTTACCTCATGATTGTGAATAAACTTACTAAAAATGAGCTTAGGACAACTTGACACAGTTGTATGGCAAAGTTAATAGTAAAGATTAGATGGTCTTATTCTATTCTTGCTTTGTAAGTTTTAGATTTTAACACAGCAAGCACCTCATGAAAGTCAGATATCCTTTCGGGAGAGTTAAGTTTACCATCCTTTATTCTTAACTTCTCCATAATTGTCTCTCAATTTCAGCTAAATTTCCATTTCTGACACTGAAGTTGTATGTGTTGGAAGGGAACTATTGTCCAAAACATTGGAACATTCTTAGAAGCAAAGCTTTATTTGATTATGCCTCCTCAATTACTTTTTTAATTATTTTAACATTACTGATATGCACATTATGGTTGCACTATACAATTACAGAATTGGTTTACAAGAGCTGAAACGAGTAAAAAATGGAGAAGAAAACAGTGAGATAATGTCAAGCAACCTGGCAGGCACATTAACAGCTTTATCACGGTCAAAGTGCTTTTAGACATTATAGATAAGGAAGTTTCATGGAGCCATTTGAAGGAAAACACACATATCATTTTGGGTTACTATATGAAGAACTTCCCAAGCATGGGAAAAGTTTTCACAAGGCGCTTTTTAGAAAACTACAGAGAATGATGCCAGAAACAGGAAATGACCTCCAGTAGTGAATATGAAATAATAAGAGAGGTTGGGGGCTCCGGGCTTTGATGTCCCAATCATGAGATGGTCCTAACTGAACTGCGTATGAGAGATAAGACACATCTCCATTAGCTTCAGTCCTGAACAAAATCTGAATAGTTAGACACCAGTTCTTTCTCCCAGTTTCTCCTCACTATTTTCTCCACTCCACCTTGTTTTTTCTTTCATTTCTTAGTTCTCCTGCCTTCTGCATACAGCAGAGTTCAGAGTTCAAATTTGCCAGATCATGAAGAACCTAATAGATCACATGCTTTCTCCAACAAACAACGAAAACAAAAAAGGTAACTTGAGGTGGTGATTCCTCTCTTTGCTGCTGTTCTCTCTTCTTTTTCTTCAAGAGGTATAGAGGATCAGATGTCAAAATAGGAGGGCGAAGAAAAAAAGCTTTGCCCAAAGTAATGCATTCAAACTATTTTGTTCTTCCCATCCTGGAGATAGGGGGACAGTTAAAATGATCTTCAGTACCAAATGAAAGACTGCTAAAGAAATTTCATTTCCCTACAGATACTTTCTGCAATGAAAAGGGATAATGAATGATGTTAAACTAAAGGATTTAACACTTTACAACTGATATGCTCCATTATTCTTATAATAAAAGACTAAAGCAATTTCAAGGACCATTATTCATGGGACTCGGAACACTGAGCACTCCATACTCAAAACCCTAGACTTTCTCTAGGTCTTTGATATGAAATAGTAAACAGATGATATTCACAAGATTCTACATGTCCAATCTTTTAATTGATAGGACCGACAGTTGGAGGAAAAAGGGGAAATTAGGAGATCAATAGCCATATTTAACTTAAAATGACAGTATTTAATTGGTCATTTATAAAATGCAGAGATGTGCCCCAGTTAAGATCTTGGCCTAGCGAAATAAACTAGGAGTAGAAAAACTACTCACTTGTATATACAAGTACACTTGCTACTCATAAGTATAGAAACAGTAGGTGAATTTACAACTGCCTCCCACCCCAGGATTCAAGTCATAATTAAAAACAAACAAACAAACAAAACCAAACCAAAACAAAAAACCCAAACAAACCCAAAGCCCAACATCACTTGAACAAAACTGTTAATAGCCAACACAAAACTGGAGAAACAGAGTGAAATTATTGTGGAGAGAAAAAAAAAGTTGCAGGGTTGTTCTGACACTCACACTGAAGCTAAGTGATGCGTCATATTACATGATTGGTGCAATTTCATCTTCAGCTACAGAATCCCTTCCGTACTATTACTGTACGCAGAACAGGTGCAACAAAACTCTTCATACCTATCACTTACCTTTCGAACAATACTGTCTTCTACATTAGACTTCTTGTTGCTGCCCTGCTTGCCCATTAAAGTAATCTCTAATTGACAAAATGGCTTCGGCAAAATATCACACTGTGTGAAGAACTTGCGCCACTCCACTATATATGCTTTTAGTAAAGCTGTATCATCTTGATGACTCAGCACTCTCTGGAGGAGGGAGGGAGAAGAGGAAGTAATTTAGAAAAACTTTTTGCACAAAATATGGATTGACTTTGCTTGTACTGAAAATAACTCCCCATATAAAATTCAAATATACAGATATATCAGAATAAGAAAGTCTACATATTTAAGTGCCATTTAATTTAGGGCAGTAGTTATCAACCCATGGCACATGGACCATTCCTAAAGGGTAAAGAAAGGTAATAGCAAACAAGTAGTCAGTATGTTTAAATTTCCAAATGAACCATTTTATTTCTTTTAAGCTATGTGCAAGTCAAAAAGATTAAAACCTTTGGTCCAAAGGCATGTACTGGTACAATCATATCTAAAAAAACCCAAAAAAAACAAAGAACAACCAAACAGGACTATGTAAGGACTACGTAATGTTCTATACAGAGAAAAGTTTAATTCAATGGCATCTACTAACCTTTAATTTGACCCAGGCAGCTAGTTAACATGTATATTTTATTAATGCCTGGAAACTACGACGACATTGTACAATGGCTATCACAGTGCCTAAAAAGGTGCTCCTCAAAGAACAGCCAACGCAGACCATATCGAAGGCCCCAGTTTAGCATAGCATTTATGCATGTAAGCAAGCAAGCTGATGGAACTTTAAAATCAATGTTTATATGCCTGGTTATACAAAGGCCTACATAAGAAACTATCTTCCTTTAAGCAAAGCCTTCGTGGTGTAGATCTCTTCACTAAAAAAAGGTTTTATAGACTTTCATTTTCTCCTTTCCAAACCTTTGTCATGGGATTTTATTTTTTTTTTTTAATCTCACAACAACCCCCTCTTTTAAACCCCTTAATACAGAAAACATCTTTTGCTATACATTTTACAAACACAAAAATTTCCTTTGAATCTATTGATGATTTCAATCGTTTGGGGGGAAGCCCATAAAACCAGACAGCTAAGCTTGCTGAGTCGATAGCATGGATATTTCTAGTATGCCATACATATGGCTTATTTTAAAGCCATCCATGAACACGTCAGCATAGCACTGAAGCTAGACAAACAAAATTTTTTTTCAGACAGTAATTTCGTATAGAAAATTTTGCCTCAAGAAGTTTTCAAGTGGAAGAAGATTCCATAAGTACTGTTGGATAAACAAAAATAATGCTGTGTTGTGGTTGTTTTTTGTTGTTTTTTTTTTGTTGTTGTTTTTGTTTTTTTAATATAACACAAAAATCATTGCCCACTCCAGTTTCAAGGACTGTGAGAAAACAATGAGCCAAGGCAAATGCTCAAGGCTAAGTCTTCTTTTTGTCAATAGACGTTCGCAGGGTAATTTGTGATCTCCAGAACATCACAGAATCTCAAACAAAAAAGCAATCCATTTAGATCCAATGAAAGGCAGAACTATTTGGTTATTTTTCCTAACGATATGAATACAAGTTATGAAACGTTAAAAACTTACTGCTTGTGCCTGTTTAATAAAATCAAGGATGTCTTCCTTCAGAGCTTGGTGGATTTTTGCTGGACCTTTATCATCCCACAAGCAAACTGCATGTACATCTCTAGGAAACAATTTATCCATCTTTTAGTAACAGCTACTCAAAGTTTAATTCTGTAATGTATGAGGCTTAAGCAATCATAATTTAAGTACATCTAAGAAATTAATACACTTTTTATCTATCATTGTCAAACAATATGCAACTAGATCCCAGTGACACGTGCAAGCAAACATGTTTGGAGAAGAGACTGAAGCTATAAGAAAGTCTTGGAAGCAAGTAACAGCAATCTATCTAGGAAAAGGCTATGGTCAAGAAGGAAATGTAGAAGCCAATTCTGTTTTCAGTATCTATTCAGCAATCCTTATTGCATTAAGGACAATTTTTAAAGCTTTTCTTTGACAAAGACAGAAATCACTTGCCAGTAGAAGCATTACTACTCAGACCGTATTATTCTAAAATACTCTCATTAACATGCAGCCTTCACTCACAGTTTCACAATCCAAGCACTACAACGGAAACAGACCTTCCTTGTGAGAAATGCAAGCTTAGGGGCATCAGGTAATTTAAAAGACATTTTAGTTAGTTTAATAAGATCACTTAAATGTTTCATGACAGCAGTAGCATTTTAAAGTGAAACCCTACTGCAGAAAAGCTACCAAACAGCATCACAAAGCAAAATCGTATCAAGGAGTTTTAATCATCATTTAAATGAATTCCTGTTTTTCCTAACTGACAGACCAGCAAGTGTAACTTAATTCCATTTTCCTTCCATACTAAAGACTAAATGAAGCAAGTTACACTCCTAACCGTACATCATCTATAATATGGCCTAGCAAGCCTTTTTTCTGACTCATTACCCTCCTCTGGTTCTTCTTCCTCCTTTTAATAATAAGGCCACATCTTTGCAGGAAAGCAACTATATAATCTAAATGTATGACTTTGTTCCTATTAAATCAATACAGTTATTTCAATACAAAAGCATCTATTTCAATTTAACTGAAAAGACAAAACTTAAAAGGTAAAAAGTTCCTTTGACACAGATCAAAGGTGCTGGCCCAGGACTTACAGAGGTCTACCTAACTTGTGAGACTTACGCAACTTTCACATGCAGAAAAGGTGTTACTGTATTTAGAATGCCACTGTTTCCTGACAGCAGTGAAAAAAGCAATACTGGATAATTACACTCAAAGGGCAGGTTGAAGACACCTACAGATTTTAAATTTTTATTAAAGAGCACTGTCCGAAAATAGGAACCTAGGAGAGTGGGTTCCTTTCCCTTAATACCCTTATAATTTAGCCATAGAGTTACTTAAGTTCTATTCAATAATTCAGCTACAAGAAAAATAATACATGGAAAATTTCAATAACAATGCAGATTTATTGAACTAGTTATTAAAAATGAAAGCAATGACTCAGAACTAAACTTGTACCTTAACTACACCATGTTTCTGGCAACTACTATAGCCGTGACATCATAAGATATTAAAACTCATTACATGATAAACTACCTTTCCTTTCGGTTGGCAGAAAAGTGTGACAGGTGCAGTAACATGGGTGTAAAAAGAATCACTGCACCGTCCTCATTGAAAAGAGCAATAAAGATACAGGCTGCAACAAGACTGCGTTTAAATAAAAAAACACTTTTGTGACAGATTTTAAAAAGCAGAAGGAGAGACTGCAGATTTAAGCTACAATTGTATTTGAGGGAAAATAACTATGTTGAGACAAAGATTGTTTTAGATCTACTTTCAATATATATGTTACAATTCACTTCCATATTACATTGGCAAAGGTCACATGATACATTTCAAGAAAAAAATAATCACCTAAGAGGAAGCAACTTCTGGCATTTTGGAAGGAGGAAAATGGCTGGGTTTTTAGAAAGTACAATAATGCAAACACTGTCTGAAAAATAGTATATATATTATTCTTAGGGTATAAAACTATTCAAATTATACCAGTTAAACTGCATTACCCTGTTACTTCGGTAGCACTGTTAACTTATTTTAGAAGAAAGCTATTCAAATCAGAATAATGTAACATTCAGCAAACTGCCTTTCAATGAACTTACTGCCAAAGCAGTAAACAACATTTTCTCCCTAATTCTAACAAAAGCTTTGTGGGCAGGTACAAAACTTGTTTACTATGATCAGCTGAAGTCAAAAGCTCTGCTGTTCTTTCTCCATCCTATTTGCAAAGATCTGAATCTCAGCAAAACTCTACTTTTGCACATTTACAGTGATGTAGGCACACTTACCACTTAATAAAAGTTCAACTAGTACTTTTGTTCTGTGTTCTCACATAGTCTGTGTCATATGTAACTTCTGTATCAGAAGTAGTACCATAACTGTATTCCCATTATGCAGAAGCATGTAAGATACTAAAAAATTACTTACGAAAACAGATCAAACCATTGCTGTTTTGTGACAGACTCCTGACGAAGAAGTTTCAGAACGATAGGGCGCATGAAATCCCATTTGTCTTCAAACTGAAGCGAACCTTTATTCTAAAAGGAACAAAAAAATTATTGTTAATAAAATAGTTTCTTATTTAAAGTTATCTTTAAGGATTGCAGTTTCTACGGTTAACGTAAAAATATCTTCTTCTCAGAGTTCTCTCATAAGCTAGCATTTGAGCTACACCACCATAGCTGAACAACACTTTTCACAGTAAGTATTATTTTAAAAAGTGACAGAGCTATTATTTGTTTCTTAGAGAAGCAGATTGACAACTTCTTCCTTTACCCACTACATCAGTTACAATGCAACAAATTCTAGCAAGTGTCTTTACCTGTTAATGGAGTTATACATGGACAACATGAATGATACTCGGTCAGCTTCACCGCCCCAGCCAGGATACATGCAGTGAAAGTCATGAGGCAGAGTTGCAAACCCATCTTGAATAAATTCCCATTACCAAAATGGCAGCCAGGAATCAGGAATAGTACCTGTGGATGCTGCCACGTACCTTTTTTCTCCACTGTGCATTTGGCACCAGCAGCAAAGAGGGAGGAAGGAAGCAGAGTAATGCAGGAGCTGTTATATCACAGACTCCCTTCCTGTGGGTTAACTGGCCATAGGCAGTTTGACGGCCAAGACTACAGTTGGTGCGGATAAAAATTATTTACATAGTGCTGAAAAAAATCTAATCCAAGGTGAATTTTTTCAAACTTACCATAAAAATTAAGAGGGAAGCTAAAGAAATGAAGTGCTCCCACATCATTCTGATTATTCTGAAAAATCTCACTGTAGGATACAGGCTGACTTCCATTATTAAAAAAAAAAAAAAAAAACCACACAAGAAAAAAATAACAGTTCTATTGCATATGTTGTAATCCTATTTGCTTACAGCTCCACATTTTAAAAAGAAAAACCCGCAATTAAAAAAAATGTTGATTGAGAGTTCCATGGCAGAAAGACTACTGGTTATCTGCAGTGTTATGTTCCAATGCACTGTTTACTTTTGAACAGATCATTGTCGTGACTAGTAATACTACATTTGACACAATTCAAATACAGCAAATTGAAATTCTGACAAGTATGCTGTTCTGCCACTAACATCTCTTCAGATAAACAAGCACAAGCAGCACCACACTTTCTCTCAACCATGCCCTCTGATTAATTTCTACATGGAAATTTACAATTAAATCTGTTAGTTAATATTCAGAATAAGCACAGTTTGGAAACTGTATCCCCTGCTGCTCTTAAGTGCAAAGATGTCTCATCTTCAAGTTACAAAGATGCAACAGGCATCACAGTAACTATTTTTACAGCAACAGCACCTGGAGGCCTCACAGCATTATCAAACCACTGCAGTAGGTACTGAATATGGGTTTCACAGAAGCAGACCCTGTTTGATAAAGTTTAGAATTCTTTCAACATAAAAAAAAAAAAAAAAAGAAATTGTTTTCCAATTCAGACAGCCAGTTTTACCTGTTCTCTTCCACTGTAAAGAAAAAAAATTAATAAAAAATAATTTTAATGCATCATCTTTGAAAATCATCAACTACACACTCCCCCCACATAGAGTTAGCTTTACAATTATTCCCTAAACTTCGATGAGTTGCTCTAATCTTTCCCATTCCTGTGAAAACGATCTATCTGCATTTCTACTAGCAGATATTCCTGTTCCCAGCCCCTCTTTGCAGAATAATGAACTTGAAAGACCAGCTGCTGAACAGTTAGAAGTTCCAGAAAACGCATTATAAAGTAAAACCAACTTCCTCAAAAGTTTTCCTTTGGAGTGAAACTTCAGAGTAGATCCCGTAAGTTTTCTGCAAGAGGTAAAAAGCCTGTTCTGCAATTCTGGAGAAGTGCAATTCAGCCCTTCGCTGAAAACAGCTGAAGATAAAAAAAACCAAATGCTCTAACTTTGTGAATAAGACTAGTTTCACTGTAAAACATGGTGGAGGGAAATTGCAAACACTAGTGTTTATAGGATTTAGATTGTGATTACCTAGTTCATGCTAAGAAGCACATATAAAACTCCATTTCAGTTGTAAAAACTGCATGTCCACTTGTAACAAACATGTACTGACTTAAAAACAATTCCCCAAATAAAGCTTGGCAGAAAATGCCATTAGGGAAGTTTAGGACTTTGTTTCCTATACATAGGAGTAAAACTCCTCCTCTCCCCCCCCTTCCTCCTTTATTCCTAAATTAAGCAGAAGAGGCAATAAAATTAATGGATTAAAAATCCCACTCAACTAATCTATTCTTTAATTTCAATAAACAATTCAACATCATCTAGATAGATTCAGGTTTCCATGACCATTAATCTTATGCTCTTGTACTGAAATTACAAGAAGAAAGGGTGCATAATACCACCTACTGTGTGTCATTCACATTCATTAATTCTACCACTACTAGTGCCTGAGAAAACCAAATTTTATAGTAGAAGAAAGAGGAGGTCAAACAGTGGTAATTCCTAGTTGTTACCAAAGTCACACATACACCGGTGACCCAGACAACATGAGGAACCCATTTCCCACTTTGTTGAGCCACCCAAACCTGTGCAATTTCTGAGTAGTATTTCCTGGGTAGCTCTTCCTTCTGAGCTTGTTGCCTCAAACCACAGTTCCCAAGGGAAGGTAAGTAGGAGGGTAAGTCACACCTTTGACGAAATAAAATTACTCCATCTATCAAATCCTCTCAGAAAACATGGATTACAATTGATAGCCATACCCTGTCTAAGTAACCGTTCTAGGAGTTTCAAATTTAATGCTTTGAAAAATAACTCCACTTATGAAATATTTTGTTTCAAAAGTCCCAGTTGTCCCCAGAGATATAAAGTTCCATTTTAACACTAAACTTCACTTGAAATACCTACTACTTCACACACTATCTTGAAATATATACAACTTTACTCTTCAAACTTACTTTTTCCTGTTTTTCACTTCTATGCATAAGAACATAAACACAGTATTTTAGGATAGCAGGTAAGTAACCTCCCAGACTATGTTGGTGGATATTATGTAAAATTAGTACAATGATGCAAGTGGAACTGTTCCACTAACCAGTTTTCCTGATTTTGGGTATTATCACACATACACAAAATTATTATTCTTCTTAACTGTAAGCAAGTTTAAGAAAATCACAGCAGAAGCAGGCACAGAATATGGTATAAGAGCCTAAATAAACGTGGAATACCACAAGGCAAGGCATTATAACCAGACCTCCACGCTACTGTCCCTCTGAACCTTGAAACACCTATTTGGACATTCAACTCTCCTTACTGTGTACTCTATATATTTCAGGCCACGTACAAATTCAGACCTGATCTCTGACAGATGCTTTAAACAGTGTTGTAAAAAAGCAACATCCTCTGTATCTTATCTACATATGAGTAACATCTTCATCTTTACTACTTCACCGTTTTCAGACTCTATATACAGGCTAGTTCACAGAGGGATGAAGCACAAAATATGAGGTCCTTGACTGAAATAAGCATGAAAATTCACTGTCTGATTAATCTCAGCTACCAACAGCTCTAAAAAAATCAGTGTAATGATTGTAGCGAAGTTACTATACAAAGCAGAAAAGTAGCCACAGGGAAAGCTTTGCTATGTAACTAACTAGTGTGCAACGTTCCCCAGCTTCTTAAGGATATCCTAACTGGAAATAGCCAGGAAGAAACAGACAAACTTAAAATACATATCTGCAAATATGTACTTTGAGTTGAAGAATTAAAAAACTTCAGACGTTTCCAGTTGTCAGTGACAGAGGTGTGAGATCAAAAAAAATAGTCGAAACCAATGCAAAGGTAAACAGTGGTTCTCATTTCACTTACGTCTATGGAAAATCTACTGCTTTCTTTGCTTCTTCCCTCCTAACACCAGGCTCAAGCTGCAATTCATCTTGCAAGGATGGACTCTTGCATTTATGCTGGCAGCTCCAGTAAAGCTCTACAGAAGTGTCAAGGTCTGCTAGTACGGATACAGCTACAGGTTTTCTTTCTGCTGCAATAAGCTGAGGTGCTTTCAGTTCCAGAAACTGCAGAAAAACTCATGTATCTTCATGTCATGTGAGTGAATTGGTTTAGACTACCTGGTCACTGCAAAGCGAACAGGTTACAAGTCCAACATATCCCCTGAAACAAAGCACCCCACTTCAAAAGTGCCAGAGTCACATGTACGTTGAGAGAAAAAACTCTAGGGGGCTCAGCTAGTGATGGTCCAGTCACCTACAGGAAAGCCATGGCCTCAACGTAGGAGAGCAGTTCTGCCACAGGTAGGGTAGACACTAGCTTACCACGTAACGGCTGTCTCTCACTAAGTACTTCAATATTTTCATCACATTACAATTTGTTGTATCTCACCAGGATTCAATATACGATTGCTCATTCTAGTTTCACATTTAAAGAAGGCTCTCTGAGAATATGCTTCTCACTGAAAAATTAATTTACAGTTAGGAAAACTAATGCACTAGTGGAGTTCAAACAATGCCCTTTAAAATTATGACAGCCAGTCAGATTTGGATTCAGCTAATATCCGTTACTAGAATAAGAAAAGAATATTTCACTTAATTTTCTCAACTATTTAGAAAGTCGAACCAGGATGGGGAAAAAACAGAGAAAACTCTTAGTTCCTGTTTATCGTTGCAAAAACAAAACCTGCCTAAACCCAACCTAGATTTGATTATGCAGGCTTACTTGGAAAAGATATGGAAAAACCTTACAGATTTTAACACCTCTCCTTTCTTACCCAGGGATTTTTACTTTGCCAAGACATTGCTTTTGTTTCCCTAAACATTAAAGCAGAAGTACATTTCACAGCCTCAAATGGCATGAGGCACTGCCAATCAACACTAACCTGGAATCAACGGTTTGCTTCTCTGAAAGCACTCTGATGAGCAAAATTAGGGAACAAAAGACCTTATCTAGTTCCAATTATTGCGTTGGTTTATCGTGTCATTATTAACAAAGTCAAATCACTGAATAATCTTTCCTTTTGTAATGCAGGACTCATACTTTATTGTCTTTAAAAAACTCACTAATTAGTAAGTTATAGTGCTTAAAAACACTCCAAGTCACCAAAAAGGCCTATTTTAGAATAGGTATCTCTAGCATTTTTCCGAAAACACACTGTGCATATGTATCTTGTTGTCAATATAAAATATTAATGATTCAACGGGCAGTTGCAAAAACATCACTAGCCAACACAAAGGCTTCAGTTCAGCAAGAGTCATCTTGCAGAATCAAGGCCTTTGACCCTATTTTCACTTACTGTACACCTATTATTCTTTCAAAACAGCTGAAGTGGAATGCTGACAAATCTCATAGGCCTATGTTTCTTCTATCTACTATGGGCTAAACAACCACAGATCTCATCAAAGCATGCATCGGTCTTTCCAGAGATCCTTAAACATACAGCAAAGAGATGGACTAAAACATTAACAAGTAGATAAACTGTCTGAGCCTTGCTCTAAAAGCGTGCTCTTCCACAAAAAGCACATTTGTTCTTATGGGACATTCTTTTTTTCACCAGTGTTCTTGGATTCTTCAATTTTAGATTTTTATTTAAGTCTTATCTGCTTAAAAATCTAACTACCCACTTAAGCATAAAAAAATATGAGAAATGAATTAAAATTCATTTCAATTACATTTCAATTTCAAGAAAGATTAAAAAAAATCAATTTAATACTAAAACCCTTTTTTTGGATACCAGGAAGAAACAAGTCTACCAATTATTTCTCATTTCTTTACACTGGGTGTCTCAGAGTAATACAACCAGCAGTTTCAGGCCAAATCTATACATGCAAAATAGGTCAGATTGCTAAAATGTAAGCAGCACTTCTTCAGAACCACATTTAACTATAATACATAGTGCTGAACACATGTATACTTCTATATTTACATATATTTTAAACTGCTAACTGATAAAGTCAAGCACACAGCCTTCCCAAGGCCTTTCAACCTAACTAGACTGACATTCTAGAAACACTTACTGGAGGCACTAGTAACAGTTGTTTAAAGTAGGCCCGTCTTCCATGTGCTGGCATGGCCTCAAAGGCTACATAGAGTTTTCTCCACACACATGCTGCAAATATCAGGACAGACAGTCCTGAGCTCAAATACTGGACTGTCACACTGAAAACTTCTGTTCAAATCTGCAGCAGCTTGGGGTGACTGACATCTGTCATCAAACACCGGGAAAGTGCTTGAAAACATCTGACTACCAAAGTAAAGCTGCTTAACGTAACCAAAAGGCCTCCAGGAGTTTTTCTTTGCAGAAAAACTGTAGTTAACAAAAAAGCTACGATACGGTGGCCACCCAAATGACACCTGCCCACCGCGAAGACATTTTTCAACTCTTTGTTTAACTTAAAACTCATTTTCTGTACACCTAGGGCTTCTTAAATAAACAAAGGGACGACACCGTGCCCTGTCTAACAGCACGACGCAACGCTGTTTCCCAACGACGCGTGTTTGGGAAGAGAGAGCCGGGGGGAGGGGGGTGCTGGTAGCCAAGAGGCCACCGGCCGGGCCGGGCCGGGCCGAGGCCAGCAGTCCCGCACCCAGCGCGGCGCCAAGGCCGTTCACCTGAGGGAGGGCCTCCGGCCCCCCCGCCCCTGGGGAACGGCAACTTCGGGGAGCGGCGCCCGCGGCCTGCCCCCGCCGGCCGCCCGGCCCGGCCGCCCCAGACACCCGCAGGGCCCAGCCGGCGGCGGGGCAGCCCCGGCCGCCCGGCCCCGCCGGCTCTCTCCTCACGCTGGGCCCGGCCAGGCCCCGCTCTCACCTTTAAGAGATTAGACGTCGCCATGATCCCCCCCCGCGGGGCCTCCCCGGCCAGCGGCTCCTCTCCCCGAGCTCGGCTCGGCTCCCCCCGGCCGCTGCCGCTTTACATGGCCCCGGGCCGCCCGCCCGCCCGGCCGGACCCGCGGCGGCGGCAGTAGCAGCGGCCGCAGCGCTGGGCTCCCCTGCCCAGGGGCGAGGCCGGCGCCAGGCTCGGGGCGCTCCGCAGCGCGACCGGCTGAGTCCTCCGCACGCAGCCGCCCCTCAGAGCCTCATGGCGGCGTCCGCCCAGGAGGCGCTCGGCAGCAGCCCCGGCTCCATGGAAGGGGCCGGCCCACATGATGCGGCTCTGAGGAGCCGGCCCCGCCGCCAAGCGCGGGCGCTCGAGCTGCG
>JASVER010000121.1:1284598-1305539 GCA_030449065.1 Oceanodroma leucorhoa | reverse complement strand
CCGGGCTCCCGCTCGCTGCCGAGCTCGCCCACGCCGTGCTGCGGCCGCCCGGCCGCGGGGAGGTCTTTGGCTTCACGGCCCCGCAGGGACGGGCCCTGGCAGGAAGCCCCTTCGGGAGGGGGCGGCCGCCGGGCAGCCAGCGGGCAGCGGCGGTGCACGGCTGCTCTCCTTCGCGGCCCCGCGGCCACCCCCGCCTCAGAGACACCCCCCGCTCCCTCCTAATCCCCCTGGCAAACCCCCATGAAGTTGAGCCACATAAACAGAGGAGCAAATTCAACGTGGCTCAGTAATGCGGTTTACAAGCAGAGAAATAAATCTGTTTCTTACTTGAGGGAGGTTGGCGAGCGTGGGCCTTCCACCCCGGCTCACCGTCCCCGTCCCTCCACCCCGGCTCACCGTCCCCGTCCCTCCGCGGCCGCAGGTGGCGCCGCACCGGCCTCCTGCGGGCCGGGCCGGTGAGAGCGCTTGGGGCAGAAAGCACTGCACGGTTACCGGCGGAAACCCGTATTTTGTGAAGCCAGGTCACTTCCCTACGCCCAAATCTCCGGCTAAGCGGTCACTCCTCCTGCCAAACTGTTTTCACCTCAGAAGTTTTCTATTTAGTAAGAAATGTTTGAGTTTAGGTACCTTTTAGGAGGGATTTGGAAACTTTCAGGTTTTATTTATAGAAAGCAGAATTTTACTTTTCTATCAGAAAGTTTAGTTTTCATCTGTGTCTTGAAGAAAATTTCAGCGCGCTGTTCTTACAGGTTAGGAAACGTGGGCGTTGATGCCACCCGTTCAGCCCGGCCGGCTGCACGTCCCCTGCCCGGGCGGCCGCACCACCCACCGCTGGGGCCGCCTGTGCTCCCTTCGTCCTTCCTGGGGTGCGGGGCGAGGGACGTCATTTGGAGACAAAGTCGTATTATAGAGCATTGGGACCCTGAAGTGTTAGAAAGGGTGTAATAAAATATTCAACACATCTGTACAGTATGGAAGTTTTGATAATGCTGGCTAAATATGGCCTGCAGCCTTATTAGCTTAATAAATTGAGATAGCCATATTAAGGCCTTCTCTTAATTGAGAAGAGGAGGTACTGAATAATTACCTATTTTGACAGTTTCCAGCTTCTGAATGCTTCAATTAGTCTATAATATTTTTTTTTGCTGTTATTAGATATTGTGTATTCTATACTATAAATATTTAAGTATAAAGTATTCATTGCACATATAACACATGCAGTTATACAGTTGTATGTATGGTATATATAAATATGCAATATAGATCAAATTGTATTACATACTGTCTATTGCATATTATTCTACAACAGTGCTGAAGTTACGAGGCCTCCAGCAGGGTCAGTAAAACGTGTGCATTGCATATTTGTGCATCAGCCACTCCTCTCCACAATCTGCATATTACATTACACATATGTAAGTACCAGAGAAGCTGAGATACAGGCAAATATTCTATAAACTGTGATGTGGAGGCAGTAATTTCTGGGAGCCACTGCTCTATGAACTGATTTATCCTCTTTTCCCCAAACCCTTTTAAAATGTGATTATTTCCAATTATTTGAGATTTTTTGTTCTTTTCAATTTCTATTGCATCTATTATTTTTTTAATATATGCTTGCTATTAATGTCACAATTCAGTGATGTTTTTAAACTGCTTTTGAGAAATAATGTCGATATCATTCAGCCAGAAAATAAGCTAACTATAGAGAACTTAGTATCAGTTCCTTTCAATGCAAAGCTTAGAGTACAAAATCACAATGCAACTCATTAGAATGTTATAATCGCAAATTTTGCTTAGCCAGCATTTAAGCTAAATGAAGTTGGGCTGTGTTTTAAAATGCTATGTTTTGAAATGATGGATTTCTCTATATTTGCACTTTTAATGCAAACCTACCAAATGTTGCCACAAAAATGTAAGAGTACACAAGGACGCAGCAGTATCTGAGTACCTTCCATGGTCTTATCTGTTCTAATACCCTTAGGTACCCAGTAGCCTGGGAAACGGTACTTTTTACTGATATTAAAAATAATGTGCATCTCATTTTGCATGGCTTACATAATGTCTATATTTTTTCTTCTAAAGATCTGTGCATTAATTTTCTGGTAAGTAAAGACATCTATGAGCGTCAAGGTTTTGTGGTATTTTAGTACCACTTTAGGGTGCTTTGAAAGTACACAGTCTTACATAATCTTGTTTTATTTGCTTTAATTCTGTTGTGAATGGACTATTACTAAATTCTGATGGTAATGAAGATATTAATTATTGATTAGTATATGGTACGACATTGGCCTACAGTTTTATATCCTTTGCATGGATTGTAAAAGACAGAGTGAATGACACTTAATCCCAGAGCTGTCCATAGGTTCAAAGTGATTTGCAAGCAACAGCTCATTAAGATTTGGATGATCAGTGAAATTAATACTGTGCATAATATCCTAGATGTCTCAGAGTGAATTGATTCCAGGCACAAATCTGTTGGCTTTGAATGAGTTGCATCAGAGAGAAATATGCGCTGCTGTGTTCTATTCTAATGCCCTGAAACACACAGTACAAATAAGACGTACATAGTTTCTTCTAATCTTCACTTAGTCCATGATGGAAAAAAGCATTTGATGGTTGATTAGTCAGTTTTAGACTCCTCGTCAATCGAACTAGATATATTCAGTAGGGATACTAAAACTTATGTTGTTTTCCTTCAGTGTGAAAGCCTCATTTTTCACTGCTGTGGACAGTCACGATGACCCTATGCACAAACCATGCCATGAGAGTCTCTGAAGACAATCTTTTTAAAAGGGCAAGGACACACGGACACCTACCTTTAGCTGAAAAAAGAAGCACCATCAGTGACCAAACTTTTCACACGAAACAACTTCTATGTTTGTTTCTATTTCAACAAGAAACCAAACACTTTTATTTCTGGTGTTTACTATCTGGGCTTTATGTCACCCTTTTAGTGAATAACAATAGCGTTCTGGAGAAATTGCCTGTGTATGGGAGCAAAGATTACTATTGCTTTCACTTGAAGTTGTTTAAGATTTTGGTATCTTAGCATCGCCAGAACCGCCTATCCTGTGCATCTGAGGATGACCTGTTTGTTCTTACGCCAACATTGTCCTTTAGCTTAAATAACTTTTCTCTCCCTGATGTTTATTCTTCTCTGATGTATTTTTAGACAACAGTGCTATTCCCTCGCAGTTTCCTTGCTGGAAAACTTTGCACTGTTTGCTTTGAGTTACACTGAGGATAATGTGGGGTGGTGCAGAGTGACTGTTTGCAGGCAGAACCTGCAGGAGGGTTTTTGCTGAGGCCGAATTCCTCCTGGGACGTGGAGAAGCACGTGGCATGCGTTAGGCAAAGTGTGGCCATTGTTCCATGCCCAGGCACAGCGTTGCAGAGAACCGCTGGGGGGAATTACATCTGATCTGATTTTTCCTCTCCTAGCCTTTTTCGAACAGCTAGAAATCTACTGTTCCATTCACTCTGTGTACTCAGGGAATTATAGGTGGTCTGCGAAGCATGGTAGAGTGAAAGAGGGTACAACATGAAAAATTACAATTTCATGTTCTGCTTTTCTGACACTTGTTCACATATGCAGCTCTTTTTCAGTGCTTAGTAAGCTTTGTCTCTCTTTTGTTCTAAAAGTTTCTCTGAGAATCAGACTTTGTTTTCCACAGAGAACTGGGCAGAGAAAAATCCCAATAAAACGAACAGTGTTACTGTGGATTTCAATGGTCTGACTGACCGGAATTGAGACTTACGTCTTCTGAACTTATGTCCTTGCATAACTTGCTCTTTTAATGCATGTAACACCAACTATATGTCAGGGAAATGAGAAAAATGATCTGCACAGAGGAGGCTTTTTCCCCTGAATAATAAGCAGTAATTATTTTAAAATAGCAAAGTAATATAAATTATGACTAAATAGCTAAACTATTTGCTTGGCATTGAAAACGTAACCAAAACGGACGATTCTCGAAAGTGCTGCAGAGCAGTGCCAGCCCTGCAAGGTTTTTATTACTAAGATTATGACTGAAATATTTTCCACAATTCCTCCCCTCAGTGTTAGTACCTTAATACTTAGCAACTACCACTAACATTTTAAACTATCGCCCTGCTCACTGTCAGACCTTGGTGCCAAATACGGCTTCTGGCAGTCCCTTCCTGCAAAGAAACCACACAGGGGAGAAGGTGAAAGGGGAAGAAGCCTGCAATGTAGATGTAGTGCCAGCATAGTTATACCCAACCGTTCCTCTCGGGTGGCTGTCCCACAGAATTAATGGATCCTTACGGAGCCACTGGAGTTGGGGAGTCAATAGTCTGCATCTCTGTTCAGCCTGGAGAAGAGAAGGCTTCAGGGGACCTTATTGCAGCCTTTCAGTACTTAAAGGGGGCTTATAAGAAAGATGAGGACAAACTTTTTAGCAGGTCCTGTTGCGATAGGACAAGGGATAATGGTTTTAAACTAAAAGAGGGTAGATTTAGACTAGATATAAGGAAGAAATTTTTCACAATGAGGGTGGTGAAAACTGGCACAGGTTGCCCAGAGAGGTGGTAGATGCCCCATCCCTGGAAACGTTCAAGGTCAGGCTGGACGGGGCTCTGAGCAACCTGATCTAGTTGAAGATGTCCCTGCCCATGACAGGGGGGTTGGACTAGATGACCTTTAAAGGTCTCTTCCAACCCAAACTATTCTATGATTCTATGATCTCTGTGCGACTCTGGGTCTTTGGCGCTTCCCCTAACAGTGATGGAAATTCCTGTAGAGTCTTAAGGGCTCTGATGATGGTTAGTCTCACTACTCCCCTGGGGGTGTGCAGGGACGGAAGAAATGATGTGTGTCTTCCTTTCCACCTGTATCTTGTGCATTCATTTCCCTGGTGACTGAGTTTATTGCTACAGGAGGCTCAGTCTGTCCCTTCACAATTTTCATGCAGCGAGAAAAATCAGTTTGCACACAAGCAGATTTGAAGCCGCAGCAATGAGGAATCACAGTAATTGAACTATAGCTGAAACTTCAGCTTGTTTACCTAAGCATTGATTTTATTTAAAATGCATAAATTCTTTTTTTGTTACTTCTGCTCTTACGTTTCTGTAGAAGCTCTTTAGCTGCAAGGTGGGCCTTTAGCAGCCTGTGAAGGTAATCAGGGTTATTCTTAGTTTGAGCTGCCGTTGTAGCCTGTGAGGCTGCTGAAGGTTGGTGTCAGCTGGTTTACAGCACTGCTCCCATGGAGTAGTAGCCTCTCAGCAGATTACACACTGAGTGTCCATCCCCGAGTATCTCAGGCCGAGCCTAAAACATGACTTTCTCTGAGAAATTAATGAATGAAATACTTTCTAAGACAGTGATCCATTCTAGCAGCTCAGGATTGGGATTTTGTATTCCTCAGAGTTTAAATGAAAATTCACCTAGCCCTACATAAAGAGCCTGCTACTCCCCATTCCTGTCTCTGTGGGCGATGGGCAGTTGCAGGAGGAGATGCCATGCAAGTGCTGTGGTGGTGTTGGCTGCTGAACAACTGTTCCCTGTCTCCCCAGAAGTAAAAAGCCCACAGTGTGTATATTGTATTTTTGGGGATTTGTGCTATCAAGTTATTTTCCTGGAAGCATTTTAGCTGTGTGTTTGCTGTTCCACTGGTTGCTTGTGGGAGCAGCAACTCCATGAAGAAAAATGATTGCTCTGTGGAGTCCTGTGCCTATAGAGCTCGCTCTTCCACGTCAAAAATGCTGCTTAGCAAAATATTTTTGTGTTTGCAGTACCAGCTTAGTTTCCTTTGCATGTCTGCTACACTCCTACTAATTAAGTATTATGCAAGGCAAATGGTCTTCAGGAACCTGTACAACTTCATAGTCTTTATATTATGCTCAGCTAGCACACCTTCAGTCACATTACTTTCATCAGATTCGCACTGTCATTGAAACACGATAAACAGTTCTGCCGTACTCAAAAGTAAAATACAGCTTTTCCACAGCTGTATTCACTTTGCAGAGGAGGAAATATTGCTAGGTAAAATGACAGTATATGTAGGTAGTTGGTTTTCAGAGAGGAGCCTCATGCAACGTAGCACTAAACCCAGACGAATTACTACTAGAAATGAGCTGGGAAGTAAGTATACATGCATTCATGAGATATGGTCATTTTTTTTTCTCTGAGGATCAGGTAGATGAATTTTTGGTTGAATTATTCTAGTTTTAAATACATTCAATGATACCATCATTATCCTTAAGAAACCTAGGCATCGTAGGTGCTACCACATACAGTTAAGTACTAGAGCAAAGAATCTTTACACAAATACTTGGACCTCTTTTTTTTTATTAGAATCTGTTTGTTTTGTTGTGCAGTCCTATCCATCAGGCTTTTTAGAGAGAGATCTTTTTTACAGATTCCTCTTTTAATTTCATTCACTTATTTAAAAGATTGTCTTTGGACTCTGAGAAATGAGCAATGCAAATGTTTGCTATTGACAGTTGTGTTTTGATATTTAATGATTTCTTGAACCGTCCAGCATGTTTGTGGTATGGTTCCATGCCCGTGTAGAAAATAAACCCTCAGCCGTCCTTCTTTCTCTCCAAGGCTGAATAAAGGCTGCTGAGGTTGCTGTGCCAGCTCTGGGTGAAAGGTGAGGGTGGAGACGTGGAGGAGCTGATGTCATGTGCTGGGGTCTACGGCTGGGGGAAAAGCGCTCTCCCCAGATGATAATCATGTAAAAAGAGGGCGATGAAGCATGTGTTCTGTAAGGGGGCTGAGACACTGAGACTGACATATCTGTGAGCACGGTGCATCCACCTACCTTTGCTTTAAGTTAGGCAGCTTGGGTACCAGCAATGGTTTGGCTGTGGCAGAAGGGGTCTCAGCACAGAGCAACTGCAGTGTACTTGGGTGCTCAGTCAAGCCTCTATTATTTTCTGTGAGCACAGGACAGTCACCAGGAATTGAGTCATCTAGCTTGAAGTTAGATTGGTAAGTCTATTCCATACCAAAGGCATAGAAGAATAGTATGAACATAGGCTACTTCAAAATTTTTTCTTTGGTTGATTCCTAGGGTGTGCGGCTAGGTTCTGCTTCTTACACAGGACAGGTGCAATTATAAGCAAGCCAAAATGTCTGAAGGATTCATGTATAAAATATTTAAATGAGTAAAGGAAGATTTTTATTCTTCTTTATCAAACTTAAAATAAAAGCAATAAAAACTTAAACATTTTAGGAGTCCAAAACAGTACTTTATATCCATTCATTTGCCAGGCCTATGAATCCAAATATAAACTGTTTACTATTATTTCAATAGCTTTTCCTTTTCCTAACTGGGATTTACCAAACTTTAATTTGCAAAAGTTTTCTTAATAAATAATTTCCACTTATTAATTTGGCTGCCAAATGAGATTTCTCTAATTTCTGTCATTTCTGGAAATTTCATTCTGATATCAATAGGAAGTGTTATATTTGCCCTTCCTTGGAAGAAAAAAAGAATACACATGCACTGAACTATAATCTGTTCTACAGCCTATATAAGCTGTTACTTATATACTGTACTGCAAAGCATCTGAAAACAAAATGATGTATTTCAGCAAATTATCTATTTATCAGACATTTCTATTAACTGCAAGTATGTAGTGAGAAGGTACAGTAGTGGTTTAATATATCATCAAGATAGACAATGTTTGAGTGTACATGTTAATCCACATTTTTAGGAATTACAGATAAGACAACTATGTGCACAGTACTTTAAAATGCAGTGAACTTCTCTTCCAGTTGCATTGGCAATACCAGTTCCTTACACAGTTGAATCTGGTTAAAAGCTCTATTCCCAGTGTAATAAATGTGACACTACAGGTACAACACTGACAGCAGAGATCATTAAGGCTCTGTTCTGATGATTATTTCTCTGTGCATACCTCCCCTCCACTTCCCTCTTCTCCCAGTCCCTTCCCCCCAACACACCCTATTTTTTCATACAGAATGAAAAGCTCATTGGCTCCAGAGTATTCAGGAAGAAAAGTTTAAGACAAAAGATTTTAACCTGAAAGTAATGAAATATGTAATGAAATGCAGATTCATAGTAAGAGCAATACCTGGTACTTATAAAGCTGTTTTAATTTTTTTTTTGGCATGGCAGAAGAAACCGGTATCCACATCCCATGGTGCTAAATATTCTACAACAGGTAGCACACAGAGAAAAGAGTCCAGACTGGAGATCATACAGCCAGATTGGGTCTCAGCAGTCTTTGTGAATTCGAGGAAGAACGATCATCTCTATTTTTGAGATACAGAAGATGAGGCACAGAAAACAGAAATGTCTTGCTCAGAAACACACAGTGAACCAGTGGTAGACTTTGGGTCTGTTTACTCCTCAGCCACCGATTTATTCATTGGCCCATTCTGTCCTCTTAAACAGCCAAGAGAAGATCTTCTGAGATACACAACATGGGCCTAGTATCACAAGGCAATCGGTGCCAAATGCACACAGCCTGATTCTGCACTGCTTTTTGGCATCTGCAGTCACTTACATTTACACAAAGAGGGCCTAAAATGCCCTCAAATCAGAATTGATTTGGTGTAAACAACTAATATATGTAGTTTAACAGAGAATCAGGCTCACAGCAATTACTTTGCGGCATGCTGAGACTAGAATTAACTAACTGTTTTAATTGCTAATGAATTAAGGCTGATTCCTGTTTATATTAAGGCCTCTGTATCCTTCTATGACAGTGTAACTGTGCCTCAGTGCAAGTGAGACTCAGGCTATTGAAAAAATTAACTTTCAGTTCCCTTTGAAGTCAGTAATTTTAGTGGCCCTAAATGAATAAAATAACTGGAAACAAACCACCTATCTCTATACTATGGAATATTTACAAAAGGATTGTAAAAGGACCTAAAAGTAACCTGAGGGAAAACCAATTATATGTTTGTTGAAGAAAAAAGTTAATTCGATAGACATGTTGCCTGGTCTTGAAAATGGAGAATTGTAACACAGTAACACACCTTTATATGAAGATAACTGGCTTGATGTTCGGTAGTTATGAGTATTCCCAAATAAATTGTAGATGCTTATCAACTCTGGAGATCAAGTCATCTTGTTATACTACTACGATAAAATAGAAGTAGACTTATTTGGTATTTAAGTGCTAGATACAGGGCATAGTTTGCGTAAAGCTAGTGTGTGTTATATTCAGAGGAGCAGGAAGATGACCTCAAGCTCAGTAAAATGCTACATGATCACAGATTTCTCCTATTATTATAGTTATTAAAAGCTATTACATGTTGCTTTCTTAGAACAGGGGTACTCCAACTTCGCCCTCTGTAGCCAAGCATTATTTTAGAAATACTCTCCTCTCCAAACACTCTATTCATAACTGTTTTGATTTTAAAACCTTCATTTTTTAGACAACAGTTTAACATTTTCTGCCTGAGAATAAAACAGTCCTTGCTCTATTCAGACTTAAGGCCTGGGTCCCCATGGGCTGCAGCACTTTTTAACTTGTTTTTACTTCTAGTTAGAAGTAGATTTATTTTTTAAAGCTAATATGGAATTTGTTTGTGTAAATTAACATAATTCCCTAGGCATCAGTGTGGCTATGATAATTACCCATCTGAGGATCCGGCCTCCGAAATGTAACTCCAGTGGTTGGGAAATCTGTTTTGTATACAAGTCAAATAACAGCTGGATCGTATGCGTTGTCACATTTAGTTTCATTGGCAATTCAGAAAATATCTAATAATAAATTTCATTGCTTCTATTCCTCATTTTCGTATACAAATAAATAATCTTTTCTAAAACATTCTTTTTCTTTAGTAAGGCTTGTATTCATAGTCATATCAAAAGTGTTTGCTATTGGAGCAATCTTTCAGCTTGCTTTCTTTAGGGTTATATTTATTATGAAATTCTACAGCATTCTAAACTTTAATGGCCATTAGCAACCCTGCACTTGAGTAAAGAATCACATTAAAAAAGTATAAGGTATAATATTTTCTTGTCCAAAACTAAGGCAGGATGAACAAAAGTAATGAGCTCATCTGATCCTCAGCTAGCAAGCCTTGATTTTAAACTGTATTCAAAATACAAAGCCCAGGAGAGGATGTTGTCACAATGATTATTGCGCTTTCTCAGTGTCTTGCTACAGGTTTAGTTTTTCCTTTAGCAATATGTAATTTCTTTTCCTGAAGACCACACAAAGTTATTGTACTCTGAAAAGAAAAAAAGCACTTAAAAGTTTTATGAAGTTATGACCTCTATGGACTGAAGGATACAAAAACAAATTACCGTGCTATGATTCAGTTATGTCATGATCTAATATTGTTTCAAAATTATTATACTGTTATTAGGTTGGCATCATCTTCTGAACACCCGACGTGCTCTTTGGCATGCTACAAATTCAGCAGACGCACTGTCTTCTGGGCTTTACGGCTTCTTCTGACGAATGTACAACATTTGGAACAAAGCCGCTCTTGACACCTTCCCATCCATCTTGTATCGAGATTTCTCCTTTTTTTACAAGTTCATAGATGTCTCGTGTAAGAATTGTAAAGGACTCTTCAACATTCGTGGCATCTTTTGCTGAAGTTTCTATATATTTCATACCACAGTCAGATGACAGTTTTTCAGCTTCTTCTCTTGTAACCTCACGCTGTGACACTAAGTCACATTTATGTCCTACTAACAGGAACACGATCTGAAAGGGCTGCACATGCATTTTTGCTTCTTCTAGCCAGTCTTTCACATGTTCAAAGGATCGTCGATTTGTGATGTCAAACACTAGTAAGCCACCCACAGAATTGCGATAATAAGAGCGTGTTATTGATCTGTGAAGGAAAAAAAGAAAAAGGAAAATTAAAATACATTTTTGCTTTATTCGTAAATAGATTACTTTTCCATGTGACAATGTGTTTTTACCTACTGTAAGTTTTATGAAATATCTTTGCTTTTTTAAAACTAATTGGAATTTATTAATTTACCTTCTACACACAAAAATGTTCCTTTTTCATTTTTTTCTTACATTCAAAAGTCACTTTCTAAACATTCTTGCAGCCAACATCTCTAGTGCAAAGTTTGAATGCTGAACTACTCTGCAAAGTACTCTTTATTAGCAAACTGTGGCACATGTTTGCAGAATAAAATATACATATTTATTTGTCAAATACTTGTTGGTGTTGAAGTTTGAGTCCTTCAGTTTTATACAAACATGCACTTCGCTTTGTTCTAATCAATTATTTCAAACTGAAATATGTAGGCAGATGTTGAGAAATCTGGAGCCTAAGCTTGCCAATATACAAGCGTATCCTGTTGTATTCCTTGCAGAAAAATACTTTGATAGAAAAGTTTGTACAGATAATTATAATTCTTTGTGCTTGCAGAAGTCAACAGATAAAAGACTAAGAAAGGGAACTCCCTAAACAAAACTGTCCAAAAGTAACTAACTGAGCTGGGCAAACACACACTTGTCACAGCATTGGGAAGGAACGCTTCTACCTCCAGCATCTCTCTCACACAAAGATCTTTATAATTGCATTTACTTTTCTTTGGCATGAGACTTCCAGGACTGGCAACAGGTATATTCTACTTTTGAACCCTCTATGTTCCAGATCATTTACTAGAAGAAATCCTGGAAGAAGGAAACCCTTCCTCTAGTTGAAAAGATTTTTAACATGCTCTAGAAGAAGAAAAAAAGTTTGTTAGAATCTAGAGAGAGAGAAAGATACAGGGACTAAAAAATGATTGTAAGTCTCTAATCATGAGCAATAGGGAAGGACGGAGAAGGTGAGAAGAGACATTTTAAAGGAAGTGACAGCCTACCAAGGAGTGGACGCAAGCACTCGTTACTAGCATAAATATATAGCTAGTGCATATATAAGTATTCTCCAACTTAAATTTGATACACATTCTCTATTAACAGTCATTATTTGAAATTACAATTTAGCCAAGAATTAATTCCATTTTATCTTATGATTATGAAGAGGATGCAGCCTCAAAACTTTTGGAATCAGGATGAACTATACACAGTAACATACCTTTCCATAACAGTAGCTCCCCCTGATTTTCAGTTCATCACATTTCATATAGTGTTTTATAACAATTTGAACATCCAGGTATAATTAGCAGCAGTAGTCATATTACAGATAGGTAAGTGCACTGCTAGATAAGGCTTAGGTTTCTTGGCATATCTAAATTCATTTAGCCACAGAAAATGGCATTTGAAATGGTTTTCTTTAGATAACAGGGAGGCATTGTTTGTCCTAATGTTTAGAAAGATCTATTCTACGTTCCCAGCAATAGAGTCCATGGAGTGTCTCTCTGAACAGTTTGAATGTGAAGACAATAGGATCTTACCCTCAGATTAATTCAAATAGCCTCGATATGAAAAATGACACATGGTTTTGCAAAATTATTTAAAACTGTAAATGAGGGGTGTCACATTTTGTGTGAAGTATTAAATAAAGGTGCCATAAAAATCTGTTTCAGGTTTTCTTAAGCATTTTTTTGCTGTAGAGCAGTTGCAAACACAAATGAGTACATTAAAGTAATTCAAGTGGTTCTAGAAAGAGCGGAAGTGGATGACAAAAATGGGATTCAATTTGGAGAAGAGGAAGCTAATATGACCTATTTGCATTAAAAAAAAACCCTTGAAAAGAGTTATGCCAAAGAAATGCATTAGCCAGGGAAGAAAGTAGGTTAGTATTGAAAATGCAGTGCATCATTTACCAAGGATTTCTATACAGAACAATGTTATATCATATATCTATGAACTGGAGTACTGCAGAACAGCCGTCCACGTGTTACTGGGTGCTTAGACACAGCAGTCAGTACCCTCACCTGTTGTAGCTCACTTCTGCAGAGATATGCTAATTTATACTAGCTGATGATCTAAGCCATTGTATTTAATTATGTGTCTGTATTGCCTGTAACGGAGATGATTAAAAAGCATCTGTGACTTTGGGCTGTACATCACAAAAACTCGGTGAATATATGGGAGAAACAGCAGTTGTTTTTTTGATTTTTTTGGTATGTATAATTTGAAATTAGTTTTCTCATTACCAAAAAAAGGTTGATATACTAGAGAAGCTTTAGAAAACAGTAACAAAAGAAAAAAGTAACACAAAAAGTTTTAAAGATACATATGATACATATGATATCATGTTATGTGATTGTCTAACATCTGAGAAAAGGATGATGTTTATTAAAATATGGTCTACAAATATTTGAATAGTTTTACTATTAAGGTGAGTTATTATTTGCAGTTATATTTTAAAAGAAAGTATTCCTGATAAATAAGAGAAAATTTTGAAGCAGAAAGTTTAGGCCATCAACTGGGAAAAACGTCTGGGCATGTGAATGTGGTAGGTTGTATTGGGTTTGCGTGGCCAGGTTTTGGTAGTGGGGGGCTACAGGGGTGGCTTCTGTGAGAAGCTGCTAGAAGCTTCCCCCATGTCAGACAGAGCCAATGCCAGCTGGCTCCAAGACGGACCCACCGCTGGCCAAGGCCAAGCCCATCAGCAATGGTGGTAGCACCTCTGGGATAACGTATTTAAGAAGGGGGAAAAAAACCCCTGCGCAATCACAGCCAGAGAGAGGAGTGAGAAAATGTGAGAGGAACAACTCTGCAGACACCAAGGTCAGTGAAGAAGGAGGGGGAGGAGGAGCTCCAGGCACCAGAGCAGAGATTCCCCTGCAGCCCATGGAGAAGACCATGGTGAGGCAGGCTGTCCCCCCGCAGCCCATGGAGGTCTGTGGTGGAGCAGATATCCACCTGCAGCCTGTGGAGGACCCCACACTGGAGCAGGGGGATGCCCAAAGGAGGCTGTGACCCTGTAGAGAGCCCATGCTGGAGCAGGCTCCTGGCAGGACCTGTGGCCCCGTGGAGAGAGGAGCCCATGCTGGAGCACGTTTGCTGGCAGGACTTGTGACCCCGTGGGGGACCCACGCTGGAGCGTCTGTTCCTGAAGGACTGCACCCTGTGGAAGGGACCCACGCTGGAGCAGTTTGTGAAGAACTGCAGCCCAGGAGAAGTCCGTGTGGAGGACTGTCTCCCGTGGGAGGGACCCCACGCTGGAGCAGGGGAAGAGTGTGAGGAGTCCTCCCCCTGAGGAGGAAGGAGCGGCAGAGACAACGTGTGATGAACTGACCCCAACCCCCATTCCCTGTCCCCCTGCGCTGCTCGGGGGGAGGAGGTAGAGAAAATTGGGAGTGAAGTTGAGCCCAGGAAGAAGGGAGGGGTGGGAAGAAAGTGTTTTAAGATTTGGTTTTTATTTCTCATTATTGTACTCTGATTTGATTTGTAATAAATTAAACTAATTTCCTCAAGTCAAGTCTGTTTTGCCCGTGACGGTAATGGGTGAGTGATGTCCCTGTCCTTATCTCGACCCACCAGCCTCTTGTTATATTTTCTCTCTCCTGTCCAGCTGAGGAGGGGAGTGACAGAGCAGCTTTGGTGGGCACCTGGCATCCAGCCAGGGTCAACCCACCACATAGGTTGTTCAACAGTATCTGAAACATCTTACAGATGCAAAATATTTGACTTAAATATGGCAATCAGAGTGGATTAAGTATTAGACAATATTTTTAGTAGACAGCTTGGAGTTATTTGGAAAATGAACTGTGTGAAGTGGATGTACTTCTGCTCACTTATGCCCTGTATCACACCTAGAAAGAATGAAAGAGCATTGACTTAGATGGTCTGGTAGGTTTCTCTGCTTTTGTTTTGGTTTGTTTTTGTCTCTATAAAACAAAGTGCAAGGGCAATTTTTGCCTCTTATTAATATTATCGCTAAAGATTATAGGACTTTTAAGTGCCTTCAACAAGGCTTAGGCAGAACTGCAACATGGACATCTGAAGTTGTGCTCCACTCAGCTGCCTATCTAACCACGGTGCATGAATAAGTTCCCAGGGGACGCAAGTGCTTTGCCTCTGCGCCGGCTGCGAGCCGCTCAGCGGGGACAGCCCTGCCTTCCCTCTTAGCTCAGATAGGAGCCGAAAACAAACCATTGCTCCAGGTGAGTGCCCGGAAGGGTTCTCCTTGGGAGGGCTTCCCAAGAGCACGCCAACACTCTCAGATGGGTTCAAGCTCCTCACAAAAAGCAGAGGAACTTTCTTTTAGCACAGTGGAGGTACCTATCTTTCATACAGATTCCTCGTGCACTACTTCACAAGGCACAGGTCAGTGTTCACAGAGCCCATGGTACAGAGGCCGCTCGAGGGGTTTTGCTCAGAAGACATACAGCTTTATAGACTTTGCAGGCCATGTCAATGTACTGCCTATGTCTTCACGGAAAAGCTTGATGATAAGAGTGCATGGTAGCCAACAAAAGATAAGGAGAGCTGACAGTAAAAGATTCTTCATGCAACAGCTGGTAGACTTGTAGATCTCCTTGGGAAAGATGTTATGAATGCAAGAAGTTTATCTGTATTCCATGGAAGACTGAACAAGAAACTGAGTGAGGTTTAGTAAATAGACAAACCGCATCAGTCTCCAGAAGTCCCTCAAGTTGGAAGTACAGGATAGCAGAGTACTCAGGAGAATTCAAAGACTCTGTCAGAGACAAGATATCCAAGTATGGACTATAGACAGAACGAGACTGGCCTTTCTTGTGTTCTTTCACAAGCAGGGAATCCACTTACGTGATTATACACACTTTGGTAAGTGCTGCAAGATGAGACTCTAAAAGAAAAATGAAGTTTTTAACTCCCTTACTGTTGTCACTTTTTGAACAGAAGGAAAAAAACCCTAGGGTCCTGCAAGTTTTTCAAGTCAGGATGAGGAACTGGTGACAGGTCAGGTTTAATGTAGTCTAACTTATTCTAAAGGATGTTCAAATTTCCATTTCTCAAATTATCCCCATGCTGATCCTAAATTCTTGTTGAAATGATGGCTTCTCTTATAGAGTAAACTTTGGTTCAACTAATTCATGTCATTAAACTAGCACTATGGAAGGGAATGTGTTACTTGCAGCACCATGATTAATTTTCTGTGGGGAAGGAGGGAGAGGGGAGTACTTCCTTTAGCAGGGGGAAAGCCTTAGGTTAGGGACAGGGTGGGATTAGGGTGAAAAAGTAATGGCCAAAGAGCAGTCTTTCTTCTAAAATTGGGGAGACAGCAATGAAGCCTGCCATCTCCTTCCAGGAAACCGTTCAGAGGAGGTGCTGGTTGGATGCGGGAAGCAGAACTTCGTTCCGATTTAGGATCTGGCAAATCTGCCTGTGCCTTTGAATGAAAGGGGGATTGAACTCTTAAATCCACTCCTGCATCTGTCTTTATTCATGTGTCTTATCTCTCTGCCTAAAACACTTTGGTTTTCTTCTGTTGCTCTGTGCCCAGTACTTCTGGGCACCTGAAGCACTGGAGGCACTGCCTCCTCTCTCAGCTTCTCTTTCACAGAAGACTCTGAACCCTTCTCAAAGCGATAGCTAATGGAAGTGCCCAAACCAATGTGTCTGCCTGGACCTTTGTTCAACGTGCACGCTGGCATTTCAGGAGGGAGTTTGCCTGCTTCCTATGGCTCTACCAAATGAAAGGAAACAACCCTCCTACTTAATAGAGGTGACTGTAAGCCCTTTGGTGACCAGAGGCCTATGTGGCCGTGCAGCTCCTCCTCTTTCAGGCTGGAGTATGCATGTCACACCAGCCACTGATGATGGGCGTGCTACAGCCTCCAGTCGGTCTACGCTAAATATGTGAACTGTTAGACCATCTTTGCCTCAGAGTTACAAAAATTGACATAAGCATTACTGAAAAGGTAATTCTTATTTTCTCCCCCACTTCATAAAAATAAAATAGAGATTACAAAGCTCCTTATCTATGCTGTTGTTAAATATGGACTGTCCTAGCATCCTCAAGACTGTCCTAAGTTTTCATTTTCAGCAAGAGTACTTGTATGAATAATTTTTTTGTTCATTTCATATAATGCTTGGCATTTGTAACAATGAAAGGTAAATACTGATAAAGGGTTGGAGAAAATCAGTTTTTCCCTATTAGAACATACTAAAAATGTAGGACTGCACTAAGTATTAAAAGGGAACCACGACACTTTGATATTGAATGCTGTAAGGTTCCTCCAGATTGTTCTGTATTTGAAATTGCTGGAGGTGAGACTGCTCCTCAAGAAGTTACACACTGTGATGTACAATAATGATATGTTAGAATGTTTTTCCAGAGGATAACTTTGAAGTCTTTAGTTTTAATTGGGAGTATTTGTTAAATGCAGATCCTAAATTCTTTTTGAAATTATGACTTCCCATGTAAAATAGGTGTTGGTTCTGCTAACTAATTCTGCCTAAACTAGCGTTACAGAAAGGGAAAATACTGCCTAGAACAGAAGTCATCCTCTTAGCTTAATCTAAATATTAGGTTAAAGATGTAAGACACTAATTAATACTCTCAAGAAATGCCTTGGTAAGATGATGGCCACTGAACAATTGTTTCTGAAAATGAATTAGAAGATGTATTAATCACATCGGGCTATGGCTTTAGGGTAACTTTAAATCAGTCACAGTGTTTCTTTCTCATTATGATCTTACTGATCTTTGCCAGATGAACCAAACTTTCACTAAAAGTTTTATCTAATTTTGAAGACTTATTTTTATACTATGACTAAACACTACGTTGTAATGGTATTAATTTTGAAAATACATATGGCTTACTCAAAAAGAAGAATAAGGATAGTGTTTTATTTTCAAGTCATGTGTTAGAAACAGAATGTATCTAATATCATAGTCTACTAAAAAGTGGGTTAATGTAATTGAGGCATCCCCACAATATTTTGCCCCTGTGTTCTTGAAATGAAGTCTCAGTCTTAGCACCACTACCAAGCACTTTATAGCCTTGGAAGTTTCATGATTTAAATATATTGTTGGATTTAAATACAGGAAAATTAAATAAACAAAAAAAAATCACAGCAAAGTAGACGATGTGAAACACAGCCAAAGCAGCAGATTGCTCTAAATGACGACTAATCTCAAGGTAGAAAGAACCTTAAGGTGCACCTCTCATTTACCTTAGTCTGCATTACGGACCTGAGTCTATACTAAGCAAGTCTGTAGGTTCTTGTCCCACTAAAGTGTTGAAGTTATTCATTATGTTGTTGTTCATATGGCACCTAGCAGAATGGGAGATTCTGCTTAGTGATGCCTTACTGATGTCAAAGTAAATATAGTCAGTAACTGCCCTGTCTGAGCTCAGAATAAGTAAACTGTCTGGCACCAGTGTTTGCAGCTGGCTCACCCTTCTTGTGGAAGTGGTAAGAATTACTTTATTTGAGAAGTAATGCAAACAGTCCATGTTAAAGATGATTTCTAAGATCATGCATGAAATCCAGTTCAAATACAGTAGCATCAATGAACTAGACACATGGAAGAAACCAAGAAAATAAGTGCTCTCTTTCAAGAGAGCGTGATGGCAGGTGTGTCACACCTTACTTTTCCCTTGGGAATGTCCCTAATGCCTGGGACCGAAGGAGGGGGGTTATTATGCAGCCAGTAGTTTGCCCTGCATGCAGGGAACTCCCCAGGGAGCTTTAAAGCCAGGTTTTACCTCCTCTAAAGGACCAATGCAAGCAAACCAGAGCAGAATTGGGAATCAGAACTGCAAACTGCTTGGTGTTCCACAAAATTAGACTACTTCTTGGAATAATTAGTTCTTCCCCAAGACCATCTTTGCTTGTGATCTGTATCCTTCTTCATTAGCAGAGAACAGAATGTGCAAGAATTTAACCTGTGGTGTATAACTTAGTAACATATTTATAGTTTACTTGACTGAGTAAGTGTAAAACAGACTATATAATAAACACTATGATATTTGGTATACCAACTGACAACTAGGAAACTCTTAGCAGAAAGACAAACCCAAATGTTTAAAACTACTTCCTTCAGTTTTTATCTTCTGGGTATTAGAAAAAACACAGATGTATACTAATGGTAAATTTAAAAGCAACTGAATGCATGACTCATCACTGTATACCCCCTAAGCACTCCCAGGTTAAAGGATGGCTATAATTTGATTTAAAATGTATGCAAAACTCTCTGCATTTGCATTCCTTTCATTCAAGTGCCTTGTCATTGGCCATCCCAGCTATTTGTCAGCAAATTCAAAATAAAGAGATTATACATTCTTAGTCACTTATTTACAAGTATTTTACATTCTTTGCTGGAAAGCACAAGGAGGATGAAAAATGCTAAGAGCTTGCCATTATCACTGTTAATTCTTTGCTAACCCTTCAGAGGCCTGCCTGCAAAAATACGTATAAATTTGTGACTCATGCAAGCCCAGGGAAGTTTTTTGTTGTTTCATGGTAAGGCTTGTTATTGGAAAAAACAGGGTTGGTGTCCCCTGGTAAGATAGTGAAATCCCACCTCTTCAGCTGAGTGCGAGAATCTGCACAACTGTTGCAGCAGAAGACAGGGAACATAAAAAAATCAATTCTGGCCAGTGAAGAGACCCATTTCAACGCTACTGCTAGCATCCCAGTAACAAGCGTGTGGGTCAGGTACCGCGTAGATGGGCTATGCATTAACCTCCCACCTGAGTTCATACTTACTGAACCCCAAGTCCAAACTAAAATCCATACACAACTTGCCTGAAGTGGCAAGCACTACAGATAGAGCCACAAGAGTGAGTGAATGATAGTACCAGTTTGTATGTTGGGGAATGACCGTGACTCTTTTGGGGCAAAAAAGAGGGTAGTTTTGCTACACTGTTTGTGACAGTGAGAAGGAAGGAGAGGATTTAATAGTGCAGCATTTGAGTTGGTTTAGCTACACTATAAATGATAGAGGTATTAGCGAAGGCTCCTGGCAACCATCAGTGCAGAGCAGGTGCAGAAGGCAGATAAAACACTAGTAAGGGACGGTAGCTGGCTGCTCGGTGGCTTCCACTCTGCCAAGGCTGCACTGGTCCTTGCAGCGCTGCTGTGCTGGAAGAAGGGAGGGCAGGGAGGTGGCCTGGTCTCTCCAGATTGCATGGGAGGGAGAGTTATGGGAGAGGGAAATACTGCAGCAGAGGATGAGTTCTGAGGTGATGACAAAGTAAGAAATGTAGACTGAAGCAGGGGCCTCCTACTGCAAAGAAGGAAAAAAATGCGGAGGAGGGATCGCTACCCTAGGTGCAGGACTTCAGGGCAGGATGCGGGAGGGAAGGAGAAACACGACAAGGCCACTTGTTACCCCCTAGTGGGAGCTGGGAGGGGAAGGTGGGTGTGAAGGGAAAGGGTGGGGAAGGTGGAAGATCCTGGGGCAGAACTGGTGGGCAGTGGGGCGAGAGGGATGGTGGGCTACAGGGCTGGGGGGCACCGGCAGGCAATGGTGTGGTGAGGCTGGATGGCAATGGGGAGGAGGGCTCTTTGGGGCACAGTAGCCGGGTGGGTGCAGAGTGAGATGTGCTGGGGGGCAAGGCAAAGTCCTTGGGGTAGAAGATGTGTTGCACGATGAGGGTAGGGTGCAGGGAGGGCGGCGGGGCCGGGGCTGCGGGGCAGGGTGTGCCCGGGGGCCGGCAGGTTTGGGGGGTGGACGGGAGGGGGTGGGGGGGAAGATCCGGGGTCCTATACCTGAACCGCTCCTGCCCCGCCGTGTCCCAGAGCTGCAGCTTGACCCTCTTGCCGGGCTCGATCTCCACCAGCCGGGAGAAGAAGTCCACCCCCACGGTGGGGTCGGAGTGCAGCGGCCCCGGGAAGCGGCCCTCGGTGAAGCGGTGCAAGAGGCAGGACTTGCCCACGGTGGAGTCGCCCAGCACGATCAGCCGGAACTGGTAGATCCAAATCGCCGCGTCCATGGCGGCCCCGGCCTGCCCCGGCTCCGCCGCGGGGCTTTTCCTGGGGCTCCTCCGCGGCCGGTGCCTGCACCGCGCTCCGATCGCCCCAACGCCCGGCATCGGCGCAGCGGGCGGGCGGCGGCGGGGGCTGCGCGGGGCTCGGGGAGCCGCTCCCGCGGGTGCAGGACGGGGCCCCCGTGCCGGCCGCGCCGGGCAGGG
>JASVER010000121.1:1035711-1284283 GCA_030449065.1 Oceanodroma leucorhoa | reverse complement strand
CTCTGCGGTGGCGCGGCCGAGCCGCCCGCCGGGGCCTCCCACCATGCCCTCCCACCATGCCGTCATGTGCGCGGCCAGACGGGCCCTCCCCGCGGCCCCGCTCCACGGAGCTCTGCGGAGGGGGCCGCCGGGCGCCCGCCGTCGTGCGGCGGCGAGGACGCTGCCTTGCGGCTGCAGCCCGTGCCCAGGGCCCAGCTCGCCCAGCAGAGCAGCTCCTCTCGTGGGCAACAAGTGTAGGGGTGGGCCAGGAGAAGGGGGGTGCAAGGGGGAGGGGGAACCAGGCCGGCCTGGAAAATCAGGTGAGAGAGAACCGAGATTTGCCAAGAAAAGTGGGTGCAAAAAGGAAATACCGGGGAAGGAGTGGAGGAACCAGCGCAGCAGGTGAAAAGGGGGCAGGGAGCTGAGAGGAAGCTGTCTGGTGGGGTGGGAGCTGGGTAGGGGCTGGCTGGAGGAGTGGGAGCTGGAAAAGAGACAGAACAGCAAGTAGAGGAACAAGTGCCAAGTGGTAAAGATGGGCTGGGCAAGTGGCAAAAGGGAAAAGGAGAGTTAGCGATCTAGATATTCCCAGAGAGAACCATGCAAACCGTCCTGAGAAAAGGCGTAATACTGGAAATGACAGGGACATACACTCTTCCCGGTGGAACAAACTGTGAAAGTACCTTTACCTACAGTAATAGAACAATTCCGTCAGTAGGGATGCCCGCCAGAGAAATTTCTTTGCCCCCCTGGGATCTTCAGCTAAGTATCATGTTATGATAAATCTGCTGAGCAATAGATTCCTTAGATTTCTTTTAAAGTCTCAGAACCACATGGGATAACAAACACTAACAGGCCTCAGATGGCTGGTAAGGGCATTAGAGCCAAATAAGCAGAAATCCTAGGACTTCTGGTAAACCGAATTGCAGCAGCTTCTTCTGCAGATTGGGCTGGGGTGAGGGAGGCAGGAGCAGAGAGCCTGAGAACCGAGCAGAGTAGGCTGGGTGAGCTGGGAAGTAGGTTGCTGCTGGCAGAAGCTCAGCAGCAAGTGAATACTCATATGAATGGGCACTTTGATAGTGAAAAGGTCTGGGAGAGGAGAAGAGCGATGTTTTTTTCCCCACAGCCTGCTGTTTTCCTTTGTTAATGTCAGGCACAGATGCAGCTAAAACTGTAACTGCCTGTGGCTGCTTAGGGGCTTATCTGAAACCACATTTCTTTTGTAACTCTGGGGGGCAGTTTGTTACGATGAGTGTTCTCATTGCCTACGAGTGTTCTCATTGCCTGAGTCTGGTTTTGTTATTCCAACATGTTACGTGGTCACCAGTGTGAGACTAGTATGTTTCCCCCTGTAGGCTTGGGTAGACCTTGCAGCTCCACAGCGAGGATGAGTGAGACCAAGGGCACCTTGGTCCTTCACCTGACCAAGGGCAGGGTGAAGTCAGAAGAGGGGTTTGCATGTACCGCTCGGGAGATCACGTCCTCCATCCCTCAAATGAGTCTGGCTGGGATGTGCAAGCATGGCTGGCCCTGGGACACTCGTCTGGGCGACCCCAGAAGCTTCCAGCAGGGACTTGGCCTGGCAGCCCAGACTCTATAAAAGGCACAGCCAGGAGCTGCCAGAGGGATTTATCTTGCTGTGCATGCTGAGCTGAAGCTGCAGGATACCTCCAGCTCCAAGAATCCGGACTCTCTAGGGACCTTTTGGGCTGGCCAGTCAGTCCCCAGGATTTAGTGATTGTGTGCCTGTGTGTGTCTCTGAATGTGTTTCTTCCCGAACCCTGCACATTTCTCCCCTCTCTTTCACCAGCTATTCTTGTAAAAAATAAATTGGACATAGCTTGTACTTGACTAGTTGCTCCTTGAGTAACAATTAAAATAAAACAATGTTAAGTCAGATAAATGAACCTTCAGAAGGGTAAAATCAGACCATTCTTGCAGTTCTACATGGGACATGATTACAGGTGATTCCTAGGGATCTTTTTTAAGTGTTCTGATAAAAATGGCACTTAGATACAAGAATTATTTACATGTGAAACAGAGATGTGAGGTATGTGATTTTGGTAACTCTGATACTTGCCGAATGTGAATAGGGCAAAATTTTAAGTGGACTTTGCTCATTATATAATACCTAGATCCTGCATGGATCACCACCCTGGCTAACACCCACAGGTCTTCAAAGCCTCCAGGATTTGCTCACTAGCGTAGACGCACAGCAGATTGCTGTCCTTTGAACAGCTGGGCTGGAAGAAGCTTACACTAATGAGTTACACAGCTCATTTCATTCCTAACAGGTGAGCAAAGTCAATTTGCCTACGGCATTTACAGCTGAGCTAAATATGTTTGTAAATATTTTCAGGCTTCCAGAGTCTGGTCTGTCTAGCTAAGCTTGTCATTGTAGAAAGACAGTAGTATATAAATTCACATATATCCAAAGCACAACCTTATACCTTCATTTGGGACCTTTTGAGTGTCATATGTTAAACGCTACCTAGGGAACGTGCATTTGTCGTGTCTGCTGCAGAGTGGCCAAGGTCGGTGAATTTTATCTTCAAGTCATTCAGTTTTTGTTAGTTGACTAGTGAATACAGAGGCCCTGACAGCAGTCCATCACAAAGATACCTGACCAGCAGTCCGAAGAAGTGATCAAAATTGGGTATGCTTTGAGGAGCTGGAATGGTTAAAGTGGAGAGGTTAAAGCAGCAACATGAACCTGACTTTCCCTCAGACAGTTTGCACCACTTGGGCATTGGCAGCTTGAATCTGCTCTTCCCAGGAAGGGTGAATCAAACCTAAATTCTGGGAAATAATAAAAAAGCCAAACAAACCCAAACTTCCAAACCTACTGCATTATTAGCTATATGACTGCACTAAGCCATAAATCCAAGACCTTGCAATCTAAAAATTCCTCATTTCTTTTCACATTTTTGACTTGGCATGGATTTTTCTCAACCTTTGGTAAGTGGGTACGTCATCAGGGATTACACAGATCACAGTGCTCCTGAAGAATGTGCACACACGATTACATGGAAGTTTAGAGAACCACAGATGAAAGTAATTGATTCTCAACCCCAGCCAACCTGAGACTGAGAAACTATGCTTTCTGTTGCCACCCAAGGATCTAAGAGAACTGAGGGACCAGTCTGGAAGCAAGATGCCATCCCTGCCTGTTGTAATTGCCTAGGCTATTGGTCTGGAGCCTGATACAGCTGCTCATTTTATCACAGAGAAAGTTTCAATAGACATAAGCTGTTGGAAGATGCTGCCAGCTATCTTTTTTTTTTTTTTTTGCTAGGGTAGTACTGGAGGTGGGATACTCCCTACTAATGAGCAATGACTCTCCTTCTTCTAAGATGTCATCAAGTCAGGTAGGTTTCACCTGATGGTGGGAAGGACATTTCTTAAACCACAACATTCTGGTAATGTTTCTTTCACAGACTTCTTTGATGCACACGTATAAATTTAGTATCCGAGTAGCAGAACAGCACTATGTTGAAATGATCGGTCTGCCCTAAAATCTCGTAAGTGGTATGAGAACAAATCTACTGCCCTTCTTAGTTTTTGCAGTTCATAGTATTTGATGGGTTTCACACTTCCTCCTGTGGTGTTAATTAGTGAGTCACTCCAACTCGTGCTGAAGCTAATGCTCCCACTGCCAGCTGGGACGGCCAAGGTGGGTCAGCAGGAGCAGCAGGTTGAGGTCAAGATTTTAATGCCACTCTTGGTGTAAGCATTCCCTTCCGAAAGTTTCCAAGAGTGCTCATATCTCCTCAGACACTGAAGGCAATTGGGAAGGACAGGAAACCTGCAGGACACCAGGCCTGCTAACCCCGTGGTCCACAGAAATCCTCGCCAGTACCGATAGGAGCAATGGGATGTTCCAGCTGCCCAGGTTCAAGTTCTTGATCTTGCACCCAGGTGCCAGGGTTCACCTCTGAGCTCATTGTGGTTAACAGCTCCACATTATGCTGGGGCTCATCTCACTATGCCAGTTTTACAGTGGTAAGAAGTGATGGGATAGTAAAGAAGTGCAGAGAGAGTATTCACCTGGAAAGATGGTGAAAAAAACTCTGAGTAAAGAGAAATGTGTTGGAAAGTTTTGTGTTTATTGCTTAGCGTCATCTTATTGCATTTACTATTTGTTGCTGGATATTCATTTCTGATACTGTGTCTGGAATACCTGGAGCTCTTCACAGGTGAAGAAGAAAGGAATATTCTAGGAAAACATGGTAGGAGTTATAAGCTTCTTTCAGTTTATGTTATTATTAATGATTTCCTGTATAGACTTCAACAAATAAATGGTTGGTGAGGTATTTTTATAGTGTCCTAAGCCTCTGTGTGGTAATGTGGTCGTTCATTCAAAGGTACAGTCTGACCTCTTAGAAGGTGTCCTTGTTTGATGAGGGTGTTCCTTATGTTGTTGAGATAGATATGTGCATGGTAGAATACCAGTATAAACATTGAAAGAAAAAAAAAGCTGCACAACTGAGTCATCAGAATCCATGGATGGATTTATAGATAGATAAATAAATAAATAAATATCTACATGTAGATCCCCTTTGTTCATGAGGCATTAAAATGGCTCTGTGGAGATGATGCAAGTGAAACTACTCCACAGCAGAATGAACTCACAGAGGCAGTCAGTGAAGAACAGAAACACCCAGCTGGGACAAGGAAAACTTCTCCTAACTCCTCAGACCTGATCTTCCAGAAGGACCTACAACATAACTTCAAAGGCAAGCCTGGGAACTAAAAGTCATAACTTTTCAGAATATTAAAAACCAAGGACTGAGTATTTACTCAATAAATGTTTTATAACCATTAAATATTTTTATACTTTTCCTTATATCTCACCAATCGTTAAGTCATCCTTGTTCCACACAAGTAAACAACTTCTATCTGATCCACAGGCCCATGATTGTCTCACCCTCTTTGCCAACCATCTCCTCCCTCAAAATGTTAGTAATATTATGTTATATTCAGAGCAATCACTTCCAGCTTGATGTTTGCCGTGTCTAAATCAGATGTACAACAAGAATTGTATTTCCCTCCCAAATGTCCATTTACTCCAAGTGTAACAGATGGTATCTGTTCTGCAAATCTTGCCACCTTTGACATCTGAGATGGCATCTTAGATAGCCACAGTTATAGAAGCACATCTAACTCAGTAAAGCGTCAGGAAAATACAGGGACATGCAACATGCTCCACTAAAATATTGAACTGAATTAATGCACATTGACATTTCAGAGCTAATGCCTAGACTGCATAAGAACTTGTCTTTAGGAGGGATTAAGATTGTCTTTAGGTGAGATTAAGAACCAAACCCAAAATGGCAATTTATTCCACTATGTAAAACAAGTGAAGTATTTGTTCTCATGCCTTCCTTTTTGTCATTTGTCAATCTTACACCTCACTCTTCCATTTGTCATTTGGAATGACTCCTTCTAGGATTCTGTGCATTCTTTGTTCTGATTAAGTCCATCTCCTACATCTCTTTTCTGTTTGGGAAATACTGGTGTGCGAAACAATATAGATTTCCACTAACAAAGAATGCTCTTTGTCTGAGCTTTGTGCCATGGACCTTTGGGTACATTGCTCAAAGAGGTACTTTTTTCTGTAAGCATTGCATCTCTGAAGGAACCCTACAATTCATTGCCTGCTGTCATGGTCATCTGTTTTTCCCAGATTCCCACTTTTGCTCCAGATGTATTCTCTGATAATTTCTTAAGAGGAGTGTTATTTCTAACTGCCTTCCCAATGTTTCTGTCCTTTCAAGTGCCTGCAACTCTTCTCATGCTTTATGCTGTTGCAGGCCTCACAAAGGACATAGAAGACACTGATACATAAATGTAATTGCTGAGCTAATTCAGGAAGGGCAGACAAGCGTCCCTGCACTGTTTGCAAAAATTAAATTAAGAACTTTCGTGTATGGTACGTGCCACTGAGTTTAGCCTACCTGGAAGAATTGCCCAGACAAATGAGCTGTGATTACATCTGCCAAGCTTGAACTGACTAGATTAATCCAGTATGAGCTGGTAACACAGGTAATGTTTCTTTTCTTGTAAATTACTTGGGTGGGAGGCTGGAGGGTTATTGAAACTGCGGTGGCAACTATTAATTGGCCTCAGGGATGGAGGACATCAAAGAGGTTGGGCTTCAGGCCACGTGATTAGCAGAGCCATTGCCAGCTTATAACAATGATCTGATATAAAAGGTAATAAATAGTCAATATGATAGCCCTTTGGGGGCAACCACCATACATGGTCATCTGATACCACATACAAGCTGAAGCCCAAGAACTGCAACACACAGAAGCTAAGCTGTCATCCATTGACCCAGCATGTCAACCAGTCAGAACGAGTGACCTGTTCCTCTGGGATTACTGGTATAGGACTAAACTTGACTGGTGGGGCTGAAGCTGTGATCTGTGCGTGATATGCATGTTTGCAGAACAGAAATCATTATCCACTTGCTATACCCATCCTCCTAAGTAAATAAATGTTAGACTGTGTATCACTGAGTACAGCACTACACCACCCAGTCTCCCCGTGATCACTGGATGCACAGTGTAGACAACGTTCATTCCAAAAAACTGGCAACTGCCCTGCACCCTGCTTCTGGTGCAAAGGCTTGTCTTAGGCTTTGTAACTGGAAGTAGGTTCCATGGTCTTTCACCCCGAATGCCATCCCCTATGCTTCCAGTTGGAGCCCCATCTTGCTTACACTGGAGGTAGACTGAGTGGCTTTAGGGCAGGAAGTCTTCCCCCTGCCCATGGGAATTTAAAGCCATTTGAAAGTGAATAAAGTTTCTTAAAAATCTAAGAGACTATGCATGCATCACATGAGGATATTTAGAACAAATAAGAGGTTTGTAAAAGGGTATTAGCAGACATTCATGGATGAAATTTTCATAGTAGATGAAATCATCAGAAGAGGTTAGATACCCTTCCCTTGTACTGCTTAAAAGACTGTCACAGAGCTATTCAGGGACCTTTTACTCCAAAGAACTTCAAGAATTGAACCTAAATGAGGACAGAGTTTACAGACTGCTGGGTTATGTGACTGAAGGCTCATCCCCATGAACACAAAGGAGCAGAGCACAATGACAGGCAGGGGAACCCCAGCAACAGCACCAGCCCCTGATGGGGTTGCTCCAAGGGCTGTCACAGGGGAGCCACCAGCCCCATGGGTTGGGGGGACACCCCCAGCTGAGGCAATGGAAGACACTCCCCATCAACTCCCCATCAATCCCATTACAGACTCAGAGAGAATTACTGCCTACAGGAGCATGGGACTCACTATGGGAAGTTGGAAACAACATTTTGGGGTTGTGCAAGACTTACTATGGGATGTTTAGGGGAAGGACCAAAGACAGGGGAAGGGAAAGATCAAATTGGACTGGGAAGGAACAAGTGTGGAAAAATATAGAAGAAAGGGGATAAAAAGAGCTGGACATATGTAAACAGGTTACTGGTCAGTATGCTTGTGTTGAAGTGCAGCAAGGGCCGGGGCCTTTGCCAGCCAGGGCTCCATCCCACGGGGGGATGGTTTTGGTGTGCTCAAGGACACAGATAGCGAAGCTGTGCAAATGACCTGTTGATCATCAAGAAGTGCAAAAGCATCCAGAAGTAACTGAAACAAGAATCAGAAAACAACAACAAATCAGAAAACAAATGGAGTAATCATCGATGAGGTATTCTCTAACCAATCCTGTAACTAAGGACATGGAAAGGTACTTGGGTAACTGGAGGTGGCCGAAAAAAGACTCTGGGGAGGGAGGACCTATGACCCTGCTCCAGGATGCAGGACCATCTTGGCAACCTCTGGGGAACTCAGGGAGCGGAAAAGAGCCCAAGGAAACCCATGACCCACCCACGACCCTCTGCTAGGGTGACACAGCATGGCAGGAACCACCTCACTGACCCACCCAGCCTCCCTCCAGGATTGCACCACCTCTCACGCAGAACGAGGAGCTTATGAAAGAAACCACAGCCCCAGCCTGCCCAACTTCTCTCCCTCACTGCACCACCTCTCCCATGGCGCAGGGAAGTAATGTAATTTGTAAAATTGCATACATCTTTGTATTGAGCATAATTGGCAGGGCAGGGGTTTTTTTGAGGGGGGGCTGCAGGGGTGACCTCTGTGGGAAGGTCACAGCTGCACCGGACACAGCCACTTCCAGCTGGCTCCAGCAGACTCACCACAGCACAGATGAGCACACCAGCCAAGCTGGTGGTGCCTCTGAGCCCATCAGATGGGTTTGTAGCGCCTCTGGAAGAGATGTATTTAAGAAAGGGTTGAAAGTGCCAGCACAAAAGAAAAAACAACCAAGCTGGGGGAGGAGAAAAGAGAAGACCATGCCTGAGCACAGGCCGGAGCCACGTAGCTGCCTGAGCAGGGCCCACAAGGCATGACTCTAAAGGGACTGCTACTGACCCCAGCCTCCTGCGCTGGCCGTTGCCTCACCAAAGGGACCGAGTGCAACGTGTGGTGAGGGGATGGGAGAACAAAAAGAGGGAGACAGGTGTGCAGGGGGAATAAGGGGTGTTTTTTCTGAGTGTTTGTTTGCACTCCATTACAGAACCAGCTCTCTGAACTCCCTCCCAAGAAGGAAGAGTTTTACTTCCACTACCCCTTCTGAGTCATTCTGTGTTATTGTCAGGGATATTACTGTCCTTCCAAACTAGACTGTTCTGGTTCAGAAAAAAATACAGACAAGCCTTGCACCAGTGAAGTCCTGCTCCTGATCCCAGCTAAAACATACTTTGAATTGAAACAGAACTCAACAGATCTTCTGACCCCAGGACTGAAAACCAAAACTATTATCAACAGGTCAAACCCTCACCCTAACACCTGTCTGAGATATCTGAGAGACCATGTGAGCACCTTTGCTCTCAGCGCTTCAGTTCTTACGCCCCAGAATGTGTCTGGGTTCAAAAGGAAAGCTCTCCGGTTTTGTAGCAATCAAAGATGTGTAGGAATTCTCAATGTTCAAATCCTGGAATGCCGCTGCTCACATGCTATGACTGGTTCGAGCCAATATATTGACGCTAACAGGTATGTTGTTCTCTATTTATCTGCTGAAGGATACGGTGTTGAAGGAAAGGAAGCTTTTTAAACCTGCCTGGTGTGCCATAGTAGACAAAGCTGACAAGCAGCATTATCCACCGGAGGGCAGCGAGAGGCCGGGGAAATTTGGCCAGTGGAGCAGCTGAGGTGAGACTGAAAATGCTTCCGCCTAAACACGACCCCTAACTAGAAAGATCCTGGGTTGCCCAAGACTGAAAGAAACTGGTACATCGGGCATAACTGGCAGAGTTTTGGTAGTGGGGGGCTATAGGGGTGACCTGTGTAGGAGAAGGTCATGGACTGCCCTTCAGTCACAGCTGGTTCCAGCTGGCTTGGCAACAGACAACGCCAACCCACCATGTGCCAAAACTTGAACCAGACAAGCATATAGCACCTCTGTGAAAACATATTTAATAACGAAGAGCAGCTGCTGGGAGGAGATGTGTGAGGATGCACGTGACGACACACAGAAGATGACACAGGAGCAGATATGTACCGAGGGGACTGCAGCCCATGAAGGAATCCCTGCAGAAGCAGGTACTACCCTGAAGGGGACCGCAGTCTGGGGAGGAATCCACACTGGGGCAGTTGAAAAGCATAAGAAATGTGGAGTGGTAAGAAAGGAAACCACTACGCGCTGATGCCAACCTCCTGTGCTGCCTGGTGCCTCGCTGAAGGGACCGAGTGTAACATATGGCAAAAGCAAGGGGAGTGGAGACTAGAAGGGGGGAGGAGAGGTGTCTGGATTGAAGTTGAGGTGTTTTCCCTAGGGATTTAATTTTTATCTTGTTTCTCAGTACCCCTGAATCAGTAATTAAAAAATACGTAGTTGGCAATAAATTAAAAATCAGTGAAATTTCCCAACATGAGACTGCTTTGCCCCAACAACTGGACAGACTAGAAAAGACAAGTGCTGGCCTTTCTTAAGATTATGTTCTGTTTAGGAGCCAGCCTGGCTGCAAAGGTGTGATTTGGTGCGGAATGTGGATCCTTGAGCTAACATCTGCTCTGGAATGGTTCCTAGCAAATTCAGCCCTTAGAACAAATGTTAAAGGCAGTAAGAGTGAGAAGCTCTTGTGTTTTTTTCTTGCAGATAAGAAGGTGTAAGAGACCTGTTCTGGTGTGAAGTCCATCTAGGCCATTATCTTCCCTGAGGTTGTAGGTGAAAGTACGTTAGCACTGGCAAATGTGGTGGAGGGCACTGGATCTGCCTTCAAACACATCACACTGAGACCTTATTTGATGCTGTAAGCGAAAAGTAACTCCTGTTCCAGTGGCCTTTGAAAAGCTCACCTGACAAGTATGATTTGAGCAAATGCAGGTGAAGTAGTTTTGGATTGAGGGAGGATGCTTCATTTGTGGAGAAGACTATGTACTGTGCAGGGGTGTATGTCAGTGTGTGCACACCTGCAAGTATCAAGTTGGATTATCTGGTGAGTAGGATAAGAAGCTTGGGAGCCACGTGTTGGAGTTACCATAGGTCTGGGCTGGATACTGGTCACAGCGAGTGGTCTGACAGTTGGCTCCTGGAGGGACCAGGAGGTCCAAGCCAGTTACTGGAGAGACCGTGACGTCAGGTGTCGACTGAGACCCATCTGTGTGTGTATATCTCTGTGCGTGAGTGAAGGGGAGAGCAGGAGATCCAGGGACAGTTACTGGGGAGATCCATAGTGCGTATGTGCAGATGTTGGTCTGTATGGGGGCATGCAAACTAAACTGGAAGGCCAAGGGTCCAGGGCCAGTTACTTGACAGACTGAGTGCCTAAAGCCAACTACTGGAGGGATCCATATTGTACATATGTACACATTTCACACCAACAAACGTTTAACTGCCAAAGAGGGGGACAGGATTAGGCTGTTTGTGCCACCAGTGTTTGTGTGGTCAGCTGTGCATATGCGTGTGTATATATATATACATACATACATACAGTGTACAGTATCTATGGGCCTATCGGGAGTACGTGCAATAGGCCACCTCACTACTGACTGCATGTTGCAACATGGAGCTGCAGCAACCTTGCCTCTGTTGGGCTATCAGATTCGGCAAACCTCAAGCCAATGAGCTTCTCTCACAATATAGAAAGAAGCTCCAGCATTTGCAGATGAGTGACTCTGCACAAAGTACACCATTCTCACCACACCCTTCCCAAACCCTCCAAGGCCCAAGCCCAACAGGTCTTCAAGCTTTCTCAGGTGATGTGCTGGCCAGTGAGACAGGGAAGACGTCACCATTCCTTCCTGGGATTGATGCACCAGTTACAGAAGGCAGATGAGCATCTCATCGCGTGGCAGGCAGCAGGAGCTCAGGACCTCTGTGACAACTAGCCAAACCTATTAACTGCTTACAATAATCAGAGGTCATCAAAGAGCACTTCTCCCGGAAACATGGTGAATCAAAAAGTCAAATGGACAAGAACATGCCAACCAGTTCTGGGCAGTGGGCCACCTGCATTAGCACTGGGCCAGCGCAGTAAACAAGTTGGATTATAATGCATTGCCAGTACAGGAGAAGGCTAGACAAGACCTTGGCTGAGGCAGGGATGCTGTGCTGGTAAAGCACAGGCTGTTCCTGTAACGCATTTCAGCTACATCTCTGTGGGGACAGGAGAGATACAGGGGACTGTTTATCTTAATGATTTAACACCACAAGGTGGGCAGATGATTCCAGAGTGTATTTCTCTACAGTGCTTCTGTTTGCTATTGCAAATTTTTCTTAAGTTCACAATAGCAGCCTCAGGTCACTGCTGGGTGACCTGACTCTGGTTTCTGGCCTGCCTGGCTGTTGGTGGGGGCTTGCTCTAGCAAAGCCTGAGGAAGAAATAGAGTGGAAGGAAAGCACGTTTTAATTTCCAAACCCCATAGAGGCTGCAGTGGACAAAAGCAGCACTATTGTGTTCTCTGCAAAACCTGTTCCCCTGCCAAGTCTAGAAGGGGGTGAGGAGCTGCTTGCCCCCTGGGGGGAAACAGCACAGACCACACATAAGCTAGGACTGACTAGGAAGATCTCTGAGTTCCCTTCTCAGCCATATGAAAAGTACAGTGTGAGTCTGAAGAGATGTATGTAGGGAGGCAGAGAAATGGATAAAATAGGCAGAATTGGAAGGAAGCCATACATAACTTTCTAGACTACTAACGCTAGAAGTTGATGCACCCGAACCTCTATTCAAATGAGTATTTGTCTGTATCGCATGTGCAACAGCCATTTAATCCACCAACAAAAGGCCACTATGAATGCAATGCAGCAGAATAGTGCTGAGACTTCAACTCACGAAATTTATTTATAGTGTGGAAGTGCAGGGACAGAATTTGTAATTTTGGCTAACTTGAGAAATTAAAGAAAGATCTCTGGAGTATGTCCAACATCCTCATCATTCTTAGAATATACCTACTCCATAAAACAAACGTGTAACATCTGTGTATCTGTAATGTTTCCATGTGTGTGTATTACTGATTTGGCAGAATTCACATTTTAACATTTAGAGTATGACAATGAATGTTAAAGATTTTCCTGGATAAGCAAACAATGAAACTACTTTTCCTTCTTCAAGAATATGCTATGGTCTGGCAGGCTGAGCAAGTATGATATATACTGAGGAAATTGCTCTTTACTCTTTAAAAAATAGAACATGACCTATGAAATAGTTACTATTTACTCAGAATACGAGAGTGAGCTTTTTAATAGAACAGCATTTGCCTCCCCCCTCCCCCCCAGTGATTGTTATAGGAACTTTCGGGCTTTTATCTCCTTAATTATCACTTAAGTTGCCATGCATATCATCTTTCTTGCTTGGAAGGAAAGGTGGTTTCTTTGAAACTGTTAAGGACCTTTGCAATTTCATAGTTTGGTTGGTGCTTATTTCACTGCTGCCTCAAAGTTGTCTTATTGCCAGAGAAAAAGAATTCAAAACACAAGCAGTTAAAATACCCAACAATGTCTTTCCTTTCTCCCTTTGAATCTGAGTGGCCCTTCTCTGCACAAACCATAGTCCAACAGGGCTGCTAGTATAGCCAAAGCAGAGAAATGTGGCACTGTCTAGAAATTCAAACATCTTACAAAACTACAAGATCCCAAATTTGCTGGGAGGCGGGAAGACGAAGCCCCCTTTGGTTTCAGCATTTCTCATGAGAGAGCTCTTGAACCTAATCACTTCCACGTTGGTGACTAAGGCCATCGATGACTGTGGTCACCGGTGCTTACAACACAGTATCAGTTTCACAATATTGTATACTGGTATCTAATTTTGGATATACTGCTGAATATAGTTTTGACTATTTACTGATAATAATTGATTAGAACTAACCATTAGTGTGGAAGGTATTAACAAACATTAATTGGATGAAATTTTGAAGTTTAAAACTTACCTATCAATTTTCTAAGCACTCTTAGTGAACCCTAGCACACATAAATATGCATATAAACATATATACACACATGCAGCTGCAAAGCAAGCGACAATGACGTTTTCAGATGTTCAGTATTAGTATTTCAGTCACCACTGGCAGTACTTCCTCAAAAGCAGCCCACCACCCCTTGCACACACGTGCGCACCTGGAATGGCACACCAGTGAAGCAAGCATTCAGCATCACATCAGGAGCCGCACCAGCACAGCAAGCCACTTCGTTCGTATCAAACAGGCTTGCATGGATTTCCTGCACAGGAGTCTGGCTTTGCTGCTAAAGTTCCCTTTATCTCCTCCCTACGCAGCACAGGACCCCCTAGATCTGCAGGGAGATGCACTCCCACTACCTGAGAGCAGGGCTGGGGTGCAGGCACAGTGCCTGCACCCCCCCCACAAACCTGGGGGCTGCGCACAAGGCCGGACACGCAGGGGCAGCCCCGCGCCCCAGGCTGCCCACTGAACCAAACCCTCCTCAGACACGGCCGCGGAGGACGACTGGCTGCAGAGAGCCCAGCTGCGGCAGGCGCAGGGGCACACCCGCCGCCCTCGCAGCCCACACGAGCAGGCAGCCCGCCCCAGGCCTCGCCGTCACGTCCGCTCCCTCGCAGGCTCAGCCCGGGCAGGGCGGTGCCGCCGCTCGGCGTCACGCTACGAGCGGCGCGGGGAGCGCGCATGCGCCCACTTCCCGCGGGCAGCCGAGCGCGAAGGGCGGGCTGCGTCCGCGCGCTCCCGCCCCGCCCCCGGCCGCTGGGCGGTGCGGCGGAGGCGCTACTTTAGCGCGAGGGGGCGCCCGCCGCCGCCGTGAGGGGAGCCCTCAGCCTCCGCCGTCGAGAGCGGGGGGACTTGGTGTGGGACCAGGAGCTGGAGTTCTGAAAACACGTGATAAAGTTCAAGTTGAGCTTTTTAAAAACAAACATCTTAACACAGAATAATAGAAAAAGTCCATGTTTTACCTGCCAAAATCTATACCTTGCCTTAAAAGCACGTTGCGTGTTTAGCCCATTGTGTCTTATGGAACACCCTGGGTTTATGTGGGTGCGTTAGCAATAATTGAACTTGGTAAGTTGCGATGGCGCGTTGTGCTAGTGGTGTGCTATGGCAGAGCTGTGTCCACGTCTTTGTGACCAATGGCATTTTAAGGCGGAAAAAACACCTGACAAAGTATTTTTTTGCTGAAGCCAATGGGAAAACGCTTGGTGCTGAGGAGATTCTCAGTCGTTTTCAGGATCAGACCCACAGGCAGGTTTACAGATGGATCATTTTTATAAAAAGCACTTTTTCCAGAAATAAATTCCAATTGCTGCGCTTAAGATGCGTTATCCCCACTGTCTTCCCTGAAGTCTCCTCAAATGCCAGCATCACGTTCAGTGCTCTAACAGAAACACCATAATGAATGTTTTTTAGTACAAGCAGTTGTCTTGAGACTGTCAAACAGTTTGGAAGACAATTAGCTGCTTTTAAGAGGGTTATTTTATGAACATAGGCCCCCTTTCTGGGAAGTGCTAAGCATTCACAGCTCTCCTCTTGGCTTTACAGGTCAATCACCAGTTCTCTTCGAGCCAGACCTGAAGATAAAAACTAGCTTACCTTGGCCAACACTTCTTAAGCCTCATTATTCTTATCAAACATTCTGGTTTTCATATTTCATTCGAACAGACGCATTTATGTCACACATTTGTAGAGACATTTTTTGTTACATTTTTTTTTGCCTATATCAGTAGTTACAGCTAGCCAAAGCCAGCGGGCAAGTTTAGCTACCTGGTCCATTGATTTAGGTCATTTTTCTATGCAAGCCTTTGTGATGATCCTGAAGTGTGACTAGATCAAAGTTTGAGTCCAGATGTGTATGTACAGTCTTGGCAGTCACTCTGAATTTATTCCAGTGTAACTCTAATTAAAACCTGGGTCGTGATTGTCAAATAGCAGAATGCCTTGTTCTTTCTTTTGGTAAAGTTCTGACGTACTTGTAAGGAAATGGGAAAAGATCTGACAGTTCCAGGTGGGTCAAAATACAAGCAAATACATATTTGACCGCAAATTTAGAAAGTTCTTTTTCTTGAGTATGTATTGTCTAATATATTGTACTGTTTACAACTCCAGGAAGCACAACAGTGTTTTCACAATGCAAAAGTAATTAAAGCTCTTTGAAAAAGTTCTCACTCACCATTAATGCACTGCAGATAACAGGAGAGCATACCTTAGCATGCTGACAGAAATGAACATCCATTGATTTCCACATACCGCTTATAGAAGCAGAAGGTGTCTTGGAAGTGATCACTGTAATACTGAGGTGTCATGATGTGACTGCTGAAGTTGTGGCTGATATCACTGTCTGGTTTGGTAATAGTGGCAAGGAGTTTAGTGGTATAAGTGGGCTGAGTGGTAGTGGTGGACTAAGGGATACTGGTGGATCAAGTGGTTGTTGGGGGGAGTACCTGAAAAATTTGTAAGCCAAAGAGACATCACACAGAAAAAAAATTGTAAACAAAAGAAACAGGACACATGACAAAAATTACAGTTTTCATAAAATTGTGACTTTGTAATAAAATCATGCAAGTGATTTCTGTAAATCCATCTAGCCATTATTTTTCTTCCTTCACAGATGTAATAATAAGTCATTTTCTTGCATGGGATATTACATTTATCATATCCAAACAGACAAAGCAACAACCATAGCACTCTGTTACATGGTCATTCAGTCTTGGATACCAACTCTTCACCTGTGAATTTCTTGTGGAAAGACCTAACGTGTAGTTTCTAAGACTGAAGGCCAACAGTGTAAGGAAAAGTTGTAAGAAAAAAAATGAACAAAATTCTGGTCAACGTTATAAGTTGCATATCTTTGGATAAGACTGGCAAATTTCACAGACTTATTGCTGCCCTATACTTATAAATGAGATAAAATTCTGAAACATAGAGATCACTTTACCGTGAAACAGCTAAGCTTTCAGATAAGAACACATTTTATCTTTGTAAACCCTCCCCCAACAAATCTCCAAGAATAATTCCTCTATGATTAATTTGTTTTTCAACACAACATTGATTTTACTAAGGTTGCATATATATTAAGACTGTCAGATAAAGAGTATTCTGTCATAACTCTTAGTCCTAATGGAATTATAAAAGGACTAGGGAAAGGAATAGGAATGGCTAAAACTATCTGGTTACATTTCTTAGTAAAAATGTTTAGGAAAGCATTTCAACACATGAAGTTCAGTGGGTTAACATTGTACTAACCTGGCAACTAAGCTCTGCAAGTGTCTGGAAGACTAATATTTTCTGACATTGACAAAAAAAAAGGTTAACTAACATTGCTTATTTTGTGTTCATTTATGAGAACAACTAAACAATTTCCCTTTGAATATATATTAAACTGTAGGTTCAAAACGTCTTCCAATATCTTCCCACATGGTGAAAGTTCAACTAAAGTAATGCTGTGTTAGAGGTGCAGCTTACATCATTTACTCATTAGTGGATTGACTTGCCAAGATTAAAACAGAAAGTGGAATGCTGTTCCACAGGTCTGGTTGACACCTAACCTCTTTAACTTTTATTCTACTTTTACAAAACATTTTACTCTCTCTCCTCACTTAAAGAAAGTGTTTAGGAACTGTTCAGAATAAAAATACCAAGACCTAAACTCCTACATAGATAAAAGAACAGACATATTTTTAAAAAAATCTTTAAATAGTTAATACCGAAATAGAATGTTCTTGAGAAAAGGTAATTACTTTTCTGAGAAGGAATTGATATGAAACATGAGCATGTTATTTAACTAAAATTTCTTCAGGCAGGAGATTTTAATGAAATAGCTTTTATATATGTAGGAATTTTAGGAAAAAGAATTTAAAGCTGTTTACCTCTGCATTATTTGTATAACCTTATAGTATGGGTTTTCTACAGTATATTTTTATATGTAGAATAGTTTCATTTTACACCATTCAAATGTCTGGTATTACTCGTGTTTTGTTGACATTGACAAAAACTAAAATGAAATAAAAATAATTTGATCTTAGTTCCACATTGAAGTTGATACTGTTTCTGCTTTTCCTTGTAACACCTAATACGCTTCTACAGAGTGCTTTTTCTCCAAGTATGGTTTAAAATGTCAGAAGGCATGTTTTGATTTTAAGAATAATGTTTTCCTAAGAATAAGTAACACTTCTTTCAACATAGATACGAACAGCAAAAAGAATGAAGAAACAATAGATAAGTAAGACAATGTAAGACTTCAGAAAGGAACTGGCAGAAACCATGCTTCTGAGACATTAAATGTTAAAACTACTGAAATCATCCTGCATGATCACCTTAATAAGCATTACTGTGTTCAGGTTTGGGCTCTCCAGTACAAGAAAGAAAATGGCATACAGGAGGGTAGCCAGCGGAGGCCACCAAGATGGTCAGGGGTCTGTGGCATATGATGTCCAAGGAGAAGCCGAGGGAACCTGGAGAAGAGAAGGCTAATGGGGATCTTCTGGCAGTCTTCACCTTCCTGATGGGAGGATGTAGAGAAGACAGACCCTGACTTGTCTTGGAGGCACGCAGCAAAAGGACAAAGGCCAACAATTACAGTTTGCAAAAAGGGAATTTCTGGCTAGATATAAGGATTTTTTTTTTTTTTTTTTACCATGGGGGTACACTGAAACAGGGACCCACAGAGCTGTGGAATCTTCAACCATGGAGATATTCAAGCTTAACAGGACATGGCCCTGAATAACCTGCTGGAGCTGACCCTGCTTTAAACAGGAGGTTGGGCTAGATGGCCTCCAGAGATCCCTTCTAACCAAAATTATTCTGCAATTCTATGAATATTTTTTGATAAACCCCAAGAAACACTTTGAAAGGGTTAGGGAGGAACAGTTGGAGAATTACATCCATGTGCTTACCTTATAAGAATTAGAACATTCATGTGCAAAATAGATAAATTTCAGAGCATATTTTAATATTTGTGGTACTGATAGTGTTAATACGGGAGACTACAGAGACTCACAGTGTGATTACTGGAAATTTAATGATTTAGCTGGGTTTTTATGAACAATATAAACCCCACAAATACTACACAGAGCATTTCAGGGTAGGCAGATTCTTTAAAGGGAACCTGTCGTGCCTTAAATACATGCAATATAGAGATACTGTATTGAATACTTCAAAACAAGAATATGGCAAAAATGGATGGGAATGAAAGAACTAGCTTTTCTTCGCCTCTTCTCTCAGATATGACCATTTATCTGTGCATCACAGACTGTACAGCTGCATGAGATACTACCTCACATCCAGTCTTTCACTGATGAGGTAAAATATGCTGGTGCAAGCTCTTTCAGAAAACCACTTTCTCAGTTCCCTATCTTAATAATACCACATTGACGCAGCCCAAGTCTGCAACACTGCAAATCCAATTGGATGAATTGCTTGTGTGTCAGGCTAAACTGTCTTCAAATTATACTAGTCGATCTAATTAAACAATTTCTTCTGCCTGGAAACCACGTTTTGTTTGTGGTGGATGCTGCCTTAGACGTTCTTACCTAAAACTCTTTTGTCAAGGTGTGAAGGAAAAGTGATAGTGCCAGTAAGGTGTAAAAACAACCTTTGAAAGACTCTCCCAACTCTTCTGCTAGGTTGGGAGTGGAGACAGGGCTCTCATCTGCCTGTAAAATACTATCCTACCTTTAAGCCTGTTTTTGGCGGGGCTGATTAGTCGCTTCTCAACCCCAGTCTGTATACAAGGTAAGATTTAAAGATAAACCACACAATGCAAAGTCTGGCATTCACACACACGCAGAACGGCTCAATTGTGGATTCTGGCCTTTGCCACGGTGAGTTTAGTCTCGATCATTACGACAATACACATCACAGACAAGAATAACCATTCTCTGTGTGCTTTGCCCAGTCCGACAGAAATGCAGCCAAGTGCACCCACGTGATCCACACCAAATTTGTATTGCCCGGAGTTTCTCCCTGGAAAACAAAACACAAAGTCTTCCCAAACTTTGGGAATATTCATTGGGCTATAATGCCTAAATAATGTGGAAAGCTTTCAGATAGGGTTGTACCCCAGTCTGTGTAGAGGAAACTAGGCAATTTGCTGGGTCTTTTCAAATATTATTTTCATAGTCATCAGAGTGATCAACTAAAAAAAAACCAAAACTATTCTGTTTAGTCCAAAGAGTAGAAGATACCTGTTGAAGAGGCCTTATTGTAGGCTGCGGCTGCAGTCAGAGATGTGTAATGCTATTCCATGAAACCACTGGGCAAATACGATTCTCTTAAGAGAAAGAAATCTGTCTGAGGATTGAAGAGCAATTTCCTTCATTTCAGGGACGAGTGTTTGGAAAAAAAATTCGTGCTATCAACATGTGCTAAGTAGATTCAAATTTTGATGTTCCTTGGGCTTTATTATGTCTGCCTTTCTGAGACATAGCTCATGGTTTGAAGCTGTAATCTCCAGTTTTCCCATTAGCTCTTTCAATATCATCTACGTTGGTGTCAGTGCTGGAAGACTAAAGATTTGAGGGAGCTGTGTTTGGACTGGGTGGAAAGCCAGTGTCCTTTGAGATTTTACTAGTTATTTCTGAAATTAGCACCCACATCCTTTTACTTAGGCCTCAGGGGCACTACATTTGTAACAAAACCCCAATTTTTTTGTCTGGGTACAGTTCCAAGCAGGGGGTTGCATCCCAGATGAACGGGAAGCGCAGGTGCTGTGTGAGACCAGAATTAGTGATGCATAAAGACTCATGTGACCTCATACTAATCACCCCCCTAATGCCGCCCTCTGTCTTACCATTTCTGTTGGCTCTGGTGATTTTCAACAACAATTAAGTACCTAAATTCCATTCTTGATCTTCTATCTTAAATAAAGCTCTTCATATATTGAAATTCACACCCTTCCTCGTTCAGTTGCTTTTGCTTAGTTAATATCTTTTTTGACATTGTGATGTGGAAACGCATTCTGCTTCATATTCCTTCTTGGTAGACCCACCGCTGCACTGCAGGATATGTTGGTGCAGCCATAAGGCATGTTTTTGCAGTGACTAGCTTGCTGTGATGTTTCTCAGTTTCATTTTTTTATGGCTAATTTTAGAGATTATTAGAGGTATTTTAATTTTAAAATTGTGATTTCCTTCATCTGCAAATCCAGGGTGAGAAGGAATCTTTTGGCTATCAGGGCTAATGCTCTGCTACCAGATAGTTATTTTCTTGTTTCTGCTACTCCTATGGAAAATCTGTTGCAGGCCCTGATAGTCCTAATAGAGACAGCTGTATTGCAAATATTAGTAAGGAACTGTCTTCTCATTTTCAGCCTAAAACTAATAATATTTCATATATACGTGTTTGTTCTTGTGCTAACATTGTCTTTTATTTTTAAAAGTTTCTTTCCTTTTCTAGGATTTGCTCTCAGTGCACTTTTTCACAGCAGTCACGTCCCATCTCAGTGTCCTTTGCTAGACTAGCAAGCCAAGCTCCCATGGTCTCCTGTAGATCCTTTTGCATCTTTCTGCACATTTCTCTTGAACGTGAGTAACCAGCACATACACCATATTTCAGAAGAAGTGTCCCTGGGACTTTGTATAGTCTGACACATCTCTGTCTTGATTCCAGCTGATGCACCCTAGGATTACATTTGCCCTTTGTGCAGCTATTAGGCCTTTTCAGCTCATGGCCATTCTGGGAACAGCAAGTATTTTTTTTGCCTTAGCTCCTAATCATTTCCAAATGATGAGCTTATACTACAAATCTTTGTTACTAGTTTCCCGATAAATGACATTGTGTTCTGTAGTGATAAGTTTAATCTCAGTCCTATCATTCAAGTTCCCAAGGCTGCACAGTTCTTCCAAATAGTTTTCAAACATTTTTAGCTGGTTTCTAACTATGAAAAATAAGAAGAAAATAATGAAGCAGTAGAGAAAGACTACCTTACGTATTGTTTTATTGTTCCAGTTGTTTATCCTAATTTCACTCATTAGTTTGATCTTTGCTCCCTTCCTTTATATTTCTAAGAGAAAAGTGGTTATGTTGGAGGGGTGGTGTAAGATGATGAAAAATTGGAAATGTGAAAACGTGCAATCAAATTAAAAAATAAATAACATTTTATTTCATAATAAAACAGGAGCTTTTATTAAAGAAATTCTATTTGAAAAATCCTTATGTCGATATTTTCCCAGAAAAAGCTTAATCAAGGAAAAATCACTCTATTATTCTAAGAATGTATTACATTAAACAAAATAAATTTCTTTAGAGACAGTAATTCTTGTATGTAGCATGGATAAAGAAATAGAAAAAAAAACTTACCGTGGAGGAAATCATAATCTGGCCATGAAGGACCTCTAGTGGCATAAATACTTCCAATTAAAAAAACCCTAAAATTATGCCTCCTCATCATTTTACAGGGAATCATTTCTGTAGATTCAGATTTTAAGTTCAATTTGTGTGACATTTTTTGTCTTTCCTTTTGTCAATAAGGTAAATGCAGAAATTATAATTTTGTTATAGTAATATACAGTAAAGCGTCTAGGCGTACAATGGCATCGCACTTTAAGTTCCCTGAAACCTAAAGCAGATGCCGTCACTTAAAAATTATGTTTGTGTTTTTTTACTTGTTGTCATTGGTATCTACTTTTATCACCTACTCAAACTTACTATTTTCTTAGCAGGAGGAACAGCCTGATAGGGCACACTGAAATAAAACACTAACAAAAAGGAGTTGAAAGCAGATGAAGATAAGAGCGCTATGTCTATATCTCATTTGTTATGGCTGTGACAATTCTTTTATTTGTTCTCAGCTCAAAAGTAATTTTTTTGGAAAAGCAGCAAAAAAAGCTATGCTGTTACTTTTGGGTTATCCTTCAACCATTCTAGAAGATAACCAACTATAAGAAATATTTAGATTCTTAGTTCCTTTCAATCACACTTTAATATAGTTTGAAATTTAGGTACAAATTTTGAATAGAAAGTATTCATTTTTAAAGAATTCTACAAGTGTATTGCTGATAGTTGTCAACAGTTTTTCTAAGTCAAAAAAGAGGTATATGCCTACTAGTCTAGAGGCCCAGTAAGCATCCTGATACATCCTGCATGCAGGTAAGCCATAGCCAGTCCCAGGGATTTCACTCACCCTGGAAAAGACACAGTAACCAGTGGAATTAGTTACTTTTGCAGAGCACTGGGAACAGGGTTTCTATACCTGAAAGAGGATGCACGGCTTTCGGTGCACACCCTCCCAGGTTCCCACCGGCGAGGCAGCACGGGGCAGCGACAATACCAACTCGGCCGAACGGAGGGCGGCTCCGGCGCCAGGCAGCCTGGCCAGCACACGCTCCAGGCAGCTCTATTGCTTCACTGTGGCAGGAGGCAAACTGAGGGGCTGACAAAAACCCAGAAACACAGAGCCGTGGTCACACTTGAGGTGAACCCTGAATCGTAATAAAAGCAGGAGCCTGGAGCAGGAGTAGCTGAACACAAAGTCATGTTTAGACGTCTCAGGTATCTCTGCATTCATGGCCATGTCGTCCACAAGCCATAAAAATTTCCCGAGACAGCAAAGTTTATCATACTCTGAAATGAACTTAGTCCCCGAAGTCTAACAAAGAGGACTTTTAAAAATCGTTGTTGTTGTTGTTTTTTTTTTTAAACCTTCTTTTTTTTTTTTTTTTTTTGTTAAAGAAATTAAATTAAAAAGAGGTCCCTGTCTGTTTAAACTCTTATTACTCTGTTTCATATTTTCACAGTACACAGATACCCCTCTGGGACTGCAATCCTTCTGCAGCTGAGAAGCTCTGGTGTAAAGCCCCAGCCTGGCAGTGGCGTTCTGGTGTGAGGCTGCTGAAGCCTACTTGTAGCAAGGAATTCCAAGAGCTGAGCTTAAATGGAGACAAAAAGCACCAAAGACATGATTCTCCATCTTTGGAGAAACGGCAGCAGATTGCAGGCATGGGATAAATAAAATTAAAGGCAAAGATAATAGTAGCACAGTTGTGGAGCTCAGATATGTTAAAATGTGCAGGGTTTGATAGTTCTGCTTCCTTTTTTTTTAATCTTACTTTTATTTTAGATTACAGAAATTCGTGACCAGCATGACCTGACTCATAACTATCACAACACTGAAACTAATCTTGACAGACTGATTTCTTGTGGGAGTCACAGCAGGATTTTTATTGGATTAGGAATTAAAAATAAAAAAAAAATCCATAAACTATTCTGTTATACAAGTGAAGGAAAAATACATAAAATCTCAATATTGTATAGAAATGGGTATGTATATATACAAATATAGAAGTATATTTATGAATGCTCTTTTAAGACATACAATTATACAGCTTTTCTCTCATATTGACCTACAGCTTTAATATTACACAATCACAGAGTCAAAGAGGGGATGTGAGGCCCAATCCTCTCCCACGTAGCCAATACCTTAGTGGTTAGGGCCTGGCCCTTGGGAAGTGGGGGACTAAAATTCACCTTTCTGCTGAAAAGGGACTGGCAGGCATATGGAGTTATAAAGATGACTTGAAAATGGCAGAGTAATGCCTCTTTTACAGTCCTAAATCAAATCCTATGAGGATGAATTTGGGTTATTGCAAAGGGAGATAAACATAGCTTGAATGAGAGAACTGTGATAAAGAAAAACATGTCTGAAAAAAACGTTGTGGTGCTGGGGGGGAGAAAGATTAAACCGTGGTGCTCTGTGGGGAACAGGTGGGGGTAGAGAGAAGCAGTGTCTTGTGGCAGAAAGGATGCCAGCATAGCCACGACAGCGACAAATATTTGCACCAATGAGGGCAGAAGATTGCTCTTCCTAGGGGCATCTCTGGGGTTTAATTCCATCACCTGTGACACCTACAGAGCATCATTAAAAGTAAGAGTCATTAAAAAACCACCAGGGTATGCAAAATGCCACCAGGTTCTCCAGGCGAGTTCGGCTGAGATGTGGGTGAAGAAAAACAGGACGAGGTAAATCCTTAAGCGTGGGAGTCATCAGCAAAAGGTGGGAGTTGAAGCCTTAGAAATAGAGGAGCTCAAGGCTATGCACAAAGCTGGCACAAATTAAAATTTAAGGGTTTAGAGTCACTTTGACTCATGTAACTGGAAGAAAGGAAAGATTTGAAATGCCTGCACACGAGGGCAGCTGCAGTCAGGCCCCCACATGTCCTAGGGGTCGAAGCCTGTGGCGCGGCTGGGGCCAAAGGGCTCCAGGCTGGGGCCGCTGCCGGGAAGCCCCGCAGGTTGCCTGAGCTGGAGAGCAGGATTATGAACTTGGCGCTTCTGGAGCAGCCTCTCGCTGCTCTCACCTGCACCCAGCCCGTGGAAGGAAACCTGCGGAGCGGGGCTGGGGCTCGCCAAGGGGAAGGGACACGAGGAGCATCCCGAGGCGGGGAGCAGAGCTCCGTCCCCCCCCCCCCGAGGACGAGCCATGCCCCTCCTGGGGGCGGCCCCTCGGCGGGCATAAAGCTGGGCTCGGCCGCCGCCCGCGGAGCTCTGTTCCGCCGCCTCGGTGCTGCCGCTCCTCCCTCTCTCTCCCTCCGCGGAGCGCCGCCCGCCACCTCTGCAGCGCCCGCCCTCTCTCTCTCTCTCTCTCTCTCTCGGCGGGCGCAGGGCGGGCAGCGCCGCGGCATGGAGGCGGCCGCTGCCGGGGAGCCGCCGCCCAGTGCTGCGGCGGCCGCTGCGCCCGGGGCCGAGACGCCGGCTGGGGCTGCCGCCGCCCCTCCGCGCCGGCTGCTGGCGCTGCTCGGGGCCAAGCTCTGTAGCTGGTGAGTCCGCGGCCACGGCCCCCTCCCCCCTCGGCCTCCACGTGGAGCCGGGCAGCGCCGGCCTCCCTGCCCGCCTGCCCCCGCGGCCGGGCGGCGGGGGGCCGTGCCCCGGGCCGGGGTCGCGCTCGGCGGGAGGGAGGGCGGGAGGAAGGAAGGGGGAAACGGTCTTTCTGCGCTCGGCGCGGTGGCCGGTGACCCGCGGTCAGGATGCGGTGGCTTACCTGTGCCGCCGGGAGGAGCCGCCTGGTGCCGGCCCGGGGCAGCCGCCGCGGGGGGAGGCCTCGGTGCGGGCCCGGGGTTGCTGCTGGGAGCTGGGAGCGGGGCGTGGGGCTGAGCAAAGCTCTGATCCTTCGGGCGAGCCTTTAAGGCCGTCGCCCTGGCAGAGGTGAGACCGGCGGGGTGCGGGCAGCGGCCCGGAGAGTTTTGGCTTCTGCTGATGGAGGGCTGCGTGAACAGGGTGTTCGGGTACCGGGGCCGCTGTGGAAGCACAGCCAAGAGAGAGCCTGTAACTGCTGTTCTGTGAGAGTGGGGAGTCCCTTCAGCTAAGATAAGTGAAGAATTAGCGAGTGATGTATTTGATTTTGTTAAACTAACAGTGTAATCTCATGTATGCACACATGCACTTGATTTTTTTAGTAACTCTGGCTTAAGATTTTTCTGTTTTCCTTTTTTTTTCTGTACTTTTATCTGTTCTGTACTCTTATCAACACTGTTGCAAAGAACAGGTCATGGTGGGCAGAGAAGATAACAGAACAACATAGCTGAGATGAGGTGTGGAGTCCGGAAAGAGCAATATCCCCTTTCCTTCCTTCCTTGAGTCAGCTTAGGACAGAGACCTGTTCAACTATATCGCTTAAAAAGTGGGCACTGGTTAAGCATGGAAAACTTGGGAAAAATCTGCCAAGCTGTGCAGGCATCGCATGCGTCCCAAAGCTGATGCTTGCCAAGTGAAAGCAGAACCTCCTCCTCCGACTTCCAGCCTGCAAGAGCTACCATTCACTTACAGCTTCAGTTTCCATCTGAGGAAAAAAAATCCCTGTTTAAAAGGCTTTTTTGGGGCTCTAGATTTGGTTTCTAATAACTATTGCATCTGATATCTTTGGCTGACAAATAGGAGGTGCTGGGTCTCCTGCCACCCTGGCGCTCGTAGGCTTGAGTCTCATGGCTGGACTGCATGGAGGTGTGCACTGGCCAAGCAGAGTCTTATTCCAGAGGGAAAATGCCTGCCTTTCTCTTTTGGTTATAAGTTTTTCTCTTTTCATTGCTCCTGCTTGCCAGGAACGCCCAAAAAGACAAGATAGGAACTTGTCTAACTGTTCAGTAACCTCACCTGTGCTAGTAGTTTTGCCAAAATGTTGCCAGGGGGCTGTTGATGGTACTTGAAAGAAAATGAAGAGCTCTCACTGGCTTTTGCAAAGTCTTGTTCAAGATACTGAATTGATTTTTTTTCTTCTTTTTTTTTTTCCCAGGTGGCTGGAGGCTCAGCCACTTCAGCTTTCTTAGAGGCCTTTCTGAGTCATAGAAAAGTTTAATACTTCTATGTAATAAACTAGTTTGTATTTTTTTTTTTAGTAAAACCACTAGAAAGTATGCTTTCTGGTTCTTGATAAGAAACAGATTTTTCTTTTCTGTTTCTTACCTTTTACAAGTTAAATTGACCTCAGTTTCAAAGCACGGCATTAAAACACTAACTTCTGAAAATGTTAGTTCTTAAAAGTATTTTTTCCTGTCCTGAGCTATCTGCTAATCATGTTGGAATACGGCTTCAGTCTGAACCTGAACATTTTCCTTTAACTACTCGCATGAAAATGTGAGATTATTCAAATGAAGTGGTCTTTTCCCCCCACCCTGCCCCCATTCAGGAAGGGTTGGGTAGTTAAAGCTGAAGTGTGAAGAGTGTTGCCAGGCTTTGCCTCTTAGTGTTTAACTGGTGGCGTAAATGAATTTAATTTTTGAAAAGCTGTATTTATTTTCATGAAAAAAATCACATTAAAATTATAGGATTTATTAAACTAATAGCCAATAAAATTGTTAACTGTGGGCTTGTTAGATTGTCTTTAACTTCCTCAGATATAGACTCTGATTGTATTTTAATATCTTGGGGTTTTTTTCCTCTGCATTTCACATGGAGCCAAAGAAAGCCAGCCTGACTTTCTCATGGTGTCAAGAGCTGCATGTTGTTCAGCATTAGCTTTAGGCCAATTTGTGGCAAACTTCCATGTTCTAAATAATCCCAAAGTAACTCTTTGTTTTGCTCATAGCCATAGATAGAGCTAGCTAAGATATGGTGGCTGAAGGGAGAGGAGGAATAATTACTTAGTAGCCAACTACCAAGCAGTAAAAAACAACAACAAAAAAACCCCCAAACTATAAAACTAAAAGGCCATTTCAGACCACTTACCTTGCATCATCTGAGAGTCCAAAGTGATTTAGTCCTTACCAATGCATTAAAAAAAGCAGAGAGGATCAAGTTCTGGCATAGAAAAGTTAATAATTAATATATTTCAAAAATGATGATAAATTATTAATAAGGAAATCACAGTCATCGATACTCATGTCAATACTGGAATGAATGGAAACTCATTTTTCTTATAAGAAATTGTCTTGCAAAGTGAAACCAATGGGATTTAAAGTTTACTCTCAAGTTTTACAGAGGGTAAAACAGTTTTTGTAATTTGCTACAAGAATTTAGAGGGCACTGAAATAATAAGGCTTTTGGGCCCACATCTAACGAGGGTCACCTTACTCTGTTTAAACTGCCTTGAATGCGGTGCATTGCACCAGGGACACGGCATCGCCTTTGCAATTTGAAGAAATTCATTTTGACACCTTGGCAAATGGTGTGAGGGGAAACCATTGGTGGATCCTGCTGGGGCTTGCACCTGGTGTGGGAGGGGGGGGGTCAGGGCAAGAGGCTGTTATTTTACAGGCAGCCGAGAAAGTTGGCAGAAACGTAGTGTTTTGGGATTAACAGAGGACATTTTTGAGGGTAGCCTTCCACTGTCAGTGAACAGTGTCTTTATCTGGCTTTTTTGATCTTAACATTTTGAGTCTCTACAGTAGAGGGAAGAAAAAAAAAAATCCCTGAATTGAAATATATAAAAATAAAGAAGGGAATGAGTCAGGATGAAGACTGACTGCTTGCCTTGTAAGATGCGTTTGGTACCATAGAAGTAAATGCTGTAGGACTGCCTAGATATACATTAACTAAATAACAATGATTGCTGGTGCAGAAGCCACTAAGCAAACAGTTCTGTAGGGTCTGGACCTGCGTCTCTTCCCATATGCAAAAACACAAGGAGGTAATTCCCTAGGTACTTTAAACTGGAGAAACTTAGAAGAAGCTGAGGATCAACTTAGTGGAGTTATTCCACTACAAGAGGGCAACCAGATTTTTCTTGGTTTTAATAAATGATGGTTGAAGCTGATCAATTGTTAGCAAATTTGAATGGCAGCAGATTTTCCCCCTTTTACCCTCTCGCTGGAACATGGTCACTCTCCAGTTTGCCCATGAATGTAGAGTCCAGGCCTGTGCTATAGAGAGGGTGCTGTTCAGGAGAAGCAAAGCTGCTCCTTGCTTATCATATCCTGGGCGAAAATACTTAAAACCTTGCCCCACAGAAGTCCATGTTAAACAAGCCAGATGCTTGTGGAATAGTATTGCCTGTGCTTCTGCCCGTCTTTTGGCACCACCTAAGAGATGGGTGAAGGGGAGTTTGCATCGAGGAGAGCAGGGCTTCTACCAGCCAAGGCAGCTTTAACCTCTCCTGGTAATGTATTGATGAGCACAATTCATTTTGTGGACTAGGCAGGCTTCACAGCTTTGCTCCAGTAAAATTGCAGCAGTTTTGCCCGGTCACACCTCTACCCAGGTTTGATCCCCACCTCCGCACCCTCGTCCCAGCCAGTCCAAGCACAGGGTTTAGTCCAACAAATTGCTAAAGGCTTGCTCTGTGCCTCCTGCACTGAGGGTAAAGATAGAAATATTTTCTGCTAGTTTGGTGCAAGAAACTCTTTATTTGAATAATAAAAAGTATATATGCATTTTTTTAAATGCCTGAAACAACATTTTTCATGTGTTGTTCACTGCTTTATTTCTTCCTTGAAATTTCAATGGGTCTTTTGTCGTCTTACCTCCTGCAAAGGAGCTGGAGTTCACAGGGCTGGCAAAGGGGGAGCTGGAAGCATCGTCCATGCCTGCTTGAGAGAAGTAGTCTCATCCCTGAAATTTTAGCTAACCTATGTTACATTCTTCTTAACGGCACCTGATTAAATTAATTGTTTAGATGAACGAAAAAAGACATTTCTGCATCAGTCAGAATAATCTGCCAGATTATGTCACAATCATTGCTGATTTGTTCATCAAATAGCGCAATCAGATCTTTGACCAGAATAAAAAGAAACTCAATGTAACAGAAGTGATGTAGTGTCAAAAGTTGGTGGTTTTTTTTGCATACAAATACATATATGTAAAAAATACATGTATGTATTTTATAGCACTGTTTACAGTTAATGCTGAGCTGCAAAGTAGCCATGATAAATTTCTAGCTGAAACATGGTCTCTGTTGCTTACTTCAACGTTCAACATGCTAGAAATGAGAATGTTCGTTCTTTCACACACCAGGAAGAGTTATTCACACAAGGCTGGACAGGACCTTACAAGATTGTCACATGATACATGAATACTTACAATGTGGATGTGCACCGTTGCTGGGATTGGCAAGGCAAGCTGTAGCAAAACGTGGGGCTCGAATCTTTTGGAAGTGCAGCATGGCTGGACTTTGCAGAGATTTGCTGTCTCATCAAAATGGGCTTGGAGAGAAAAATGTGCCTAGCAGCATTTTTAAAGTCAGAAGAGCTTTGGTGTCAGGCTGAATTAAAAACGAGAGTCATGCAGCTGAATTAGAATCCATGCAAAGAAGATGTCTTCCTTCCAAAAGGAGAGGTTGACTGTATGGTTGTAGTTGGCTTTAGCACCCTTGAACACACCCTTCTTGTTGTCTGACAGCCGGATTGTACAGCATAGCTGGGTAAGCTGGTATTTACTACGTTAAAGTCACCCATCTTGGGAAAAGAATGGGTGTTACTGTCACGTGGTGTGCCTGGCACATGGGTGCCCTGCCAGAAATCATCGGGGAGCGATGTGGGCACAGGGTGGGTGCAGAATCCTAATGGGATGCTTTCTTCCCTTGCTCGATTATTTTGAGTAGGAGCAAATGAATCAGTTGTGCAGACAGTTAAATTCTCATCACTAGTCTTTAGACTAAACAAATTAGATGTGAACTTTGCAGACCTGTACAGACAGCACAGCACCGAGCCCCTCTCACTGTCTCTTGTGAGTATGCAGGCAGAGACTGGGGTGGTACAAATCTGCAGAGCTCCACTGGCAGGAAAAACAGCAAGCCAAAAGGTACACAGCAATCTATGAATACTCCTGTTTGTCTAGGAACATCTGGAATAGTTCACTTTATATTAGGTGAAGAATTGCTACTAAAAGAGCATGAGATTTTTTTTCCTCCCCCTCGCTGTGAGTTGGACTTAAAAGGAATTGTAAATGCTAACATGATCTTTGGCCAAAATGTGTTCTTTCCCCCATCCTCAATTACAGCAAGACATGATGGAGTATAGCAGAAAAAATCCACAAGTATTAATTGTAACAGTTCTTACTAAAGAAAGAATTTTTTTACAGTGAGAACAATCAATCACTGGAACAACCTCCCCAGGGATGTTGTGGAGTCCCCATCACTAGAGGTTTTCAAGATGTGACTGGACAGGGTACTAGATAATCTCATCTAGGCATCCTTTCCCATCCAAGTTTGGACCAGATGATCTTTCGAGGTCCTTCTGACCTGGGCTGTTCTATGATGCTTTTCTATTTCCTTAGCACTGCTCAGCTTAGGGTCTCTGCTCACTTTCAAAGACTCAGGTCTTGGAAGAGCCTGAAGGCAGTTGTGCCTTATCTCCATGTTGCAGATTTCTGTTGACAAAGGTCAGAACAAAATTCAGTGGAGGACGAAGGATTTAACTCAGCCCGTGTGTATCAAAACCTCTCTTGATGAGAACAGATCCTGCCATTGGTTTGAGCCTGCTCAGGTGAGCTGCTTGAAGATCCTTGCAAATTATTGCAGTCTCCATCACCCGTGATTTGAACTGACCTCACTTATTGTATGGCTGTCATGAGGTTAGACTAGATCTTCTGTGTAGACAAAATCCTGCTTACCCGTAAATCAGATAGGGAATAGAAAAAGAATGAGATGTCAATCTAAAAAATGGCATTTTCCCTGTACAAATAGCAAATATTTTTTTAAAAAACTTGAATATTTAATTCTAAGCTTACTGTGTTGTCTTTTATATTCACAGGCATATTTTGAAAACGATAATTCTGGGCCAGATGCTCTCCTTGTTTATCTGTGGGACTGCTGTTACAAGCCAGTACCTAGCAGAAAAATACCAAGTGAATACTCCAATGTTTCAAAGTTTTATCAACTATTCTTTGCTTCTTCTAGTTTATACAACAATGCTGGCGTTTAGGACTGGTATGTGAAATATGGGATGGGAGATTCTGGTTCATAATTTTTTTTTCTCTTCTACATTTTCCTTTCAGATTTTGAAACTAAAGAACTTACTCAATACTCATCCTAGTTTTTTAAAGTTCCTGCTGAAATTTCTGCCTTGTAATAACACATGGAAATGAATTTCACAGGTTAAATGTGCATTTAATTTGATTTCATTTCATATCTGTTTAAAATTATGTGCTCTTTCGTTTCAAGTCCTATGTTATATTAGGGAAGATGGGTTTGTTGTAACAAGCTTCTTTACCAGAGGCTGTTTAATATTCCTCTTATTCTTATTAATTTACTCTTTAAACAACTCTAGTCTTGTAGTTTTTTTCCTCATGTGGAAGAATTTCTGTGCTTTTTTCCATTTGCATTGTATTTTCCTCCCAGGCTGTATTTTGCAGCCTGGGCAGTATTTATACATCCTCCCAGGCTGTATTTTGCTGTTACTGTATCTTTCTTAAGCAGGGGCAACCAAAATTGAACATCTCAGTATTATTTATGCTTCTAAAAAGCAAGATTCCTGTGCAACATTTGGTTGGAAAGAAACACATACTGATTGCTGCTTTCTTCTAAACAGGCAGTGACAGTCTTTGGCAAATTTTGAAACAGCGGTGGTGGAAGTATATTTTTTTGGGACTGGCTGATGTTGAAGCCAATTACATGATTGTAAAAGCCTACCAATACACAACCCTCACCAGTGTGCAGGTAAGGACTGATCTGTCTTTTTGAACTGTTGCTTTTATTACAGTTTTGGACTGGTTTCTGAAATGAGATTCTTTTCAGAATGAATGAATGAAATGACAGACATGGAAGCTACTTAAGCCTGAAAAAGCTTCCAATATCTATTTTCTTTCTGCAGTACAGAGAAGAGCATCCTGCATCATGGATAACATTTCCAGGAAGCAGATAAAATTGGCTGGTATTACCCAGTGCCAGCTCTTGAGTTGAACTCTAATTACTTTGATAGAAAGCACTTCTAAGAGTTTGCTGACAGCCACTCGGGTTTTTCTCCTGACACAAAATAAAGATTTAGGACCAGATAACACTCACTCTGCGCAGGTTCTTACTGATGAGAGCGAGGTAGATCTCTTGCCTAGTCCTAGAAGCTGCAGGAGGCATTGTGAGATGTAAGCCCACATATGAGGACATACTGGTAGTTAGGCAATGTTGCTGACCATGCAGTGAGGGACCAGCCTGAAGGCTTTTGGATGTGGCACTGCAGGCCCTTTTCTGGAAGAGATGGAAGGGAGGTCAGCATGCTAGGCTCCTGAACTGACAGCAGACATCCTCTGCAACGCCAGTGCTTGGTGCTGCGTTGCTGCACTAGGATAAATCTTGTGTTCTGAAATAACTCTATGAGCAGCAGGGCTAAGGCTGGGGTTTCTTTGTCACCCTACACAGACATAAGCTGCTGGAAGAGTTAGTGCCTTCCTCCTGCCTCCAGCTGCATACTCCTGAGCTTGCACGGCCAAATCCCTTGAGCAAGCTGGCTCAGGGCACTGAGCAAAGTCAGAGTAAACCCTGTCTTTTGCTTGACTATTAGCGAGCCGTGACAGGCCCCCAAGTTAGCTCCCTGTGCGGCTCCACAACTGCAGCTGCTGCTGGAACAAGGGAGGGCATGGTGCAAAAGCAAGGAGTGAGTGTGTCCGGGGCCGTGCCATGGTGGATCTGTGGCTGGGGTCATGGCCCCACTGACCTGAATAAAAAAATAATGTACCATACACAATTGGCTGTTAGTTGGAAAGGAGTGTTTAGGTGTCAGTGTTTTACAGAGTCAAAGTAACAAGGGTTAATATTTAAAAGAATTACCTGTAAAGCAATAAACTCCTGTGGTCTGGGCTCCCTTTAGAGAACTGCAGTAACTTTTCCTTGCACTATTTAAAGACCAGTAACATGTGCCTGATGGATTATTATAGTCACGTTTCCGCTTTGTACTTATGTGTTAGGACTCATTTGGCCTTTAATTCCCTTACAAATAATGCCTAAGAAATCAAAGCTTTAAGAGTGACATGTTTCAGTCTCAAGATCAAGTTAAGCTGACAATCAAGACACTGTTTGATCATATACTTTACAGCTGAAAAGAGCCAGGACTTTGATCCAAGTTCTCAGAAGTAGTAAAACTATTCCTATGATTTCTTTCATAGACATTAAGAAAGAGTAGATACAGTAGGTTGTACTGTCTGGTTGCCAAACTCAAGCAGCTGCTGAACCTTCTTTCCATGTGGTAACCTTCAGACTGATGCTTCTTTCAGTGTCAGTTCAGTAATTGCGAATTTGTTGTAACTGCCTGTTGCAGTAAGGTTTCTTGCACATTCTCTGAAGTCACCATTTTCTCACCACTGTCAGAAATGAGATACAGGACAAAAAAAAAAAAAAAAGCCTGTGATTTGCTCCCGTGCAAAGCATTTGCTCTCTGTCAGTAGCAAGCAATTCTGCAGTTACATCAGAACCGGTGGTTCAGAGCACCCAGCCTGGTAGCCTGCCTGCAGTACGGGCTGTGAGTGGATGCCCAGGGAGCATAAAAGCAATGCAGGAGTATGTGGCACCTTCCTGAATACAGGGTAATCACTGTTAAACTGCTGGCTGGCTGGAGCTTCAGCTCAACACTGTGAAACTTATCTTCAAAGGTAAGTTTTCTCAGCTCAGCAAGGAACTTCCATGTATTTTCTCACACACACACACACACAAAAGCAGAACTGATTTTCCTTTAGTTATCAAATACCAGCACTGCACGGAAGGGGTTGGGAGATTTTTAAGGAGATAACATTGGGATGGCAGCTCTCATATCTCTGTAATAAAGAAAAAGTCTTTGGTCCACAACTGAACTCTTTCAGTTCAGCTGTGGCTGAGGCAATGCCAGGGAGACTTCTTGCTGCCAGTGTCCTTCTGTCTTGTGGCAGGACTTCACTGTGCTACTTTTTGACCGCATATTTCATAGGAAAAACCAGGCAGCAGAGCTGTGGTTTCATATTCTTAACATGTTATTGGGCAAATTAGCATTTGCTCTGAAGCTAATTGGAGTGGAGGCATTTTATAGGCAGCTATTGGCAGAATATCAGCTGGTGGAAGAGTGTTAACCTCAACAGGAGAAAATGGAGGATGAGCCCCTGGGGCGCAGCGGGAGGCTGCCTGAAGGGAGCCGTGCAGGGAAGCGAGCAGGATGAGCTGTTGAGCTTTCTTGCTCACAAAGCTGTCTGGAGCTGGCAATTATAAGCAAACCAATGACCTCCAACAGTCTATGATCATTTATTAACCATGTATTAAAACATCTTTTAATAATTTACTCACCCTACCTTTAAAACCTTCCTATAAACAGTGTGGCCAAAGGCTGGCTTGAGTCAAAACATTTGTAAATCAAATAAATAGGTTATCTGTTTTTTTTCCCTTGTAAAAATACAGACTAGAATTGAATAAGATGAGAGTTTGCCGAGGCTCAAATGGCAATAGTAATCAGTACTGCCATAAATGTCATAAAACCTGAATAAATAAACTTTATTCTTTTAAACGGTTCCGTTGACACAATTCATTGTGATGTTACATCTGCTTTGCACCTCTTTGATCTTGATCCTGTACAGAAGAGAGCATTTTCCACCAAAGAGCTCTGTAACGTGGTAGATGAAGGGAAGACAAGATCCAGTAGTTGGAAATCAGATTTCTTCTGTCTGTGATTGAGGTTATTTGTCCCCTGGAACAGATTACCAGGGCGTGTTCTTCATCATTTGGTGCCTGTATGTCCTGGCTGCAAGTCCTCTAACCAGGATGCTGTAGCTCTACAGTATGTTATTGGTCTGGTTGCAGCAATTCCCCATCTGGCATTACTGAAAGAGCTTGTGGCTCATTATCTACTACTCCCTTACATCCTAATTAAGATTTTTTTTTTAAAAGGGTTTTTGTTCCACTCTTTCTGTTCGGGTTGAAAATCTGCTTTGGAGGTTGGAAAGCTACATGGTAACATCTCAATAAACGGGGAAGTGAAAGCTTACGTATTAATAGATGTCTGCTACGAGGGGGGTAAAACTTTTGCTTTCTAATTTTTGTAATATTTCTTGGTTTCCGTGATTGCAACCTCACACCAGAGAGATCAAATACATTTCTATACTCAGGACAGAACTGATTCAGACCAAAGGTGGAAAAACAGAGTTATGAGAGCTAAATTGTACGTTTTGCAGAAACAGATAAGTGACACTTGTTTGATACTGGTCAAAACAGTAAAATTCAGAGGAAATGTTAGAAAGTTTTTTCAGCCTAGACAAAAGGCTGATAGATAGAGAAAAAGACAGATAGAGAAAAAGGCCTGGGACTAGATAGAAACTCACAGCATGATACTTTCTCGATAGAGCAAAGTTGTATTGAAATACGTGGTATCACACATTAGGACTTGTGGGGCTCTAATGTCTCCTAATACAGCCAAGGCAAGTGCTTTTGCACAGACTTCTCAAACTGGGCAAGCTGGAGGCAATCCAAGGAACAAAGGCAAACGGAAGGATTAGAGAGCACCGTTAGGATTTAATCTGTAATAACTCCCCTTAATGCTGCGCTGGTAAGACTTTAATATGTGTAGTTATGAACAAGTAAAACCAAACTTACCGTGAAAGTCTTACGAGTTTGGTTAAAACCCTTGGGGACGTTGGCTGAGCTAACAGAAGCCAGCACAGCAGAAGACTGCTGCGGTGCACTCAGGCGGGCAGAAGTTAGCAATGAACATTAAGGACTAAGGGCTCTTGCCTTGATTGTAGTGATTATGCCCCGCTCCTATTGACCTGGACCTAATACTTACAGTGACTTCAAGAGGCCAGGTTTTAAGGGCTGACATTTAAGAGTAATTTGTGAGCAGTCTTTGGAAGGCTGACTTATATGTTCTACTGTAGACTGTTCCCTTGTATATTCTCATGGCATTCTACTGAGGCAGGTCAGAATATACGCCTCTTTTTTCCCCAGACAAATTCAGAAACAAAGTCTATTTTGTTGAACTGAATATTAAACCAATTATGATTAGCTCAATGTTCTTGGCATTGTTTGGTTTTTCTGGAACATTATGACCATCTTATGCTGCAGTGTATTTTTCTGTATTAAGTACACAGCTAACTCTTGATTTTTTTTCTGTAATAAAAAGGGTAGAAAATGGGTGGGTCTACCAAGGCAAAGATACATAAGATTTTAGGAACACACAGAGAAGGAATAATGGAGAAAGGAAAGAGAAGTCAGTGTCGCTGCTTGTCATGGAGTGCAGACATCCTTGAACCCTAGCTATTAACTCTGCTTGGGACAGTGTCTGCAAACATATCCAAAGTGCTTCAAAACTCCAGCTGCCTCGTGTGTCTCTGCTGTTGTGGCAAGTTGGCAGATTGGGAAGGTGACTTTAGGAAAGCTGTTCTTCCATTCCTGTCTTCCTTCTACCAATTTTGCACGTGGCTTCCAGCTCATATACCTTTTTTTTTTTCTCAGTAGGATCCACTTGGGGAAAATAAAATCAAAACCAAAACTGCAGGATCAGATTCTTGCCCTATTCACTTTCATGTAAAATCAGATCACTTGTATCCTTTAATAGTTTCAGATTTTTACTTTGTGTACATGGAGCCCTAAATTCTAGTTGCAGATTTGAGGAGTAAAAAGACAAGCTAGACAAAACCTGCTGGGAAGAAAAGGAAATGTCGGTGAACCACCTCCTTATACTGGTGTCATGGGGAGCAAGTGGTTTCAGAGCAACATCCTAGCATTCATTTGTGAAGCTGCAAAGATGGATTAGATCCACCATTAGAAGAGTTTCTAGATCAGTGCCTTCCTACCAGGAGAGGGTGGACCCCCCGCCCCAGCTCCTCCTTCACTTGCAAGATGCTTTTCATGGTAAAATGTGGGTCTGACCCCTCTTTCAAATGAATCCTCTGGGGCTGCTTTGAGGCTTTCATTAACATCTGATAGCACGGAAAGTAAAATCCTGTACATTTGTTTTCAGGATAGTGCAATCCAGATTTGGGGTGGGTTTCTAATTCAAACCATTTCTCTGTACACACAGCTGCTGGACTGTTTTGGGATTCCTGTGCTGATGGCTTTGTCGTGGTTCATTCTCCGTGCAAGATACAGGCTGATCCATTTTCTTGCTGTTGCCGTCTGTTTGCTGGGTGTAGGAACAATGGTGGGTGCAGACATTTTGGCAGGGAGGCAGGACAGCGAAGGTAAGGAATCCTTTATCGCGGCGGGGAAGAGCAGAGAGATGTTTCCCGTGGTGGGCTAACTTGCAAAGGAGAAAGAGGAGCAAATGCAGGGGGTGTGGATATAGTTTTATTTTAAAAGGGAAGAGGAGAAGACACGCTGCTATTTGTATTTCTTGTCCAAGAAGATAGTGGCTGAGGAGACGCTGATTTTATAGGGAGCTGTGGAATTTCTTTGCTTGTAGATTCGGATTATTTCTTCCACCTTAGAAGAGAAACACCTGTGTTAAGCTTAAATTTTGCTGCTGTTCATCAAACCTGATGAAAGGCCTCATTCTTGAAAGCTCGTTCAATTTTACTAATCATGTTAGATGGTCTAATAAAAGAAGCTGCGTCTCCCTGCAAACCTTGCCTTGCTTACACTGTATCAGCCTGCTGGCAGCCGGGCTTCTCTGATTTGCAGTTTTTTATGAGCACAAATAGCAAATAAAAATTTACTTAAGAGCAGGCTGACTTCTCCACATTATCTTTGGCAGACCCAACAGAAATACCCCACGTATCCCCAAGGCCCACAGGCCACAGCCTGGAAAGCAGGGGCTTACGATGGGAGAGCAAGAGGAGATGTGGGCAGGATGCTGGGATTCCTGGGACCCCCGGGAGGGAGGCTGGGCTCTGGGGACCAGGATCCAGCTGGGCGCAGATGAGGACAGCTCTCGTCTTCTCTATGACAGATGCCTAAATCAACCCATATCATAGCAATCTTATTTTGAATAAGAATTTTGAATTTTCAGAGCCAGTGGGTATGAGGCAAGGTAAATTTCAGGGGGAGAGGAATGGGGCATTGCCTGCATCAGGCAGCATAGAGATAAGCCTGTTTGGCATTATTTTGGGGCCTTACTGTAGCTAAGATATCAAGGCAAACTGAGATTTAGCTTTAATGCTATGTGGTACACGTATCTCAGTCCTGAGAGAGAAAAATCTTTCCCTGAGACTTTAAGACAGTTGTGCTTTATTCGTTGACCTGGGTATCCTTACTACTGCTTACCCTTGTATTTCAGACATACTTTCTTAGCGATTGCCAACTGGCTTAGGGAAGGACATTTTAAATCAATTCAAGGATTTAAACAACAGCGATCCTCTTGCTATTTATCTGATGCATAACGGCATTTACTTGGAGAGTGATTGTGTCACAAGGAGTCCCATTTGCACAGTATAAATAAATCGCAGCAGGACACCTGATACCACCCATCTGCAGTGCCCACTTGAGACCTGTCATAAACTTGAAGCTGAGTCCAGGTCCCGCTGAAATCAATGGACTGATTTTAGGAAGACTTGAATCAGGCCTTACTGCAAAAGCAGGAGCAATATTCAGAAAGGCGGAGAGCATCTCTAACTGGAAATTTTCTTAAGTCCCTACAGAGCCTAAGGTCAGCAGAAGTAGAATTGGACCAAACTGTACAGCAGCGGCTTGGTCAGGATGAGATTGAAATGCTGGGTTTGGCTCATTCCAGACTGTGCAGGGTGAGGTGAGCAGGTAGCAGAGTCCGTGCTCAGACACCAAGCCCCTCATCTGCACGCACAAGAGATGTTTCCTTTCCCCTTACCTTGGAAGGCACTAGGAAGATAGAGATATTAGAGATTAATTTGCTTGTCTTTTTAAGGAAAGTTAAAAAGTGTATGTAGCATTACCCTTATTGTGGATTAATATTTCTGTACAGGTAGTGACGTGGTGATTGGAGATGTCTTAGTGCTTCTTGGTGCTTCTTTGTATGCCATTTCTAATGTGAGTGAGGAATACATTGTGAAAAATCTGAGCAGAGTGGAGTTTCTAGGAATGGTGGGCTTGTTTGGGACTATTATCAGCGGTCTACAGCTGTAAGGATCTAATATTTATTTTAAAACTAATTAAGAATATTCTACAGATGATTGCTTGTCTACCATGAAATGATGTTGTTGTTATTAAATTATTTCTTTGCATTTGGCTTATGTGGGAGTCCTTCCACTTGAATTTTATTTTTGTTGCTGATCAGCATCCGTTTTATATCCTTTTTATTTGCACTACTTTTATTACAGCAATTCTAAAGCTGAAATCCTGCAATTGAACACATATGATACTTGGCTGTATTTTTGATTTTGTTGATCTTCATGAGGACACTCAGTATGCTGAGGCCTGTTCACAGGAATGTATTTCTTAATGGATTTTCTCTGTGGAAAAGTTTAGGAGATAACTGTTAGCAGGTCCTCCATATTAAACTTCAGTTTAAAATGAAGCCATGTATACTCTTATAAATAACCACGTAAGAGTAACAGACCACATGCACTTAAGTCTATATCTAAGGAATTTTATGTTCCTCATTTCTCATCATTATAGTTAATAACTTCTTCAAATGGTATATCAAATAAAGTTGAATCCCTGAAGGATGAAAAAACCTGGGAAGAAGGCATAAGAATTAAAGTGCTCTTGACTTTCAGGCACTTTAATTTGCAAGTCTTTTTTAGTGCTTCTTACATGTTGGAGTTAGTGCCATTCAATAAAATTTCAAGCAAAAAATTAAGGGATTATAAATCAAAATGTTTCTTATATATTCTGGTAATTAAATTCTCTATTTGAATACGCTATGCTTTTTTTTTTTTCTTTTTTACTATATTATATCTTTTCTCTAACTCTAGAGCCATTGTGGAACATAGGGAGATAATGAGAATTCAGTGGAACTGGAAAATCGGTATGTGTATGGCAAAATGATGTGCATTTTTACAGAACACTGGAAAACTATAATCTTTTAAACTTTAAATGCTGGGGATTTAATTTTCTTTCTCTGGATATTAAGCAGCATTCATATTGTCACAAATTTACTTTCTGCAAACTTTGCAGCTCAGCAAAGAGATAAGGTTTGCAGGATTGAACATTAACACCTTTGAGCTCAGGTCTTGCACTTTACATATAGCATGAAACAATTTTTCAGAAGAAATTGCAAAAAGTGAAAATTAAACCTGTTTAATCAGAGATGTGTTTGGTGTTGGAACATCACAAGAACATTCCTCTATTGTCCTTCCTAAATGAAATACTGGGAAAATGGATTTTGTGACACATTTTGCTCTCAGCAGAACTGTACGTTACTAAGAAATGTGGCCCTAAATTTCTTCAGTCAGCTCTTATGTTAACTAGGAAAGAACAAGAACTTTCTTGTATAGATACAGTAATTTTTGCAATACAGGGTAGTCTTGAAAAAGAAGTATTTCTATCATGTTTTTCTTAAAGTCGCATTCCCATATCTTTTAGGAGACCTTACCCTAAAAGATAAAAATGCATAGTTTTAAAGCATCCAAAGAATATCAGTGTTCTTTAAAAATCATTATTCCATTTCTTAGGACTAAATTGTCATCTTATTTTACAGCATTACTGTTCACAGTCTTTGCCCTGTGTATGTTTGGGCTGTATAGCTTCATGCCAGTAGTGATTAAAGTTACCAGCGCAACCTCGGTCAACCTGGGTATTCTGACTGCGGACCTCTACAGCCTGTTCTTTGGGCTTTTCATCTTTTTCTATAAGGTAAGTACCTTCGTTCTTTCACTATGATTTCAGTTACGTTTTTACTCCAAAATTATAAATAAAGCATAATGTTCTTAAAAGCCTCTGAACAATCGTTTGCACTTCAACATTTCTACAGCTTGTATTATTCATCGTTGGCAGATGTCAATCAGAAGGACTCACACTTAGTTAATTATATAGCATTGCACCATTAGGTGGACAGTGATTTTCAAACAATTTCACACTTCATGGAATACGTTAGAGTTAATGTTAAGAGATAGTAAATGATTTCCCGAGGTGTTCAAATGGTAGAGTTCTTGCTGAAAGCCCTATGTGGAACTGTACACTAGATTTGGTTCATCTCTCCAAGTGTCCAAAGAGAGGGCTTGAACCTCCCTGTCCTGAAAGGCATTTGGTGTCTGAGAGAGGAGCAGTTTGGCTTGATTTCCAAAAATTAATATTTTCTTTTAGAAAATTAATCTGTTTATTACCGACACCTTGGGAGAAGAATCATGCTTTCTCAGTACTACTGCTAAGGAGAGTCTAAAGGAACTGAAAAAAATGCAGATAAATATATTATTTGGTATGCTCTCCAAAAGGCAGTTACTTTTATTGCTCTCTAAAATATTTTTGGTAGTGTCTATTCAAGCTAAACAACAGTGCTAAGAAGATTTCATTCCACTCTACACTTTTCATCCAGAGTCATCTGAAGGAACCTAGCTCGTTACAGCAATTGTAGTAATGGAGTCAGTTGCTCAGTGACTGGAAGGGCTTAGTGAGAAGCTTGTGAACTTTGCATAAGAACTTAATTTGTATTATTCCATGTGATTGCTTTCTCTTCAGCATTATGGAGAGCCAGAAGCTTTTAGGTCAGATTTGTTGCTGAAAATGAAGGCCAATTTACTTTACAGCATGGAGGTCTGGTAATGATAGGATCTGACTGCAGCTAGATTTTCCTTTTCAAGAGTCTCTTAGCTCACTTTCCTCCCTGTTTTGGGTTCCAAAATTTGCTCCAAGCTACAAAGCATCCATTAAAAATGAATGTAGGAAGCGAACCATACTTACATTCTAACAATTAAAAAAATCCTTTCTAAGTCACTTTCAAACATGTATTTTGGCACCCAGGTACCTTAACTCAAGAAGTGATTATAAATTTATATTCATAATAGTAAAGAGGAAGAAGTAAGCAAGAGCTTTGGAAGGGGTATAATAAACTTATTCTTTAGGATTTTTAGCTTATTTTGGGGAGAGGTTTTTCTGGCACCAGATCATCCCATAATTACTAACTGTGGGGTATTCTGGTAGCAAACAGGAAAAATGAATTAGAGAAGACTTTGGGGTTTTATTGTGAGAGAATTTCAGATATTTATTAAAATAGGAACTTGCATCTGTGGTTAGAAACAATGAAGTAGGAAAAAGGAGAGCAATAATAATGCCGCATCTTTAGTAGTCAGGGGATCTGAGGTAGCTTAGGAACCAAGAACTGAGAACACCTGATTGTGACACAGCTTTTAACATAACAGCGGTAGAAAATCTTACTGCCAAGTTAACCATATAGGTTCTTTACCTACGGGGCAAAGAAACCAGGCAGGACATTTCCTGGATTGAAAAGCACCTTGGACACAGGAATCTACAAACAAAAATGCAAGGAATCCCTCTGTATTCCCCATTACCAGATGATATTTCACAGCAAGCCACTGAAGGCTTGGCTGGGCTGCGGAGCGGAGCGAGCCATGGAGAGCTCTGAATTGCTGTGGTCCGAGCCTGCTCGGAAACAGAAGCAGCAGAAACATACAGCGGCTACTGCAGAGGCTGGGCCCAGGAATTTATGAGGTTTTGACTTGTGCACAGTGTTTTGCTAATGCACTCAACTTTTCAGCCCCAACTATGTCTGTTTAAGGTTTGCATGCCTGTTTTGATGCGCTCTTTTTTTCTTCTTTTACTCTGTAATGAATCTTCGCTGTGCTTATTCCTATAGAGCTCGCTATATAGATACCTGTAATACCTCAAGAGATATTAAAAAAGGTCTGCAAATGCTTTTGTTGTATAAACTCCTATGGAAGGGAGTCTACTGCAATTACAGACACTAGATGGAGTTACAGTCCTCCAGTAACATTTCAAGTTGTCTTTAGGCTTGATAGTGAGTATGGGGGTAGAAGCTGCACACGTACAACTGAAATCAGTGTCTGAAGCAATGAAGTTGCTGCAATATTTGAAACGAACAAAAAAAAAAAAAGAAGAAAAAAACCCAGGAAAAGACGACTGAGCCCTCCCCGAAAACAAAACAAAGTAAAGGAGCATTAAAAAAAAAAGGAGCATTAAAAAAAAAGGAGCATAAGCCTGTTGGAGCAGCATGGTTAAGGTTCACCTGTATCAATAGGTGAACATAGGCAGGCCTTGAATCACAGCTATGCTGCAATGGCTCTGGCACCCTGGCTTGGTGACTGTGTATCCGCTCACGGAGGAGTTAATTCTGAGCAGGATCAGAGACGCCTACCGCCTTGCACACACTGCGAGAGGGGGTCTGGCAGTTACCGTGACCGCCCAGCCTCGCCTGCCAGCCACATGTCCTTGCGTACAAGCACGTGTTCACTCATGGCCTTACGTTGCACTCTGGAGAAGTCGTGCAGGTGCCTTGATAGAGACCCAAGCTCTGCCCCTTTGATGGGAATGAGTCAGTAAGGGGTAGGACCTCGGACACTGCTGCTGCCTCCATCAGGACATCTTCAGAGCTTGGTGCTTCCTCCTGTGCAGAGTGAACGCTTGAGTCCAAGCTCCTCCAGGCAAACAGCCAGCAAGGTGAGGAGACAGGGCACGTATCACAAGGCCAGTGTGTTTCAGTCTGCTTTTCCTTTTGCACGGTGCTGTCCAAGGGGTTCCGAGCCAAGTGACTACCAGCTAGGAATTGCAATGCCTTACTTGTAGATGCCTCAGACTTTTTTGGATCAGAGTCCACTGTCCAGGTCTTACCATTCATTTCATCCAGCTCTGCTGCTTGGTAAACTAGAATGTATTTTTCAAGCACGTCTAAGGAAGCTAAGGAGGTTAGGCAATATTGACAGTGGGATGTAGGATGTGCTGTGTCCTTCATCCTACTGTTTAATCAGTGTGATTTGACAAAGACAATACGGAGGACTTCTACAAATCTGCTGAAAAAGTGTCCCTGGCTGTGGATAACTTGAACACTTTGTATTATTGAATCTGGTGATACGAAGGAAGCATTTATTTTTCTGTCAAGGTGGATGAATACCAGCAATTGTTGAACTTTTAACAGGCAAGTAAATGATAGTGAATCAAATGCGTGATGTACCCCGGCGGTTCATACTCTTACCACACACTGCTCTTAGCAGAGCACAAATGCTGATCTTGTAAAAGGAGCCCCAGTCTCCCTCTCTTCAAGGGCTTGCTGGGTGTAGAGAGCAAACCAGTTTTGGTCCAGTAATAACATTTCTCTAGCCCTGCAGATGGTTAAGAGCTGTGCAGAGAACCAGCTGCTGTGGTGACTTGCAGTAGGATGGAGAGATTCATCTCTTGCCAGGACCTGAAATATTTGGCTGTGCTGAAACAAAATTCTCTTAGGGGTACAGTGTTTCAGCATTCACATGTGTAAACAACTATCCTTCAGTATCACCACATTTACAGCCATTTGTTCTCTCTGTTAAGATTCTTGTATGTAGACCTAAGGAAACTCCCTGTCCAACAGCATTGAGGGTGAGATGCAGAGAAAACCAGCCAGCCCCTTGAGTCGATCAGTGAATGGAACTGTTGAATTTTGATTTTCAGACCTGAATACAGATCATGGTGATAAGCCTCATTAAAATAATTTTTAAAAAGAAGGGTAGCTTTCACATTCTTAAAACAAGGCAGCATTGACATGTTTTTACATCAGACAAGACTTAATGCATCTCTTTCTTTCCTCTGCCAGTTTTCAGGTCTTTATATCCTGTCCTTTGTTATTATCATGGTGGGCTTCATCTTGTATTGCTCCACTCCAACTCGGACAGCAGAACCCACCGCCTTGCCACAGCCCGGCAGCACCGGCTTGGACAACGCTGCACTAAAGCTCGAGGAGAATGACAGTGAAACTCCGGCCATAACCGTACAGTTCACAAGAGAAGAAACTGTGGTGGTCAGCACTGATTAAAGAAATGGCAGCATTTCAAAATAGAGCTTTTTTTTTTTTACTGCCAAATTTCCCTCAAATATTAATCTGGAGAATTGTTCTGCGGCCAAGGTTTACGTCATGCTGCGCTGGTTTTAATGCACTGAATAGACTTTTAAGGCCAGATCCTCAATCAGTGAAACTGTATTGATTTACCCTTGCAGAAAATCTGGCCCTTAGAAGAAGAGAGAGTAGTATTTATGTGGAGTCTCTGGGAGGTGAGAGGCTGTTACTTTTAAATGCTTAATTAACTTAACAGCAAATGCTTAGGGGAAAAACTAAGCCAAAGAATGCTCCCAGGTCACTAACTGGAGCAAATATGTTTTATATTGCATTAGGGACCCAAATCTGCAAGATGCTATCTGAGGGCTTCATGGTTCCCACACCTCAGTGCCAAGTACCCTCAAATAGCATCTTGCAAAAGCCACTCAGCTTCTCACAGGATCTAGTCCTGTAAGCCGTATTACGTACGTACACCTTCCACGTGCTGATGGAATTCATTCCTCTGCTGGAGGATTTGCTCCTTACATTCCACCCAAATGTTCATGTCTTCGTATTGTTGCACTCCCTGTTGCAGCTGGGGCTGCTACAAGTATTTTATTTTGACTTTTGCTAGTAAGGGAAGTCTGAATATGTGTTTTTATAATCCCTTCTTTTTCTCTCTCAGTGGCCTGTTATTTGGTGCATTCCCACTAGGTGGAGGAGACAGTCAGGCCTTTGCTCTGTTCAGTAAGAACTAAAGGATTTTTTTTTCTGGATGAGACTGCAAAAGGGTTTGAACTGAAGTTCACTTGTCGGTGAATTTCTCCCTGAAATGGGACACATTTCTGCGGAAAGATTTGAATAAAATCGGCATTTCTTAAAAAAATTTAAGCATTTTAGCCAATCCTCGTTGCAATCCGTTTGCAATCTCCAAAAGGTTAAGTGCTTTCAGTAGATTCGTTGGCAGTTTTCCTTCCCCTCTTCATATTTACAATAAATGATTAAAAAATATGAGGCTGAAGTTTTAACATCGGTAAAACCATACTGGGATTTTATTTTATTTTATTTTTTTGTACAAACCTTCATAGCTCAGGTGTATGAAGTAACAAAAGAATAAAGTTTTCAGCAGCTGAAGAGTTGGCTCTTGGTTTGTTTATTTTTTTAAGCTAGAATTTCTTTATTGCTCAAAATTAAGTTAATTAATTTTACTGACCCAATGATTCTTTCAATGGCTGAGCTTTGCCGTAAGAAGTAAATATGACATTTTCTGAAGATACTGGTGATTAGACAACACAGACTGGTTTTGTATACTTCTGGTGTAGTTTATTCAAGCAAAATAATTCAGCAAAAATCTTACCTGATTTTATTTAACAATAGCAAAACAAACATTCAGTGGATACTACAACAATGAACAATGCCTTTTCACTGGGTAGTTCATGCACGGAAGGGTGAAGAGGTGCTGATGTTTTATGATCAGCATAATCAGTGGTAGGTTGACCCTGGCTGGACACCAGGTGCCCACCAAAGCTGCTCTGTCACTCCCCTCCTCAGCTGGACAGGGGAGAGAAAATATAACAAGAGGCTGGTGGGTCAAGGTAAGGACAGGGACATCACTCACCAGTTACCGTCACTTGAGGCAAAACACTCGACTTGGGGAAATTAGTTTAATGTATTACCAATCAAATCAGAGTATGATAATGAGAAATAAAAACCAAATCTTAAAACACTTTCCTCCCACCCCTCCCTTCTTCCCGGGCTCAACTCCACTCCCGATTTTCTCTACCTCCTCCCCCGGAGCAGTGCAGGGGGACGGGGAATGGGGGTTGTGGTCAGTTCATCACATGTTGTCTCCGCTGCTCCTTCCTCCTCAGGGGGAGGACTCCTCACACTCTTCCCCTGCTCCAGCGTGGGGTCCCTCCCACGGGAGACAGTCCTCCAGGAACTTCTCCACCGTGGGTCCTTCTCCCAGGCTGCAGTACTTCACGAACTGCTCCAGTGTGGGTCCCTTCCATGGGGTGCAGTCCTTCAGGAACAGACTGCTCCAGTGTGGGTCCCCCATGGGGTCACAAGTCCTGCCAGCAAACCTGCTCCAGTGTGGGCTCCTCTCTCCACGGGGCCACAGGTTCTGCCAGGAGCCTGCTCCAGCACGGGCTTCCCACGGGGTCACAGCCTCCTTTGGGCATCCCCCTGCTCCGGGGTGGGGTCCTCCCCGGGCTGCAGGTGGATATCTGCTCCACCACAGACCTCCATGGGCTGCGGGGGGACAGCCTGCCTCACCATGGTCTTCTCCAGGGGCTGCAGGGGAATCTCTGCTCCGGTGCCTGGAGCTCCTCCTCCCCCTCCTTCTTCACTGACCTTGGTGTCTGCAGAGTTGTTCCTCTCACATATTCTCACTCCTCCCTCCGGCTGCAGTTGTGCAGGGTTTTTTTTTTGCTTTCTTAAATACGTTATCCCAGAGGCACTACCGCTGTCGCTGATGGGCTTGGTCTTGGCCAGCAGTGGGCCTGTCTTGGAGCTGACTGGCATTGGCTCTATGGGACATGGGGGAAGCTTCTAGCAGCTTCTCACAGAAGCCACCCCTGTAGCCCCCTGCTACCAAAACCTTGCCACGCAAACGTGGTACATACGAAAAGCATATGGGCCCAGTTATCTTTTGCTTTACCACTGGAGTAAGATTCAGGTCATGGATTAAGACATCTAAACTGGTGCATCTATAGACATCTATACATCTAAAGCTGAACAAGCAGCTGGGGGCCAGGTGGGGTAAGGAAGTCTGATGGCAGTAGATACCTAAGAGAGACCATCTGGATGATGTAGTTCTCCATATCAAATTTTAGTTGCCTACAACCTAGACCTAAGTTCCACTCACTGTTACCTGTGTGATTAGTTAACTACGTGCAGTAATGAAGCAAACAGCAAGCAAACCTATAGGTCTATAGGCGAATGTTCCAGAACTCTGCACCTATTGGCGCACGATGGGATTCAGCTCCTAAATGTAGCTAGTTACGTGTTTTGTGCAAAAAAGTTGCTGAGGTCCTGTCTAAAGCGCCTCTCTGTGGGGCAAGATTCAGTTGCCTCGGTGTCAACTGAGATACCCTATGGAGTCTGTGGCATCTCTAGCGGCTGGCAGATAGGACCCGGGATCTAGAGGAGACCTGTGACCTGGACTAGATTGTGGCCAGATGAGATGCCCTATGATCTCTGAAATGGCACTGCAGCCTGTGGTTGAGACACTCAACACTTCCCTGATGACCGTGCTGGGCCATGAGTGATTACTTTAGATGCTTAACATTTACACAGCTAAAATTGGATGAGACGAATTCCAGATGAAGCTTATGGCCCAACCTGCAGCATGTTCTTTCTGTGGTCACTGGGTGGCATTTCAGCATCTCTGTGGTGTTTGCTAAAACAGCTGTGTGTGTCCGGTGGTTGAGAGAGTGCTTTGGTGTGCCTGCACATCCCATATGCAGCGCGGCATGAAAATTGATCTCATTTTATGCACCTCAGGAAAAATAGCAGGGCCCTTTGCACAGGGCCCACGGTGACTGTGAATCGCTATGCAAAGAAGAGAAAGCACTAGGCAGCAGCTGGAGTTATAACAGAAGCATGGTGGAAAGTGTGGTCACTCAAAGGCTGGCATTAGCGGGTGAAAGCATTACCTTGGCAAATGGAAAAAGTAAAGATAATTTAGCTCTTAAGTTCACAGCATCCCTGTGATGGTTCCCATGGAGGGAAAAGCAGGGGGAGATTTTTCCTTTGTGCCAAAGCAAGGAATAAAAGCCCACCAGCTTGCTAATGTGTAGCAGCTCCACCAGAGGATGGTGCTTGGCTGATGTCCCGTACTGCTGGCATGAACAGGAGGGGACATGGCAGCTTCCCCAGGGACAACCCTGGAGGTTTTCCATTAGCACCAAGTAGCACAAGTACAGCATGTTTGGGGTGGACCAAGTGGGGTCAGGCGTCTGCAGCAGTGCGGATCAGGGGCATCTGGAGTGCAGCCTGCCTCTGCCCCACGCATGGGCAGGATGTTTGGGGTGGTTCTGCAGCAACCTTCAGGGAGGGCTTGCCTAACCCAAGAACATTTTTTTGTGAGGTTTTCATGTGAGAGGTAGAAAACACATTTGCCTATTTGGGATGTTTTTGACCCAACTTGCTGGTCTTCTCATTGCTGAGTTGTGGTGGGGTTGCTTCACTCATTTAAAATGAGCGATGTATTAAATAGTAGAGCATGTATTGGAAAACATCAGGAGAACTTACGAGCTTTTCTGCCTCAAAAAATAAAAGCGACCTGGTTCAAATGTTAATCTACAACATTGCTTTGACTGGTCAATAATCTTGCTAAATTAGATAACCACTAACTGTTGTGTATTTGTCTGGGGCAGAAAATGCTACGGCTGTCCAGACGTCAGGAATGGTAGTTATCCCACCTTAGGAATCTGAATTAAAGTAAGGATTAGATCTTGATTAGATGTTAAGAAATAGTGTATCCTTGACAATGTCTTCTGAGGATTTGTAGATATATTATTTAGGGGTTACATTTTTGAGGGATTGTGAAAGGAAATGGATCACCTCTCAGATCTCATTGCTGTAGGTGATTATTGCATGAACAGTTCACTAAGGGTTTTGTGCTTCTTAAACCCATCAGCACCAACAGGCTGTGTCTGAACACTATTAACTTTCCATTGCAGGAGAATCAAGGGGGAAACACCTACATTTGATAATTGAAGTGTGGATGCCACTATATTTATAGTGCAACCACAAAAATGTTTAATTAGGTGATTATTCCATACTGTCACTATGACAGGATGAAGGTCATGCTTGTGGCAGTGTAGTATGTTATATTTCTAAATACAGTATTACATCCAGGTTTGTATTAATTTTAATTTTAATTTGGATACTCGGTCCCCTCCCATGTAGAATGCTCCCTTTGAGGGGGGAGGGTATTTTATTCTTTATAATTAGTGGTATAATCAGTGGTAACATAGTGTAGGTTTTGTCTGAAAGTACATAGAAGCGTGTATTGACTCAGACTTTGGCTGGTCTTCAAAACGCAGGACCATCTTGTGGCGTGGTGTGAGTGCACAGGCAGTAACTAATCTTCTCAATATATAGACCACTGAAATCAAAATTGTGTAAAACGTGTGAGATTACAAACACATCCCATTAACTATGGGTTTGTTCTGCCAAGGCTTTTAAAATATGACTATAATAGTAGATTGTAATCTGATGCAAACAAATTGGGCCCGATAGGACTTCTGCTGAGCTGCAAGGAGAGGGGAGCAGTGCGGGGCAGCATGCCAGCTCAGATTCCCCATCACTTACACTGGGAGAGCTTAGTGATTTGGCTGGCATATATTCTGAATTGAAAACTTAAAAAATCTGTTTCACAGACACAGGCTGTGATTTAACTTAATACAAAAGATTTTCGTGCCACATATTGTCAGTAACTAATGTTAAGATGTGTATTAATGCCACCAAGAAGCTCGGGAAGGTCTTTCAAGCTTTCAGTGAAGGTAAGGTTGATATTTTTTTGTCAATCCTTCTGTTAATGACCCCATGCCCTTGCCATCCCCATGATGCAAGGCTCTCGTTTCTCTCCTTGTGACCCCACTGGATGTGGGGGGCTCCTCCAGCAGCCTGGGAGGGTGGCCAGCCGCATGCTGATGGTTGTGCACGGCTGGTGTCCTACCCTTCCTCACCCTGAATTCCGACTCCTGTCCCTGTGGAGCGGCTACCTGGGTGAAAAGGAGGCAAAGCTGAATTGGAGAAGGGCCCCGCGGTGCAGTCCAGGCTCTGGACAGAAGAGGTACTTGGAGCCTGGCCTTGCAAAGCCCTAAGCACGGGGCGCTGCGTGGGATGGGGGCCAGATATACCACCCTCACTCGCTGTCTGTCCTGTGGATTGGAAGGAGGTAGGTGAAGATTCTTTAAGAAAGATGCATCGCTTCAGAGCACGTGACACATGTATTGCTCCCGGGGAAACAAATGTTCCGTTAATGAATCACATATGCCAGATCATCTGGTAGCTCTGAGAGAAGGTGCACGGGTAAGTCTTTAACGTGTATCTTTTTAACATTGGAATAAGCTGGAGAAAAAAACCCATCTGTCACTTGCATTAAACCCAAATATCCAAATAAAAATGTGTGACACCCAGCCTCCCTCCAAGGTTTGGTTACAAGACATCAAAAATTATCTGGCATCAGAATGTCATGATGTGTTGGAAGAAGAAAAAATTAGTGCGGCAGTAATTGAGTGGTGACATTATCCGCGCTAGAGTTTGAAGGAGAGGATGAGCTTTTGGACATCCGCTATTTTAAGACTTTTGACCTTTCCCAAGTCACACATACTCAGTTCTATATGATGTGATGTCTGGGACAAGCATATCAGTTCTTGCCAGCACCATTCACTCACACTTTATGTATTGTGGGATATTTCATTGAGTTATACATATCTGTCTTGTAAATATATATTTCAATCAGTTTAGGAAGTTTGACAGAGAGAAGTGCACAAGCTACATGATCAATCATGAACAATTTTGAGCAAGCAAACAGAGATTCCTAAAAATGCAGAGTGAAGGATCCTGGGACTCTCTTGGTCTTCCATCAAAATTCAAGTGTTAAGCAATTTAAGTGTTAGACCTGATGAGACTCTGATGAGCTGTGGTGTTACATCATTTCATTTTTAACTTGGGGCTACACCTAAAACTACTCTCATCAGACAAACAGCATCCGAAATGTTGGAGTCTTGCTCTCCTGATCTCTCTCTTTGCAGTCCTTGGAGGGAGCAATTCAGCTCTCCCTTGGAGATGCCAATATTTGTTTGTTGAGATTTCTTGTTTTGGGTGCCTAGTTTTAGGTGGAACCTAAAGCCAACCCTAGACGCCCAACCAAGCATAATGCCCCAATTTTATGGGCATTGGTGTCTGTAGTAAGGGGCTATCCAAGCTGGAAGTTTTACAATTTATGTGAGAAACAAAAGAGGCATAGAGAGCTTTGTTCAGCAACTATGGGAAGCCCATGGCTGGTTTAACAAGGTTTGTGTGCAGTGGTATCCAAAGTGTGCACCCTTCACTCCTCTCCCCATACAATTTAATTTTTCTCTTGTATAAGAGCATTCAAGACTGAAAGTTATAGATTTTATAGAAAATAGCCAGAAGGAAAAAATCTGATTTCTTGTACAACACAGGTCAACACATTGCATCCGATTGCTCAGAATCAAATGTGTAGGTTTTAGTTAAGTTGCAGCATCTCTTTAAAATCTTGATATTAAATTCCCAATGCAATATCAAATTCATCTCTTCTGAGAGTAGGAGAATTGAATTATTTCATGAGCTGGCTTTTGCATATATAAAGAGCAAAGAGAGAAAGTTACAGTTCTCAGAGCTCTCTGAGAGTACGCAGCCTCCAAGAGCAGGTTCCCATGCCCTTCAGGACTGATGTATTTTTGTTAAGCTACCAGCTGGGAACAGTTGTGATATTTTCATCTTAAATGTATGGCCTAGGGTCAGTATCACCAAACTCAAGCCCATGACATCACCCTATTCAAAATAGACTTTATTTCACCAGCTCATCTCCATCCGGTCTCCCTAGCTGTCAATACCATGAGCAGAGCTTGCGCAGGCAGAAAGATCACTGGGACTACAGGTGAAAGGTGTGTTTTGTTCTCATAAATCACAGTGTCAGTGTCCAGAGTACTCCAAAAGAACAGACAATGTATACTGAAACTACATTACAGACAACTTCCAAAGAAGGCATCAAAGAAGATGGCTAAAAAAATTGTAGAGATATTATTATTGTACAAAATGAAATTTTCTTGTTTATTTAACAATGTTAAGATGTTTTTATAGAAATACCAAAGTTTATTATGTACTGATGGCTGGAAACAGTACAATATCTCCAGAAGTACAGGTCACTGAAAGTTTATGTAAACAGCAGCTAGTGACAGCGGTTGCAATTTTTTAGGAATATTCTTGATGCTACCGCAGTCCAGGGTGATGTTGCTGCTCTTCAGGACCATCTATTGACACCGTATCTAATTATTTTAATTAGGATCAGCACTCTGATGGGCAAAAGTGTGCCTTCCACAACACGACAATGTAACTCAGTAAATGCATGACCAAGGGGGTGGTTGGAAATAGGGTAAACGTGGCAGGAAGAGGACTGCACAAGAGTACGGCGGCTCACCGGTAGTCTAGAAAAGATTGGTTTTGCTTTAACTCATTTTTATTTAAATGAATATTATTTAATAAACCAGATAGCTCATCCATACACAAATCTTTGTAATAATGTTTTAGGTTTTAGCTTCAAACTATTGAGCCAATAAAACACCCCCTCCTTGAAAAATTAACCAAAACCAGGACAAAAATTCAAACTGCATTAAAAAGCTTGTTCAGGGAAAGATGCCACCAACCTTAAACAAGCCACCATTTCATGTTCTGATGATAATACGTGTGCGTGCATAATATTTGTGCCCTTGAAAAATCAGTGAGTACTTGAAAACCCGTATAGGTACAGGGTACTACTGGTGTTCTTGCTTTGCTGTATTGTTTGCAGCAGAGCGCCTTCAAATCAGTTGCGAGGAGATTGCGATGCTCCTTGAAGCTCAAAAATCTTTGTAATTTGTCTCCCTCTGCCATTAGTGTAAGTGTCTATTGGACTTCCCTGAAGAAATTACTTTCATTTAATAAAGTTATACATTGCATGTGTTAAAAAAAAGAAATCCTGCTGGGTAATCCTATCTCTTGCAACATCTGTAAATTAATTTGTTTCTTGAGAGCAAGAATGATTTGTAACTCACAACAAAGCTAAAGTAGCATAACTAAATTAAGAGGAGCATTCATGCAGCTGGAATGCAAGTACAGCATAAATGCACACATGTATTAATGTGATATTAAGGTTACGAATTTAGTGAAACAGGAATCGACGTGCACAAAGATACGGTTCCTTCCTTCCTACAGTGTTTGTCTAGTGCTAACATGAGAAATGTCTGCATTAGCTAGATACCGTCTGAGGACTACCTATGGATTTCATGCGTGCAGACGTGAGATGCCGCCTTACCTCTGCGTTGTACCAGCTCGTGGATGGCGACACACACTGCTCTGTCAGAGAGATTTTGCTCTTATTCTGGTTGTTTTCCTTAGTCTAAGGGGGGTGTTTGGCAGGAAGCTCCTGGCTGCTCTGTTTGCACAGAAACACGGGGAGGCAGGGCAGGGCGCCAGGCACCCCTTGCCCACCCCTAACCCTTGCAGGAGCTGCCGTGGGCCTTCCCCCCGGGCAGGAGGGAGGACCTGCGGGAGCCTGGCCCTCGGCTGGGATGCGTTGCAGCCGGGGTGGTTTTCTCAGGATCTCAGTTACCAGTGGAGCATCATCTGCCAAAAGTGGGTGTCCCTTGGTCTCTGCAAAGAGCGTCCACCATGGCAATGGGCTGTCATGGGCTATCCAGCAGCATCCGTCTGTGCTCGCAAGGACAGGGTGAAGGTACAGGGCCCCATAACTTAACTGCAGTGAAACCTGGGTCCAGCCTCACTTGCTGGGGCCTGCTTTGAAATACACAGGTGATGAGTTTTCCTGGAAGGGATTTGCAGCAGGGGTCGAGGAACACGAGGCAGGATTTGGAGCCACCTCAGCCCTCCATCCTGGTGAGGACCTTGTACAGACCCAAGGTGCAGGGTTGCTATGTAAGACTGACAGACTGGCTTCTGTCTGGGAGGCTGTGAGAGACTGAAAGAGTTAATGTGAAGTTGATGCCTCAAACATTGTGGCAAATGGGTTCTGCACAGCAGTGATAAGGTGCAAATGAGGAGTTGGATAACACAGGACATGCAGGGCATGCAGGAGGGCGCGCAGCTCCCTGTTCTGCCCAAGCCGGACATCTCACCACATACAGCAAAAGGTCATACAGAGTTTGTCTGGGGAAGGGGCTCGCAACCACCTGAAGACCACCGAGAGACCCCTCGCGACCACCCCTCCTCACAACAGCACCTGCGCAAAAAGTTCTAGAAACTACGTGGCTGACGCAACCGAGAGGTGGGGGACAAGGCTATAAAAGCACACCAACCCAAGGAGCCAGCGCGCGCCCGCCGCCGGAGGATGGCTGCACCCGGCATCGTCGTCATCGCGGGATCCAAGGGTGGTGGTATATCTTTCTCTCTCTCTCTCTCTTTCTCTCTGTTCTCTTTTCCTCTCTTTCCTCTTCTTCTTCTAAATGTTTCAATAGAACCCATGTTGCCTACCGCTACGCTTTCTAAGTTCGGGTTGTTTATTGTTGCGCTTTCCAAGTTCAGATTGTTTCTGCCTTAGATAAAATGCGTAACCAATCATTCGGTGTCATTTCACCTTAATTTAGCCCAAGGGAATTTCAAAACCTTTACGACCCCCTGGTCTGATCAGTCTGGGTTGTGACAAAGGCATTGATTCAGGATGCAAAACGCTGTATGAGACACATTCTTCCAGAGCCCAGTCACTGGCACAACCTTATGGCTGTGTCCGTACGGGTAAATAAAGAGGCTGTTTTCTGGTCCGTAAGCCAGGGGCACAGTGGCCCAGATGGAGCTGCAAGTTCAACCACAGCTGAGGTCTTGCTTCTGCAGAGAGGAAGGCATTCCCAGCTTCACCGCAACTCGTGTGTAGAGGAGTCTGACAAACACCAGAAAAACACTGAATTTAAGCTCTGCCTTGTATTTGCTTTATTTTTTTTCCTGTTTTGCTTGCTGTGAATAGATTTTTCTGCTTTTCTTGCCCAAATAATATAAAAATCAGCTTCTTTGGCAGGTTGGTCTAGCAGAAAGAAGGGAGCAGGAACAAAAGGAACTCCCCTCCGAGGTGCGCTTCCCCACACACAGACTTGCAGTAATTGTTTTTCTGAGAAACTGTGAAACATCACGTAATTTGGCTGGTGCTCAAGCTGTGGTCTCCCGGAGCGGTGTGGAGCGGAGCCTGCCCAAGGCAGGGTGCTGGTGGGGGTGGCAGTACGTCCCTGGGTGTTCACCAAAGCCTGAGAAAAGCAGGTCTCTGAACAGAAATGGCAGCAGTTGGAGGAGACACTGCGTTGGGCGAGCCCTTCGGCCATTCCAGCACGGCAAACAGCAGCTGTGGGCTGGCTATGCCTACAGCCGGCGGCTGCATCCCCGTTGCATAGTACTCATCCCTCGTCTTCCCTGCGCTCTGTGGAAATCCCTGGTGGCTCTAAGATGTTGGTTATTATTTGGGGGTTTTCTTTAGTTACAAAGAGTCTGAAAAGGTGTGGAAGGTGAGTCACAGTTTAGCAGAATGGTTTTATCTCCTGAAATTGAGTATGCATCTTGCATTAACTTCATTAACGCTGGTGTGATGACATTCTGTTAAATGTCAAGCCCATGCGCATGCTTGGGCCCTGTTTTCTTTCAGCGAGGTCTATTTTTGTTAGAAGGCAGCCTGTGAATTTGCAGAGTGTGCACTCTTCATCCCTTAATGCTGCTCTGCAAAGTCAGTATTGTCCACCGTGCTGGGCTGCAGTGTTTGGGATGAGGGAGAGACAAGTCATCCAGCGGAGTGAGCGAGTCACTGCAGGGGCTTCAGTGAGCTACTGTGACTGTTGCTAATAAAACATAAAATGTTGTATCAAACACCCATCTGGGTTTCTGCAGGTGTTTTCAAAACTCCTTGCAATTTCGAGGTGTCTGTTGTCTCTCCCATCTACAGTTCTTTCACAGATGTTTTGATCGCTTTTGAATGACTGCTGGGAAAAAAGACACTACATCAAGGGAAGGGAATGATTTATCCAAGCATTTGGACATTTCAAATGAAAGAAAGACGTTTCAAAAGACAAATGTCCAAACCCAGGCTGTTAACCTTAAGACTATGTGCTGGTTTCAGCTGGGATAGAGTTAATTTTCTTCCTAGTAGCTAGTATGGGGCTATGTTTTGGATTTGTGCTGAAAACAGTGTTGATAACACAGGCATGTTTCAGTTACTGCTGAGCAGTGCTTACACAGAGTCAAGGCCTTTTCTGCTCCTCATCCCACCCCACCAGCGAGTGGGCTGGGGGTGCACAAGGACTTGGGAGGAGACACAGCTGGGACAGCTGACCCCAACTGACCAAAGGGTTGTCCCATACCATATGGCGTCATGCTCAGCATGTAAAGCTGGGGGAAGAAGAAGGAAGGGGGGGACGTTCGGAGTGATGGCGTTTTGTCTTCCCAAGTAACCATTGTGCGCGATGGAGCCCTGCTTTCCTGGAGATGGCTGAACACCTGCCTGCCCATGGGAAGTAGTGAAGGAATTCCTTGTTTTGCTTTGCTTGTGTGCGTGGCTTTTGCTTTCCCTATTAAACTGTCTTTATCTCAACCCACAAGTTTTCTCACTTTTATCCTTCTGCTTCTCTCCCCCATCCCACCAGGAGGGAATAAGCAGGCGGCTGTGTGGGGCTTAGTTGCTGGCTGGGGTTAAACTAGGACAGACTCCAACATGAGGATTATGGTCTGCTGAGAGCTAGCAACTTTTTTGTAAAGAAAAGGACCTTCCATCTCAGTATTGAACGAGGAGAGTTGAAGAACTGCTACCCTTTCTTTCTGTGAAAGAGTACAATTGTCTTTTAGTAGCATTATCAGGCTGCTAGCAGAATTCGGAGTCAGATTTGTAACAAACTGAATTAAGATTGTTTTAAAGAAGACCTGCATTTTGCTTTTTAATTTGCTGGTAGTGTTACAAAGTTTTCCACAGGGATTGTCTCAATTTTCCCCAGGTCATTTAACTGCCATTCAGTTAGCAGAAGTGACAGATCAGAGAAATTTCATTAAAATGATCCAATATTCAGTTTTGATTATAATTTGGGGATGCTGCATGTTGGGTTACTCATTACTGGATCAACTGTTAGCCTCAAGAAAGAGCTCCTCTGAGGATTGTGCCCCACGTCCTCCAGACAAAGCTGATGGATTCGTGTCTATGAAGTACTGACCACGTACCGAAACCAAGACTGGTCGTGGCCTTAAAGGTCGGTGCAGGACAGGTACTGACCTTTGACCAAATCCATCATCCTGGCAGATGACAGCTGCTGATCGAATTTCTCCCAGTAAGAGATTGTCCTGTGGATGCTTCTGCTGGATGAATTTTGGTCACATTCCTGCTTTGATTGACTAATGCTGGCTAAAATGAACTTGTATGTGTTGATCTCCCCTTTCTGTGATCAACCATAGCAAGGTTAGTCCTGCCCGACTACGGACATGTCCCTCTGCAGTGGATCCTGGCAGCACGGTCTGGCAGGTGGGATGCAGTCCTGAGCGGCCCTGTGGGCCCCAGGAATGAGGGTCATGGACATGGTGCCCACCCCCAGCCTCACCACCTTCCCCACACGGACAAGGGTTGTTTGCAAGGATGCCATGGTGTGATGGGGCGATTCGGAGTCACGCGGACAAGAGCTACAGCAGCCAGCCCTGGGGGTGTGTCCTGCACAGGCGGACCTGAGGCTCACTGACACCCCAGCATGGACATGGTGCTGTTGTACCCCTGGCCATCCTGTCACTGAGATGTAATCCTGCCTGCTTCGGTGATGCAAAGCTGGTTAAAACCCCTCTTCATTATGAAGGACACACAGTCCTGTGCATGCTCCGATGCTTGCAATGAGAGTCCCACCACCAGCAAAACATCGCAACTGCATTTGCACAAGCTCACATGGTTCCAGCTCTGCCCAGCCCGCGGCAGCCTTCGATCCGGCTTAGCGTGAAGATGCAGCAGAGTTGTGTCCTTCTGGGACTTCTTCCCATCCAATTAAGCTTCTGTGTGCTGTGATCTCTATCTCAGTAGTAAGTTGATCCTCTGGCAGGGTATTTAGTCAGAAATTAATTAGTGGGAGCAAAATATTGTGAATACATACAGTGTTAAGTTTTTATTCTAATAACCTAGTTAATAATTTCGCTTCTTCAAACAAAGAGGGAAAGTAGTGTGAATTCCAGCGCTTTGATCAGGTGGTGACATTTTGATGCTAAGTTGCTAAGATAAGAATCTAGACAAATAGTGTTCTACAAAAGCAATTTGAAAGTACTTTGGTAGTTTTGAAAGTGCCCTTTTTGGAAGATGGACTCAGAAAAAGTCTGTGCCCCAACATGACACCACCGAAGGCTGGTGCTGTATGAGGTGGGGAGGAAGCTATGCACGCCCTTCTTTATAGAGGTAAATGGATTTAGCTACGAAGCACTTAAGACTTTGATTATTCTGCTTAGGCTCTGTCATGAGTGGAGGCTGGTGGGAATCTCAGTGGTGCCGACAGGACCATGATTCAGGGCAGACTGCAGGAGAACATCCCCTCTGACGCCACTGCTCCTTGCTCTGTTATTCCTGTCCAGCTGAGGCAGAACGTGACCCAGAAAACCACATTTCTGCTCCAAGGTCTAGCAATATTTCAGTTTTATCTACTTCTTTTCATTCATGTTCCTCGAAAATGTATGTAGACTTTATCTACTTAGTATAGAGCTTCACCATCTGCCAGTGACATTCAATATTCTCTTTTTATTTTGAAATGACCTAACTGACTCGAGGTCATGTTGCAATGACAGGTCTGCAGGCAAACCTTGCTCTGAGTGTCTGATGAAGCCGCGGGAGTCAACAGAAGCCCTTTGTTCTCATTTTGAAATGGAGAGAGCGTATTCCTAGGAGGGAATAATGAGTTTGACCATTTATGCTGGTACTTACGTGAACCCATTTAACATAAACACCAGAGCAGGCGAGCTCCAGCATACCAATGCCCTGCAGTTGTGTGCAGCGCTGGAATCTGTGCTCAGCAGATAATAACACAAACAATAGCTTCCCGCATTCAGTACAACAGATTAGCCATGCTCATCTGCAGGTTTACCGCAGTAACAGGAGGAGATTTAATGTTGGCATTTTGAAAGTGGTCATTTTACTGTGGTGGCACAAAGGCAGGATGTGGGGGTTGCTTTCCCACATCTAGGACTCTACTTATAAGCTAGCAGAAGATTTTTTGATCCTGTACTTCATTTTCTCTGTTTCCTTTAACATAGACCTTCTTTTCTTGACATGAAATCCCTAGTGTTCAGTGCAAGCCACTGGGACACTTGCCCTTACCGGGCTGCCATCATCAACAAACAGGACAGAAATATTAGCGATGGATAGGCTTGGAGCTGTGGGAGCAGAGGCCATGTGGCTCACAACAAAAGTTGCTCTTGGCCAGGTAGGATCATTCTTAGAAGAGTGAGCTTAAACAGGTATTTAACTCATAAAGCTGGTGCCAGAACTGTGGCATTTGTGCCCTCTGCTTGGTGGAGGGTCCAGACTGGAATATTCCAAGTTTGTCTCTATGTCCCCTCATCAGCTGATGGGAAATCTTGAATCTTTCCAAAGAGAAAAATAGTTGGAAAAGCTTTGTCACATTTCTCCAAGTTTAAAAATGCAGTTCTAATTATCTGCAGTATCGTGATTGGCTCCAGAAAGTGGGATAGTACTCGTTTGTTAGATGCCATCAGCCTTGATATCCATAAGCTCTTCCTAAATAGGGGGGAACTAAAATAAGGGAAGTGATGTACTACAATCTGTTACCCGATTTCTCAGCACTGAAGTGCCTTGAATAACCACTTTTGGTATTAGTTTGGAAATAATGTCCATAATTGCTTCAGACCATCACTACCTAGATTAGCATACTTTTGAAAGTGGTCTTATGGAGTCAAACTTCTGTCATTTGTAAGTGGCTGTCATTAGTTGGTCAAACACCAAATAGATTCGTTTGCAGTAACTTTACTGTGCTCTGTTTTGATCTTTAGATCTTTCTCTTTAGGAGTGCTGCCTTGCAGACAGTACATTTCAGTTAAAAGTCCCTGTCTGGAGAAAGACTTTCAACTGCAAAGGTGTTAGACTATTTTCAAAGCTTTTTTTCATCAGAGATGAGGTCTATACTTGCCTACAGTCAACAGCTTTGAAACGCCATAAGCAAAACAGAAGCCATCAACAAACTGCATTAATATTTTAGAAAGTTATTTAATTATTTATGGTGAAGCTTCAGCATAATCTTGATATAAAACTTCAGCGTAAAGGAGTTGCCTTGAGGTACACTTCTCCCTGATCAGTACTGTACCACTGGGAACAGTTTATAGGGCTTTTATTTACCAGAGAACATCAGCAACATTTAGTTAACTTAGAAGAAGTGTATTAAAGGCTCTTTGCATACGGGGGTTATGGTATTGTCTGGTTGCTGTTTGGGTATGCAGGAGCCAGCACAGGCTTATTGAGTTTCTGCCTGCAATACCGGCACAACGGGGGTGCGTGAAGTACAGGTTACTTAGAAAGCATGGAAATAAGCTATTTTATTACAGCTTCTCAGATAACACAATGAAACTGCCACAGTCTGAACATCTGTGCTGATAGCTGGGTCCCCAGGAGCTGAGCCAGGGGACTCGGTCTGCCACAGGACTGTTTGGTGGCTGGGGAAAGTAATTTGATCTTCTAAACTCAAGTTTCCCAGGCATTAGGAGACACCAGCTTCCTTTTTAAATGCTTCTGGAGTTAGAGATGAGAAGTAGCGTATGAATGGTCCGGTCCTCAACAATTTTAAAGGACTGTGAGTTAGAGATCTGCTAGGAATGTAGTTAATTTCTAAAAGTTAATTTATCTAGCCAGACAAGAATGACATTTCCTTCTATATGTCCATTAAAGGACCCTTTACTCTGCAACATTGATTTTATGTTGTAGCATCAAAGAATCCAGCATTATAACTTGCCCTACCAGAACGGGCGGCAATGTGTCACTGCTCTGCATACCTGGCTTTCTTAGGAAGCTGGAGGTGGGATTAGAGAGTTGAGGACACAGACCTGAAGCTGAGCTTCCCTCCTTGGCTTGTCCTGGGTTTAAATTAGAGGGAGAACCAGCGTGGTTGGTGTGAGGGCAATTGAGGAATATGGGCTGAAATGGTAATACAGATTTGCAGGAGACAAAAGCCGGTTTCTCAGAAACACTCCTCTCACCATCAGCATCTCTCTTGGTACCTGGTCTCAATGCTTACCCTGCCTTTCCAGGTTAATTTTCCCCCCTTCTGCAAAAGGATCTTAGCCTTCCCTGCATTCGTAGCATTGCATATAAATGTGTAATTCCAGAATATCAATGAACTTTCCCAGGATCTCAGATTTACCAAGGAGGAAGGTGTTCAATGCTCACTGATGTATGAGAAGATCATTGCTAAACGTGGAAGCTGAAGAACATCTTCCTGAGGTCCAAGCTGGTGCCCACTCCCACAGCCCTGGGGTGTCCTCCACCTGCTGCAGAGGCGTGCAAATGTGTCATCTCTTGATGGAGCATGGGTCACTGCAAGAAATCATTAGTGGTCTAAGTCCTGTTCTCAGAGAAAACATCATAAACAGCCGGATAATTAGCCTAAAAAGGCAGATTCACAGGCAGATTTATTGCACATTTATTGGTACAGTCAGTGGGTAGGAAAAAGAAAAAAGATTAGGAATAGAGAATGGTGCAGTCTTATACAGTAGCAGAACTAGAGGGAGTGAATTTCACAGCTTCTGCTGGGAGTTCATCTTTTCTTTGAATACTGCTAGCCTATACCTGCTGGGCATCACTTTTATCTTTGACTCAAAGGACACTTTTGAAGAAATTTCCTTCCCTGGCAATTTTTTAACTTGGAAGTATCTCATAATCTAAGGCATTTCAAAGGGGAAGAAGAGACTCTGGACCTACTTGCAAGGATGTTATCATGCTACCCTCTGAAAAAGCACTGCTTTTTCCCCTGTATGTGGAACAGAAGAGCACTGAAGAAAAGATAAGAAACCCAACACTTACCCAGGTGCCAAGTCAATGCACTTGGAAACCAAAACAGCATTTGGAGACAAGTTTATTTAGCACTGTTCCTGTGATTTTTTTTAGTCACCTTGGGAGGTTTTAGACCTGTGGGTCCTGAAGATCTGGGATGAGGTGAGGGTCTTGCCTTTTACAAAAAGTAAGTTTCCTGCCCTTGAGCTTGCAGAGAAAATGTGAACCAAAGGAGTAATAATGGCGTAAGCCACGAGAGCTCCTTAGCTGCTGCTATTTAAAGAAAATTGTTTGTTTGGATTTGGGAGAATCTGACTCATGATATCGAAATATTTGAAGCTGGCAGTAGTAACCCAACTCTTTGTTTCTCCACTTAAAACTTCCACAGGCTCTTCACAAAGGAATCATGGTGCTGAAAACACACAGGGACCTGAGTCTTCCCTATTTGTGCAAGAATTCACAGTAATGGCCCACCTTTGACCTTTGGTGTTTTGAAACCAGAGCAAGAGGAAAAATAAAGCCAAGTTCCAAATCCAATTGTACATTGATTTAACTGGCTTGGAGCCCTTCTCCAAGTAAAATCCTGCAAGAGCGGAGAGCTGGGCTTGATGATCTGAAGGTTTTATTCATGTTTCAAATTGTGATCCAGTTCTTCTAGCAACAAATCTACTTTGTAGATAGGAAATAGAAGTTTCTCACATTGTTTTCAGCCCAAGAGAGTAGAAGAAAGGACAGTCATTTATCATTTTGCAGATACCTTATTTTGATGCTACCAGAAATGTGTACCATTGAAATTATTACTGCATAAAAAGTCACTAAAGTATCATACTGAGGCATGGCAAGATCCGAGCTTGTTGAGCAGGCTTTTGTTTCTGATATGGAAAGCCCACATGGAGAATAGGGTTGCTATGGAAGTCTTTTCTTTAGGTAGAGCATGTGAGCTCTTGGACGCTTTTGTCTTACATGGCAAATTGACTATCACTGTTCTAGGCAAATAAGCTATTCCAGAACAGCACTCTGTAGTGTCATCGCTGTATTCCCAAATAAAAATCACCTTTCCCATATGGACAAGTATAGGGAAGGTCAACTGCCTTTCTATTCACTGTGCACCTTGTGCACACACACAGCAATTCTGCGTGTATGAATTTGCTCCAGAGGCCCTTATCATCTAGGGGACAAGTTTTAGACCAGTACTGTGAACCCAGTAGATGTCCATGCACATCCACCTCAATTCCTGGGGTGCTTACTTGTCACCTTGTGAGAGCTGATAGCCTGGTTAAATTAAAAACGGAGTAAGAGCGTTAGCACAACCACATCAGCACCCCTGCGACAAACTGTTGCCTCTCTCAATGTCGTCAAGCTCGGGCAGAGGAGCAGGGGGTGGTGTCTGTGGCGCAGCTGAGCTGCTACAGAACATGGTGCAGATTTTGAGGTTGTAAATGAGTTTTAATCTACATTGACAACTGCGTGCATCCCTGCCTTTCCTCTAAATTGCAGAAGCAAGAACAATTAGTCTGTTTAAGAACATGACTGTAGGGCAGGCAATATGGGCTCTAATAAAGTAAGCATGCTTTTCTATTAAAACAATTGGCATCAGGTAGTTTTATGAAGCATTTTCTTCATTTCTCAATGCTGTTTCCATTCACTGAGCTCTATATTAATTGCTAATAAAAAACAGAGCAAGAGTTTTCATTTTAAGGGCTTCCTCTGCCTTTTTGAAGTAAGAAGCTCAAAGCAAAACACAATTTGGTAGCTTGCATTCTGATATACCTCAGTGCAGACCTCCTTCCTATCAAAGATGTTTGATAGCTCAGAGGACACTGTCACTGTAGAGTGCTGGGGTGGGAAGGGGTGGGACGAAGCAGGGTGTCCTGAAGATAAGGACTGGGTAAATAGAGGAAACCAAAAATGACATAGAGGATATTATTATAAGTCAGGTGAGGCACAATTTTCCAGGTGTTTGAATGTACAAGTTTTCTCTGCTGGATAATTTGAATGAAGAACAATAGATTTGATTGTGTCAGTGGAAATGTTTTTTCCCCAGTTCCTCAACCAGTAGCGTCATTAGTTTTCTTGTGCTTCCTCATGCATTTATTTGCATTAAATGCAAATAAAATCTATATGTTCAGCTACCTCTTTTTATAGTGTTGTGCATAGATATAAGATCTTTAAGGTAGGGATATTATTGTTATTTAACTGCTTGGTGTTTTCTGGTGGTGTTCTGATCTTTAGACACTACCATTATAGTAGTAAAATATAATGATGATAATAATGTCTTTGGGAGGGCACTTGCTGAAATTGCTTTTTGGGTGTTGTGAAGAACTTTTATTTATCAAATGGTTAAGAGACTATAAATTAGAGGTAGTCATTAAAAACTTGAACTTATCTGCATGTAATTCTTGAGGAGATAAGGGGACTCCTGTTCATAAAATCTACAGTGCTCAGTCAGGAAGATGACAATCACGTGTGAATCAAGTGATCTATGATATCCAAAAGCAGCAAATCACGAAGCCATGGCATTTAGTAACAGCAATCGGATGACAAAGAATGATAGATCAAAACATGTTTCTGCAACAATTTTTTATAAGTATTAATAAGTATCACTGGTTTCATGCAAATAAATATCACATTAATAAACATCACATTCCGCTGAGGAGCTTTTAATATTTTAATACAGTCTGTCTTTCTTGCCATTGTCTCAAAGGCTGAGAGCATATAGATCTTAAATCATTTATGTTTCAGACTCTCAGTCAGGATCAGTTTTTGGCCATGGCCTACCTGGGCATGTCTTTGGCCACCCATAGTCTCCACAACAGCAGCAGAAGCAAGAAGGAAAAGGTGGTGGAGCCCCACACTCCAGCTCCTGCCTTCAGGAGATGTCTGCATGGGGTTGGATAAATCTTATTCTCAGTCTCCAGAGATTTGAGGAATGGAGACGTGGGCTCTAACTTTCCATTAGACACAGTGCAAACCATTGCATGGTGGAGTAGTCGTTTGGGTGGCCAGGAGGGAAAGGGCTTGGAGTGCATCCCAGGGGCTGCAAGAGAGAAGATGCCTCAGAGCCGTGGTCCATGGTGAAAAGCTGGCCAACAGTGATCAAAAAAAGATTTGACTAACTAGGGGCCCAGGCTTGCCCCAGTGAAAGTTCCGCTCGGACCTGTGCTTGAAAGGGGAAAATTAATCTCTCGCAGCAAACTGGAAGGCGATCCTGTGGGAAGCAGTGATGATCCTGTAGCCAGGGAGGGAGACAGCCCTGGCGTGGGGCTGGCAGGGGAAGAGGCTCTGCCTGGGCTGGGCAGGGAGGATAGCTCTCCTCTCCCACGCAGGGCTGCCCAGGGGAGGACAGTCACTTTTCCTTTCGCTCAGCTTGGCCCTCACTGCTCACCCACGGCAGAGGCCCTCACTGCTCACCCACGGCAGATCCCACGGCACTGGGATCTGTGGCCTCTGGTCTAACGCACCACAAGGCATTTTTCCTAGGCCAGGAGCACAGGTGTCCATGCAGTGAAGACTCCCATGGGGGTTCCCCCACGATTTCCCTTGCACTACTCCCCACGCTCCCTGGGGAAAGAGACCATTTGGATCTTCAGAAGCAACAATGAAGCACGTGTTTTCTCCTGAAGACCGGTCAGCTGCTTTCAGTGGGGAGGAATGTGCAACATAATTAGCACTCAGCATCCAAGAAACACCAAAGGGCAGCCCTTGGTAGTGGCTCTGGTGCTGGGTGGGATGCTGTGACTCACTGGGGAAGTCCTGCCCACAACTGGGGAGCTGCTGCCCACTTATTGCTGCAGCCGTCATGCCTGGTCTTGCCCTCGCTGGGGCTTGTAGCCCTGCCATAAACTGCTGCAGCTTAGCACTTGCGCGCAGGCTGTCTGCACCTTGCAAACCCCGGTGATAAATCCTCTGGGGGATTAGTCTCCAGCAGCCCTGGCTGCTGCCGTTTCTGCTCAGCTCCCCGTGCAGGGCCAGCCCTGTAGTGCACGGGGAGAACCGAGGTGCCTGCGTGGTCTGTGGTGTCGTGGGGAGGGCACGCCGAGGCCGGGCGGCTCGGCGAGAGTCCGACCAGCCGCACAGCCTGGAGGCTGCAGCCATGGCACAGGGCAGGGCAGTGCCGCAGCCTGGCCGGCACGGCAGGGCACAGAGCCAGGGGCGTGCTGGAGGCTGCTTTTGTCCTCCCTTGCATCCCCTGGGAAACGCACTGAGGCAGATGCACAGACTTCACCACCCTTCACCTGAGAAGGAGCTGAGGTTCCTCCCTTGCTTTCCTTAAAATATGAATTCAGGCCTTATTCTTTGCCCTCTCTACCTCCCCCCCAACTCCCAATTCTTGCAATCAGTTATTTTTCAGTCTCAGTTTTTGTAAGACACAAGTGTTTCTCAGGGAGAGAAATCTGACAGCTCTTACCTAGAAGGTGCTGCATAATCCCAAAGGTAGGAAAAAAATAAAGTTAAAAGTAAAAGGAAAAAAAAAATCAAAGATATTTGGATGTCACCAGAAACCCCTGGGTGCACTTGATCTCTGGAAAAATACATTAGAATGAAGTTGAAAACCCAGGAAAGATAACGGAAAGACAGGTGTAAAATTAGGGCCTGATGCAGCCTGCGGTGAACCAGCGGGAGCTGAATCCCAAGCACCACGAAATGGTGGGCTGAGAGCTGCTGAGTGGTGCTGCAGAGAGGGGACGGGCGGCTTTTTGCAAGGCTGTTTTTAGGTCACAATTACTTTGAAATTATTATTTTTTTTCCCATCAATAAGTGAAGCCTAAAAAAGGCAAAAGGCATCTTGTAGATCTCCTTAAGTGGAAAACACCCTTTAAAGTATGTCTGGTAGCGATCTCAGAAACAGCTGCTAGTCCTGGCAGGCAGCAGCAGCCCAAACACGCTATTCTTAGACCAAGAAAGCGTAAGTAGGTCGAGTTACAATTGGTTCTTGTAAACACCGTCCCCACTAATATCAGAAATTGATACGAGGTCAGAAATTCGTAATATGCTGAATCAGAGAGATAAAATGGAGGGGTTGATTTAGTCTCCAAATACCTGTTCTTTTGGTTCATCTCCATTTTTACCAAAGGTGTTTTGCTCCATATGGTGTCAGTGGTCAGAGACTTCTCTCCAGTGGGGGAGGTACCATGAGCCCTCCCGAAGGCCTGGCAGAAATAAGACAGCGGTACAGTTTAGGGATGCCTTTTTGTTTACGTATCCTGAGGTAAAGCTAAATAGTTAATGAGACTAAAAAGGAAGTTGCAACTTGATCAGTTCTTAGTACTTGCTAATAGAACACACCGTATGTGCGAGTGGAGTGACTCCAGTCACAGTGCAACCGTCTTGTTTTCCAGAGCTGAGATGGATGCGCAGGTTGTGCCTGTCCACCTGGGTGCCTGACTCCTGGAAATGTAGCTCTTCAGCTCGTGCCTGTCCCCGGCCAGTGCTGGCCTCCCATGGGCCCTGGAAGCAGGCTGGAGTGACCACCTCCAGGCCATGTTGGCTGAACATGAATTTCAGGTCATATTCTTCACCGGCTGCACCAAGGGCTTCCGAGGGAGTGGGGCATCAGCGGCGACCAGAGGCACAGCGGGAGGCGGAGGTGCCTGGAGCGGGGCTTCCCCAAGGTGCCCTAGAGAAATTATTATTCCTGCTCACCTCTGAATTCTTGTGTGAGTTTTGGAGCTACTCATGTCTGGTTGACACCACACCAAGCAGCAATGGGCTGCTTTTGTAGTGCTGCTGGCTGGAAAGGAGGGATGAGGAGCAGCAGAGGTGGATGGGGCTGGGCAGTGGAGGTGGCCCCGCAGGGTGCTGCCTCTCTGAGAGGGCTGTGCAAGGCTCCTGCTGCCTCCTGGGGGTGGCTGTCCCTCCACCAGTGTTTGCGACGTTGCAGGACACCTCAGAGGGGTCCCGGCTTTCCCAAAGTCACTGATCTCTTCTCTGTCTGTGCTCTCACCTCTCTCCCTTTCTGGGATGGAAATATTTAGACATGGAGGGAGTTCATTTATAGGCTAAAAAGAAGGTTTGGGGTAAAATGTGGATAGTAAATCCAATGCAGATTTTAATCCTGCACTTTTTTTTAACTGGCCAATGTTATTCTGTATTTTATCTGCTTTTTTGGGCTGGCATTATAAATTTGTTTCTACTCCTATTCCACACATGTATTACATTACAGCTCAGGGACCTCCTCCACATCCAGTTAAGCACTGCCTAATTATAGCTTGAGCTGGCGTTTTAAATAGGCATAACATCTTTTCCACACAACATTCTTCTCTGCATTTTTCCCTACGGAGGTAGATGTGCTACAGTTGCTTACGGCCAGCTTGATGGAGGAACCGAGACCAAAACATCTTTAACAGCATTGAGTTCATTCTGATCACGAGAAAAACTTCTGTGCTTGATTGCAGAGGATGAGAAGGAAAGAGTACCCCAAAAGGAGGTTTCTGAATGAGCCTGGTAGGCAGGGCAATAGGAGGAGACTGATAAAAGACTACCGCCATAAAAGACTGAGGCTTAGCTGAGCCTGAAATGAAAGAGGGTTGTCTTAATTGTGTGTCTGAGCCCTTTTCTTGGAACTGCAACTGAGTCAGTGGACTGATTTAATTCCTTGCCCTTGTTAAAACAGATTAAAAAATTCTGACATGGTTTGGATCCCATTATCAGCCAAAAGCCAGGTTAAATCTTTAAGAACTTGGGTTTTTAATTGGGATAGACTTGCCAAGTCTTGTGATTTATAATGATTTTCACAGTATCTTTGAATTCCTCCTTGCAGCTCCAGAACCTGGAAGCATCTTAGCAAACAAGAATACTCCACTTTAACTGAAAAGCAAATGTGCTTCTACTGTAGTTAGAAGAGCTTGAAAATAGGACTCCTGAGTTGCAAAACCATCAGGCAAATGACCTCCTGCCCCAGCAATTTGTGTTTCACCTTTCAAGTTAGTGTTCTGCTTTCCGGGTCCTAAATCAAAGGGCAGCAATAATATCACTGTTAAGTTCATAAGTAGCCGTTGGCTATACTGCAGCTTTTAATGTGGGAATAAAATTGTACTTATATATAGCTGACACAAAATACAGTTGCAGCTTGAGTAGGTCCTGCCTGCGTAACTGAATATATCTTTCATTATATCAGCTAGGCTATTAGAGACCACTGATGGGAGTGTTTAGAAGACTGGCAAATCATACTAACTTTAAACTCCAAAACTAAATTGTCTGCTGAATTAATTCATTAGCAACACACTTGCTAATGGGTAATTCTTAGACAATATTAAGCATTGTCACTACATAGAGAAAACTCTTAGTCCCTAACAGTCATACTCTAAATTAGCTGTGAGTACACAATGCCATGGAGCTAAGAGTTTGCATGGCTGGCTGCAGTCTTGATTGTTCATAATCACCAAGGTCCAGGTCATCAGGCCTGAGAGCTCATCGGTAAGAGAACTCAGAGCTCAAGTGGTCTTCTTTCTTCTCTGATTTTCCTTGTTTATGTCTCATGTTTTCATGCTACTGCCCTCATCCAAAAAGGGGCAGAAGGTGTCCTCTGCTCCTGATACCACTTATCTTATTTCCTTTTGTCTTGCCATCAGTCCTTCTTGTCCCACCTACTCCTGGGCCCTTGCACTTCTCTTGTCCTCTCTCTGGCAACTTTTGTTACTCCGATGTGGAACTACAGCCGCCTTTGCCCCTTTGGTGATCACTTTGCTTACATACTTTTGAAAAATTATGCCTGACTATGCTATCACAGTGTTACAAAACACTTGCATGCTGTTGTTAATTACACTATTTTAGCATCCAGGCTGAAGGCAAGTTAATATTGATGATATCCTGATTAGTACATTCCTACAGGTGTCAGGCCCCTGTTTTGGCTACAATGTGCTGGTATGGAAAAACACAACTAAAACTCCATCTGCAAGAACATGCAATTCTATAACTGAAGTATTAAAGAAGATGACACTGAAGTAGACATCACAGCAATCTAAAAAAGGATAATCCAAAGAACCAGCTTAGCAAAAAACTTAGCAGGGGTTAAATCAATTAGAAACCATGATCAGCCTTTTTAGGTAGCAAGTTCAACCTCCTGCTTCTGGCAAGGCCAGCCTGGCTGCAGGACTGTTGAGGTTCAGTGAGGACTCCTGGGAGCCTTTTCTCTGTATGCCTTTCTGGAGCACTTTGCCCTCAGAGACAGACCTTCTGACATTCTCCTGGGGGTTTCCAGCAGGTACCAATGCTACAACAGCCAAAGCAGTGGCCCAAATGGCAACAGCTTCCTTTACTGACCCACTGCCAGAACGAGACTCTCTGAACAAAGAATGACTTTGAGGGCCTGTGGGAAAACGGTCAGTAATCCCAAAATTAAACCTGGCAGGCTCACTGTGGTAATGATCATTGGGATCTGAAGGGGGACTGAGACAGAACTGAGTCACCACAGGCCCAAGGTGTCCCTCCAAATGATCCAAGCCATGCAACAGTAAGTGTCGACACGTTGCCCACGCTCACCGCGCACCACCATGTTTGGCTCAAGGGTCTGAACAGGGAGCATGGGTTAGTACCACATCTCGCTCGGAGGCCTCCAGAGGTCCCACCTGCTTCCCTTGGGGCTCATACATTGGTCTCTGCACCTGTGTCCCACACCTCTGGGGGCAGGGTCCTCAATAAATTCAGTGGTGACACTGGTGGCTGCTGTGCAGCCATCCGCCTGGAGTGTAATGAGAAATGACTACAGCATTTCCCTGGGAAATTAAAGACCTGGATTCAGTTCCCTCAGCCTAGGGAAGACTAGGCTTGCATCTCCCAACACTGCTTGTGGGGGACATTTTTCACCCAGCACTGTCAGATGAGGCATTCAAGGCTCATGGGACAATAGGGACTAAGGGGAGGTCAGGACAGTAAACGAGTAATGAAGTGTCTGTAACCTGGCTTGGCTAAATATCTGACAGAGCATGGGACCAGACTGCTGGGACATAAGGTCATGCTCTCTCTCTTTGGCTCTGGGGACCATGCTACATAGTACCACTCTGCTATACACAGAGCGAGGGTTACCTGCTCATCATTACCACTTCATGTAGTGCCTACACATGCAGTTTCTGACTAATGAAATGGAAAAAGCTTTTAAAATGTTGAAACTGGTTACACTTTAGCTGTATTTTCATTTCCCTGATATTTCTTGGACTTCAGAGAGCCCCTCTATCGGTCAGTGGCAAAATCTCAAATGGCTAGAATAAGACTAGATCTGTCTTTTCATTGAGAAGGTCACTATTTGAATATAACATGTCTGCATGACAATTTGCCTGAGGCCTGATTCAGCAAAGCTCCTCAAGTGCATTCAGCTTTAAGTGAGAAAAGCTATTCTGAAACCAGCAGCTGACTCATGTACAGCTAAACATGCACTTAAACACTTAATGGGATGTTGCAGCGTGGCTCCTCACCTCCGGGTCGCTTGGCACCCAGCCAGGTTGTGGGTGTATGGAACGGCCACCCGCCTGAATTGTACATTTATATTATTATTAATTTTTTGCCACTAGGCAGAAAAGAAATTGCGATCTAAAAGCCACTGGCAGTGCTGATTTTTCCTGCTCTTGTCGCAGATCCTCCAATTTCAAATAGGTCTCCAGCTCTCAGAAGACACTAGAGGGAAAGTGCCCTCCTGTGGGACATTTAAATGCAATCATTAGTGTCTACTTGGCTGTAAACACCCAGAAAGTTGCGCATCCACGTTCCTTCCACTGAATAATAAAGGCACTTTTAAAATGTCTTAAGATACTTTTGCTTCTATGTGAAGAGATGTTTTTTCAGGCCCAGACCACTTACAGGGTTATTTTTTGTTGTTTAATCCAACTTCATCAGCTGTGTCCATTTTGGGGTTGCCTCTTGGTAGCCAGACAAGGGCTTTCTTCACCTGAACGTGACAGCGGATTACTTAACCAGTTCCTTCAGTGAAGAGTCATCTAATCCTCCTAATCCTTCTTGATGTGTTCTCTTGCTTTCCATGCCTGGAAGAGTAAGGGCACCAAACCCTAGCTGAAACATTATAGTGCAGGATCCTCACTGTAGAAATAATTCATCTAAACAAGTCCTTCTGGGATCAGTTAATGCCCAGCTGTTCCTTAATGAGATTTTGAAGCAAGAGCAGACAGGTGTCCTGCGGCAGGGATGGATGCACATGCCAGGGATGGCTACGGGGGGAACTTCTGAGCCCCGGACCCCATGGCAGTGGCGGCACGATGCTGCCCCAGCCGTGTTGTTGACAGTGGGCTCCAGCTGTATGTTGTACCTCAGTTGTTTGAGACCGCACAACAACGATCTGGGAAACCCGCCAAGCCTCAAGCCAAAGTTGGAACAGGGTGAATATATATAACTGCAAGCTGTAAAGAATACTTTAAATGCTGCTCTAGCAAGGACTAATGATTGAAAAGCCAAACTCCCCCTGGAATTCTGCATCTATGAAGATTAGCTTTCATCCCTCTATCAGTTATCAGAATCTGTCCTTTACTTCTCTGAAAAGACCAAAGGCTTCAGATTATCTACCCACAGCCTGTGACAGGCCCTGAAGCTCTGGTAGAAGACCTAAATCCACAGACGTGAAAAAGCCACAGTACCGATATAATAGGCAAATCAAAATTGCCACCTAGAGCAAGGGCAGGGGATTTGTGGATGGTATGTTTCTTTTTAAAAACATAATTTTGAAATAGACTTTTTAAAAAAGCTTTATTAGATTGTTACAGAAGGTATTTACAGTACATAATGTATAGGCACAATATAAATATTTTGTAACATATAACTTTGACAAATGAGAGTGATCCCTGCTGGCTTTGGATTGCAATTCTTAAGCAAATTTATTTCAGTCACAACAAAGGGGTTAGTGGTGAATCCTGCATGAATTCCCAGGCTTTGTATCTAGACCTCCTTCCCTCCTTGCTGCAAGCATCTTGCTCCATGGCTGTGGTCTTTCTTGCGCTCTGGGAGCAAGTTTGTATTGGAATAAATGCTTATAACGGGCAGCTAAGGGCTATTTTGGTGTCCTTAACAGTGTCCAGTGAATGAAAATATTCCTTCACATTCTTCTCCAACTCCAAAAGCAGCGAGAAAAGCTACTTGTCTATTTCTTTGAACTAAGGCAGCCAGAAATTTCAATGTCTTGGGCTCATACATACCCACACAGATGCCCTTTTTCTATTAATCTCCACCTAAGACTGAAGCGGATGCCCTGTGAAAGTTGGAGAACTCAAGCTGTATTAAGGAAAAGCTACCCCAGCCCTTCAGCACTCTCAGGAATTTCTTCTTGGCTTTTCTGGCCTCTGCAGACTTCACCAAAGCTTTCCTGGACCTGCGTAGAGTCAAAGTGCAGCAAGACTCTTCCTTCCTTGAAAGCACCAGGCATGTGGGGAGCCTCGTGTCCCTGCGAAGGGCTTGGGCAGGCACAAGAGCGGACAAGGCACACTCAAGAAACCCCCTCTCCATTCCTAAGGGGCTGCAGGTTAGACCCTCCCCACAAGGTGTGGTTGGGACCAAGGCAACCATCTGCCCTAGCACCACCCCTGTGCCCATCACCTCCCTGTCCGTGGTGGCCTGCACCGGCTGAGACCCCATGGAGGGGTCTCCAGAGAGGCTGAGTTAGACCTCTCTCTCCGCTGACTGCTGGAGGATCTCAGAAAGATTGGCCTCGTTAGGCTGAAGATGCATTTTGGCTGTATACACCTAAGTCTTAATTGTACAGACAGGTGAACAAAGAAAATATCACACTGGTTTTCTGTATATGTCTTTCTCATCTTCCCCTCCCCCCCCGCCACCTCTGGAATTATCTAGGAATAAAGAAGAGCCAATGCAACAGTTTCACTGTCCATGAACTATTTATAGCAAACAGCTTTCCAGTATGCCATTTATCAAATGGAAAAATTATAGCTTGGTCTTTAGTGGTACTCAGAAGCTTTGAAATTCAAAGAGAAGAACTTGCTGTATATAAAGTAAACAAATAACAGGCTTCTGAATGGAAAAAAAATATTTTTTTTTGGTAAAACCAATTGTTCTAAGCTTTCCTCTTTCAGTCTCTTTGCAATAAGCATCCAACACCCTATTTCGAAGACTTTTTGTCAAAATGAAATAAGTAGACCTGAAAATATTTTCCATTTTTTACAATATGTCTTGGCCTGCTGGTCCATCCAATTTTTACAAGAGTATAAGAGGTCCAAGAAGAGGACAGAATAAGTATTGTTTGAATTAAAAAGCATGGAAGAGTCTCTCTGTCTTTCCTGGGGTTTAAATCAGGCCCTAGAGGGAGGTTATTTTGCCAGCTGTGTTGTTTTTCCCTGAGCACACTGCAGCTACAATTTGCAGTAATCATTAACTCTTCTCTACTGAAATTTTCACATTTGTCCATGAATATATTATAGGAAAACTAAGAAATAGTACAGTACTTACAGATCAGATGAATTTATGTAAATGTTCGTCACCTCAGTGAACAGTTCTTATGAAAGGTAGTGAGAAATAAACTGTGAATAATTCCTCCCCAGTCCTGCCAAGAAGGAGATGGGAGAAGAGACATTTTAAAATCTCACTCAAGGTGTCAGTGATTTTCTCCAGGGCTTTCTTAGCTCACATGGTTTTTAGCAAAATAAAACAGTGTTAAAAAAAAACCAGTCTTTACCAAAAGTTTGGAGAGAATGTTCCTAATGGAGAATCATGCATCTAAACCCCAGTGCAGCCAATTTAATACTCCTGACATTTTCTGGTAGCTGGAATTATGCAGAATGAGGAAATCCGGGGTGTACCATAGCCAGATGAAAGCCATGCAAGCACACAGACCTGCCTCCTCTTACTGCCTTCCTGCCACCAAGCTGGTTTTAGGTTGTAATGTACTAGCTAGGCTGAACGGCTGGTGGGAATTGGCTTTTTGGTTCACAAAGTAGGGTCATCACTCTGCTTGTATTAGCTTTCCGTGACAGAAGCCAGGATATTCTTGTGGTACGGTATCTGTGTGCCTCCTAGCACAAATTTCCACTTGTATAACATGCTACCCTTCATGAACACTTGAAATTAGGCAAGGAGCTATTAATGATTTGCCTCATCTGATATGCATTGATTAGTGTATATCTACATTGCAAGCAGGAAAATGCCATAAAATTCCCATAGTTTGGCTGCCTGAACTTGCCTAACTAGGTTTTGACTTTTACATCACCATGAAATCATAGCAGAGGCTCCTCGGGTACTGGGCAATTCCCCAGCGCCTCGTTTGCATGCTGCTTCCAAAGGGCACCGCAACGACATTTGAATTACTGAACGCCTTTCCCTGTCGGGGTGATGCGTCGGTAGCGTGAGCCCTGGCATCGGTGCGACGCTCTGTCTGTGCTCAGCCCAGTGGTGCTGTTTGCCTGTCGTACACCGCATCAACACAGGCCATGAGGATGCCGAAGCCGTGACATGCTCCATCTTGCGCTGCTCTGGCTGCCTCAGCCATGAGTCTCTTCTCTGCCTGCCCTGGGAAGTGGATATTAAACATCAACATGGCATGGGAGGCTGGACAAACCCACAGTCCAGCTTTAGGAAGAGGGAACGCTCTTGTAGCCTGCATGGATGTACAAAAGCCAGAACATTCAAGCACCTAACAATTTCCCCAGCGAGGACAAGCCTCTGTCTGTCCTTCTGAGCGAGTGGTGAGATGTGGCTGGGTTTGGCACCTATTTCCCCAGGTCTGCACATGTTAATCCTGTGTCTGGGTGGCACTTGGCACAAAAGGTTTCTTGACTACATGCCTATGTACCACAAATCAAAGCAGCCGAAGAGAGCAGTGACTTTCCTTCAGAGCCACGCTTTGCCGCATGTCTGTGACCTTACAGTTGTTCTAGTGCTTCATTAATCCCAGCAGGTGACATCCTATTAAACGTCCTTATCACATTCCAGAAGTTTAGTTTGTAAATATTTCATGGACAGTAAGTGGAACAGCTGTTCTCTTGCGGCACCGTTAATAGCATGGATCCCCTCTGCTGGGAGTCCCGCTCTCCTCTGTGCCGCCGTGGCTGCCTCAACCCTGCCCCTCTGCTGCATCACCAATGCGCAGAGCTGCTGCTGCTCTCCCAGGCACAATTTAATGCTTTGCTTTATATCTCAGCCCGAAAGCACCCAAATAAAGGTCCAATGGGGTCTACCAGGGGAGGAGACCTGGGGAGCTGGGCAGGGAGCGAGGGCAGGTCAGGCTACGCCGAGGCTGACCAGCCTGGCACGGTGTTAGTCCTGCGTGGCTGTGTCTGTGCTACTAAATAAAACAGGCAAGAGGCAGTCCTTTGCCCGGAGAGCAGGAGGCACGGCCCAGCTGCCATGCACATGGCTAAGCTCTCTTCCCTCTTAAAATGGGATGATCACATCCAAACTGCCTCCGGTGAAGAGTCCTGGTGTCACACTGCCCCGAGCCGTGCACGGGCACAGTCTGATACAGCATCCATGGAGCTCAGCCAAATGTGTGTCCTGGGTGTGTTTTTTTTGTTTTTTAACTAGCACAGGTGGGACCTCTGGGCCTAGTGGGGAGCACAGAAGCAGGGGGCATCCTGGCAGGGGAGAAATCCCTGGAGTCTCAGGGGAAGCAGAGCCCTACACTCCTCCCTGTGTGCCTGAGGGCTTTGTTGAGAAGAGAAGGAGCAGCAGAGACACAGGCCTGACAAATTTATGGGTAGGTGAATCCTATCCCACTTTTTTATTTTTTTTTTAAACTGGAGCTTAGCTAAAGTTTCAGCAAGCCAGAAAATGAGGATTTGCAGCTAGCCATGTGGGAAGATAAAGGCCAGGTGTGGCAAGCCATGCTTTGTCCTAAAAATGATGCTAAAACCAAGCTAATATTGCCAACCTATGCTATGGGATCAAGACCTCCTGCCAAAGGAATCGGTGTAACAGCTGGGCTGTCACATCAGTCCAAAATGCTTAGATCATGACACAGTCAAAGAGCTTGCCTCCCACAGGAGATACTTTTGGTTTCATGCTAAGCCTGGTGGGACTGAGATTGAACAATACAACACATCTTTTCCCTCGTTTGCTGTGTCATGTGCAACCTGCTAACCTGGGATGGGAATCTGAAACTGCTGAATCAAACACAACGTAAAGGGAATAAAAATTACAGAGCAGTGAATCTGGCAGAAGTGCAGGGCTGGTGGGCACTGAGTCTTGAAAAAGGACTTTTTGATTTCAGAAGTACAAATCTCCTTCTTCCATGGGGACAGGACTCGTGGGTACTGGGTACTCCATGGAGACACTCAGGGTGGGCGCTGGGGATGCTGCAGACAGATGGCTGCAATTTTCATCTCCCTTTTGCACTCAGAAAACTCATCACCTCCTCCATGGCTTCTGTGATGTGTTTTGGACAAGACATGCAGTACTGAGATTGCAACCCCAACCCAAGGTTAGATTTGTAGGTGGGATCAGCAATATTTCCTACTCAGATTACAGTTATTTTACAGGCATGGGTCTGGTAAGTGCCAAAGACATTTATGAAATTCATAGCTTGAACAGTTAAGGTAACCTGGATCTGGGCTGAGTGTTTATGGAATGAAGAACAGAGGAGTGTTGTGAAGGAAGGAAAGCAGCACAAATAACCCTGATTTTAGAAACAGTCTCTGCAGACTGAAACTGGGGTGGGCTTTTTGTGCTCTCACCTACTACACTTTTAAATCCATAATAGTCTGAATTTCTGCTGAAGAAGAGATTTTGAGATTAGTTGGTAAAAAACAGTTATTTACACAATGGTGTTTTTATCTGCAGTTTTCTGCCCCAAATCACATGCATTTCCCTGACATTTCCAAACTGGCTCTGTTTTGCCTGGCTAGAAGTACTAGCCCTGACCAAACATAATGGTAAATCCCATTTTAGGTACCACTGCTGACCAAGTGAAAACTGACGGTGCAGTCACCCTGTTCAAAAATATTTGTGGCTGGATGCTGAAAGGTCTGTTCCCTGCATCTGTCTCCAGACATGTTCATCTGTGTTCTCGCTGGACGTGATTCCTGAGTGCTACTAACCTCTTTGTAAGTACTTTGAGCCCAACACCATTTTCTAAGACACTGTGACTTGTCTGTCACCAGTTTCCCTGAATTTGATTAGATTTCTTCTTGGCCACTTTTCCTTGCAGCCAGATTTAATGACTGTCTTTCTTAGGGCACTGTCAGAGCAAGACCTTCTTTTTCTTCCAAGTCAAATGCCTTGGGAGAGAGTAGGCAGGCAAAGGCATGCACAGTCATGCCTCCGGGGTGGGGACCAAGCCAGCTCCTTGGCTCAGAGTATCCCTCACATCCTACCCTCTCCTTCTATACACATGTACACACACACACGTACACACTTCTCCATTGCTCCTTGGCTGACATTTCCCCAGCACCTCCCCTTCTCTCAGGCTGGTCATACCCAAACCACATTCTGGCAAACGTCAGAAAATAATTGATGCAGAACCAATAATTTCTTGTTACAAGGAGGACTGCACATAGAAAACAACACAAACTAGCAAGGTTTGCGTGCCCTCATTGCCCAGGTAATCATCAACAACATCAACCCCTGCCAGTGTGTCGGGGTGGAAAAACTGAACTTTAGCTCAAGATAATGAAGCAACATCCCTCTAATGTTTCCTGGGATAATGAGTTTCTTGTCTGACCTGGCACAGGTTGACCCTTCTCTCCAAGAGCGTAGTGAGCCCCACAGGAGCTCTGCAGAGGATCAGAGCATGGTTCCCTGGCTGTTCCTGATGGATTAAGAGGTACTGTTGTTAGCCAGGGCTGATACAGGTCAATGTCATGTCAACCAGCCTGAGTGGTCTATCAGGTGTCAGATGGTTGCTAGGTCCTATGGGCAAAGTACTGATTTTGTTAATATTATCAAGCCAAGCCAAAGAGTGTACTGACCTGCATCCCTCACCGACTCTGGCAGGGAAGATTTACGATGGAGTGGGAATTCATGCTTGCTGCTTGTTTAGCCAGACTTCGTATCTGGAAAGTGTTTCCTGTGATCCACAAAGATCTGGAAGATGGGAGATAACACCTCTTCCAGTCAAGAAGAAGTGGAAGAGACTTCAGAGAGGCAGATGCCAGAAGTGCATTCAGCCAATGCTTTCAACACAACATTTTCAAGCAGAGCATCTTGTAACCACCTGTGCAAGCATTTGCACTGTGCAAAATGGCTAGCACAGAGCAGGGCACCCAAGGGTGAGCGGAAAGTGGCGTGCCTGGCTCCAGCTGCCATAAACACCGACTGTGCGCTGTCAGGTGAGCTGTTCACTGCTGCAGGATTATGTCCGTGGCCTGATGCAGAGAAAGTCCTGCTGACAGCTGGTTTGGTAGTGCCCAGGTTTGATATTAGTTGTTGCCTAATCAGGCCCTGGGAGGGTAAAATAAGTAGTTTCCTTTTTCAGAGAAGGGAATGAATGATAATGTGTTAGTAGAGGGTATGATCCTCCCAAGGAAAGGTATGATAGCTGAGCAGGGAGTGGATGTCCTTGCTTTTTTCCCTTAGCCATATCACACTCGAGTCTGTAGGCACAAACGTAGGTGTCTGTGTACTGCTCACTTGCTGCTATCTGTCTGTTACCCTCAGGTAACAAAGCCTCCATCTGCTCGTGCCGAGATGTGTTAATTGATTTTGTAGAAAGCAAAAAGTGGATTTAACTGTTCATCAGTGACGCACGAAGTGTGATTACTAAGACAAGAAGAGGGCAAGGAATATTTATCACAAAAGAAAAGAGGAAGCTTAACCTTAGTGTTGCAGTTATCTAGTGTTAAAAGACTTTGCTCCCAATATGTTACTGGCCAGCAGTCCTGTTAAAAGTTGTTGTTCACTCTTAACACTTGTCTTGCAAAGAGCCCAGACAAACATATGTCTAGCAAAACAGGTTGGGAGAGCAACCTCCAAATGGCTAATTATAATGGATGTGGATTTTGACCAAGCAAGAGGAAAGAAGCACTGGGGGAGCCTGACTGAGGGTGCTGGTTTGGACTGTTCCACAATTTGGCTGTTCAAACTTTTTTTTCTGGGTTAGATCCTGACAGTCCCTAAAGCTGAGCTGCATTTGGTAGCCTGGAGCAAGCATCTGGGTCCTGGAGAGGGAGGGGGTTGCTGGGTTGTTGAGAGTATCTATTTCTGACTTCTTCTCATTTATTCCATAATAGTACAGTGCACTGAGAAAGAATAACAATTTCTTTTCATTAGTTAGATACAAAACTCCAGTCTGCATTGTCTTGAGCCAAGACATCATTTCAGATTTCATTCCACTCACCCAGCGTCAATGACTGATATGAGTAGAAAGTCATTAGAGACCTCTTGACTTTCTTTGGCTGTGTATGAACACCTCAAAGATGAAGGGTGAATCAATGCTGAGTGGGGATCTGCTCCTGCCTTCCCTCCCCATCAGGTCACTCCAGCCCTTATTAGCTCTGTTTGTCCTAACAAACACAAAGCAATGCCACCATGTGCTTAGGGCTCAGTCCGGTCCTGGTTAAAACCCATGGCAAGATTCCTCTTGAATTCAATGAGAGAAGGTTGAGATCCTCCATGGGCTGACTAGCACCAGGCAAACCTGGGTAGGAAGGAAAGTTGATTAGAATATGGCTACTTAAATTAAGATTGTGTTTGCTATTGTAGTTCATACTTTTCTCAGGAATCAATGACTTATTTGTGTTGCTACGGTTACTTGGTACTGTTATGCAAACCCAGCTCAGCCTATCGTTGGAATGCTGGATGTGGGCAATTTGAAAAATAAACACTACAAATGCTGTGTTAATCACATCAGAGCTCCTCTGACTGCCTCAAACCCATAAAAACAATACTGCTTGTGCTGAGTGGTATCTCTCATTTGGTTTTGGTTCATGGAATAAAATATTTTAATCTGAGGATTGTGGCTTTTCTCGCCGGAGTGAGGCTAATTAATACTGGCCTTGTATTTGGCTCTATAAATAAAACAGAAATGTGAATGTCAGCATTTCTCTGCAGAGGGTCTCTGTGGGTGTGGTGGGCCAGCAGAGACATATTTTAGGTACTGTTTAGTGGCAGTTTATCTATCCATGACCCCCATTTACATTTGTAGAGCACACCTAAATCTTGCGAAAGCATTAGGTCTTCCAGCCCTGTTGGCTTCCCCCTGCCCCAGGCATCAGCTGAGTAACTGAGGATTCTTGTCTACAGCATCCAGAAACTCAAACTACAGTAAAAACCAGTATCTAATTGATGACTGCTAAACTACACTCATACCAGGGCTCATGCTATGAAGCATTTATAGAGATAAGCTTCCTTTTTTGTTTAAATTCAACAATATTCCTGATTCTGATAAAGATACCCAGCTTAGTGTGGTTTTCTCCCTACCAGTCATGGGCTGGACCCAGAGCTCATCCCCACATATGCTGTTTGCAGACCCCTATGCTTCCTTTTGGTGGTTCCTGGCTGGAAGTATGCTGTTTCCTATCCACCTCTGAGCTTCGTAATTCCAGAAGCAGGACAGGTGCTTTCTATTTGTTGTTTTCTTCTTTTTTTTCCCCAGACAGGTTCCAGGCTATGGCTTCAGCTTGCTAGTTTTGTTCACATGCTGCTCTGAGTGTCCCTAGGGAAGGACACCGATTCCTTTCCACGTTCCCAGGAATGGGCTCTCTGTCTTCTCACGGCGGATGCTGGACTATGTAAACTGCCCACTGCTGGTAGTTACTTCCTGATGATCGTCTAGCTGAGGGGGTGATGTCCCACCATGGTGTTTTGTGTTTTGTTTTTTTTTTTTTAATTGAACAAAGCTGCACCTTTTTGTCAAAGAGCTTGCTGTCGGCATTTGCAAAGTGGTGAGAATGGGAGGGAATGAAAGCTCATTCTAACAGGTAGAGCATTGCCCAGAATTTGTTGCTTATTTGGCTTCCCAAAGGTATTTGAGGTCCCAGTTTGGCCAAGGCTTAGCCAGAATTTCAGAGTTTTTCCTTTGTTGGACTCAGGTGGGGCTGTCAAAGGATTTGCTTCGCAGGCGCACACAAGGAGAGTGCCCCCCCCTCCAGTCCGTTCGGGTAGTGTATGCACAGGCTGCTCCACTGCAGCACTCTCTTCAACAGTCCCTATCCTTCAGGGCAGCCCCCATCACCCCATTGGGACATACACCTCTTCAGGTCTTTATAGTCAACCAGGAATGGTTAACACTTCTCTGTGGCTGCCACAGCTTTGTCATGAGGATTTGGGCAGGATATAATCTGTCTGAGGAGAAATAGTGCTGCTTTCTTGAAATGCAGCACCTGCTCCATGGCATCTGTGTCTGTTGTTCTGTGGTAAATATGAAGCATCCTCTCCCACAGAGAAGGAGGGACCACACACCGCACCTGAGGTAAGGGCATCCACGCAAGCGAGTAGCCGTGCAGCTTGCATGTTGTGGCAGAGCTGGGCTGTGAGTTTTCAGAAACAGGTTCATCGGCCCATAGCCCTGTAAAACCACACAAACACCGTAGGCTGAAAGTACCAGGGTGTGTTGGCACAACAGCTGGTGGCTACCTAGTAACTAAAGGCAAACCTTCCTCGCAGGGAGTATTTGCAGTCTGTCTTATAAATGACTCCAGAGATTTAAGAACCTGCACGACAGCTGTATGAGTTAGAGCTGAAAGCTTCTCACATAGCAGTAGTGCTGGTATGGTTGTTCACAGAGATAAAAATTGTATTTCTACATGGTACCAGGACATATAGTTTATTAAAGACTCACTTCTTTTCATGTAAGAGAACTCAGCCAGGCTGTGGGCACACAGACACCTCACTCTGGGGTAGGGTAAGGGGAGAACCTGCCTGACATCAGCGGCAGCTCATGGCCAAACTCCTACTCAGAAATAACTTTACAGTAACTCACCCCTTTTTTTCAGAAATAAGCACCCTGTCTTTGCTTATACAACCAGTTACCAGGCTGCAACCAACAGGCTGTAAGTTCACAGCCACCCTTGTTGCTTTGTGTCCATTCCTGTTCCAGGATGGCTGGACCCTTTGCTGGAGACTTCCGACACGTTGATAGCTACAAGGGCACCAATCAGTCTTGATGCAAGAGCACTGAACATCAAGGCCCAAGTACAGAAAGCTGCACTTCTCTGCCTATGCCTCTGACCCTCCTGCACCAAAGTCTTTCCTCCACCACCTGTAGAAATTTCCTCTACCACTCAGAAATGAGTTAAAAAGGAAGGTTGATTGTGTTTCTGATTTGAATGTGTTCTTCTTCCACTACAGCTTCTACATGTATTCCTCTACTAGTCTGCAGACTGTTTTTACTTTGAAAAATGCTGACTTGATTTTTTCTCTGTTACCTTACCACCTTGTATGTGTGGGCAGAAGTCTGCTGGTTCAAGTGTACAACCCAGAAATGGCATCCATCGCCAATAAGAAACTTTTATTGATGTTGCAAAGGTCATGACTGCTCTGCCCCTGAAGATGCTGCTGGCGCAGGGGCCCATAGTCGCAAGGGATTTATCATGCACTTGCCTGCCCAAATTGCAGCTCCGGCCAGCAGTGCATTTTAAGCTCTAACAGTGTGGAAGAGTGTGGCCACAGTAATCTGCACCTCTATGACCTTGACCCTGATTGCTGAAATTAGCTTTAACGATGGTTAAGCTCAAAAGCCTCTCCATAGCTTCCGCCAGTACTGGCTGGACAAGGGAGTGTGGTGAGAGCATATCCCAGTGCATAGTCCTGAATCCCCTACTAGCTTCTAGCTATCTTCCAGGAGAAACTCATTAACTGCAAGGTCTGCTGTTTAGTAGCACCAGGAGAAGTTGCCTTTTAATGCTTTTCTTTGAAGTCCAGTGAAAGATGAAGGCTGTGTCCCGGAATTCAGCTCCATTCAGAACAAGTGGGAGCACATACAAGCTGAGATGTAAAATACATCCATTTTGGCTAAATTTCTACAGCATTTCTGCATTTTCACCTCTGATATTTAATCTTCTAAATGCTATTCACTGTCTTGATTGTCCCTGGAGTGACTGGGTCACTGCTGTTTCAGGTGAATTGATGTTTTCTTCACTCTTGACCTGACATTTAAAGTAGTTTGGAGGCAGCCAGCTATAAAAGACTAAAATTGAGGTCTCACTCTCTTTATCCTTCTTGTCTTACCTCTCATTTGTGGTACCTTAGAAGTAATTTTAAGTTGTCTTCTTTCCCCATTGTGTTCAGGGCTGCACATGATCTTTTCTGGGTCAGAAATGCTTGATTGGTCTACAAATCTACAAACTACAAACCCACGTGGGTTTGTAGTTTGGCTCATAGTACTGCAGCTTTTGTCCAGTTGAAAATGTTGCATAGAAATGAGAGGAGTATTTTCTGATTCTAGGCTTGTCATGAAAAGAAGTCTAAACTTAATAAAACTAAAAATGAAAACAATAAAATAAGCCTAATAAAAATATGGTAACGAGAAGTCTAACAATAAATAAACTCTGAAGAGAACAAGAGTCTGTAATCTGGCAACAATTATAAATGTTCATCTGACTTGTGGCCCATATTTTGGCTATTGTAATCTTCTCTAAAACATTTTTCCATGTTATCCTGGACTTTTCTGGTCATACTCATCTTGCATAACTGTGGAGATAAAAAAGCTAAATACCTTTGAGACAACAGTGAATGTCTATTTTATGTCAAATAAATTTTCAGTTGGAGGACTGTTTCTCCCCACTGACTGTAGTGTGATGCTTGCAGTTGGAAGAGATTAATCCCACCCATCAGACACTGAAAAATAGTGACGATTCCCTGCCTGCCACCCATTCCTTATTGTGTTCCCTTTGAGGACTGGTCTTACTAAAAAGTCAGCATGAAGCAAAGCTAAACATGAATGAAAGATTGTAAGAGAGAGTGCTGTGATCATTAAAATTTGGAAGTCTCATTCACCAATAGTTTCAGTGATTACTAGAAGGACGGGATTGGTAAGCAGCAAACATCAACAATATGGGGCAAGATGTTCTACTTTTGCTCTCCACACCCAGAATATAAGTCCTCAAGATCCTCACTGTGCTGACATCCATCTTGGAGACACTATCCATAGGTGCTTACATTTTTCATCACTGAAGTTCCCTAAGAGCTGAAAGACTTGCAGTGGCAGGCAGATAGCTCTCTACCTCGTGCCTCTGTTGCTGTGCAGTCCTTTGCCCGTCTGCCCCAAGGGAGACTAGACCTGAATCCAGATCTTCATCTCCCATGTGTGTCTATCCCAGTGGTCCTGCTGGGGAAATGGAGGTATAGTTTGCTGTGGTTTGAAGAAACGATGCCTGTAGCATCTGAGGATTTGTTCAAAGCGCCCAGTTTGCTGGCGAGGGTTAGATGCATGCAAATGCAGTTGGAAACTACTTTTGTGACTGGGTGCTCTAAATATCTAATGATTTCTCCTTTGCTTCTGCTGATCTGCTGATCTGATGTCCCTGCACATTTTGGGACCTGTTTTACGCTTCAGTAAGCCCAAAAGAACATACTGATGCTAATGTAAATGTCATATGGACAGTCTGTCAGATCCTCCTGATCCGTTGGATAGGCAGCTTTACACAGAAACAATACAGGGCACCTCTGGTCAGGGACACCATGCACTGTTGGCTTTGGAGGATGAAAAGTCCTGTTCCTTGCATTGAGGAAGGATCTTGACAGTGCCAACCCATTTAACTTTCAAAATAAAAGGTTTAACTCAGAGAGAAGGCTAAACCTACCTGAGTCTAAGTAGGCTGAGATGTCTCTCTGCAGCCCCAGGAAAGGTACCTGCCTTTCACACGATGACAGCATTTAAGACTTGCTTTGACCCGCAGTATCCTCTACCATCAGCTAACTCAAGCAACTGCCTACTCACCCCATGGCTGGTGTGAATCCCATTCTTGGGAATTCAGGTAGGTTCGTCTACTAAAAATATAGACCTCTGCCATCTGACCAAGTCCAGCCTCCCTAGCCCCCCAAAACTCCCTTTGAAGCTAGTCAGTATGATCTGTGGAGTTTAGGAAGGCTGACCCCTCAGTAGACATCTACAATAGGCAGATGACTTGCATGTATTAAGTGTCTGTTTTTCCTTCACTAACTCTTTTAAGGGTGCCTGTGCTGACTGGTTCTGCAGGAGGCTCTGTGCTGTAGTCACGCAGCCATCATGCTGAGAGCCGTGGGTCTCACACCTTCCTGGCAGGCAGGGTCCTCCTGTTGTGAATTCTGCCGGGAGCCTAAAATCGAGACGCGGCAATGTCCAGGCTCCTTCGTACATCTTCTGCTGAATAGCTTTTTGCGGAGTGGTGGTGTCTGTTTAGAAGTCCTGTAAATCACCAGATTTTAAGACCTGCTGAGCAATTTTAAGTGATGGTTGTCTTAATTTCCCATGGTGAGACATGATAGCTATATGTGAAATACATACTGTGTTTACAAATACAGTACATTGCTGCAAACTTGGGTTCATACAGACAAGACATCAGTGCTTCAGGTGGGTCTTTGATGAAGATACTCGTGATCTCGGTGGGACCTCCCTGGGGTTGTTTAGCCTGGAGAAGAGGAGGCTGAGGGGAGACTTTATCACTCTCTACAACTACCTGAAAGGAGGCTGTAGAGAGGCGGGTGTTGGTCTCTTCTCCAAAGTAACAAGTGATAGGACGAGAGGAAATGGCCTCAAGTTGCGCCAGGGCAGGTTTAAATTGGATATTAGGAAAATTTTTTTCACTGAAAGGGTAGTCAGGCATTGGAACAGGCTGTCCAGGGAAGTGGTGGAGTCACCATCCCTGGAGGTGTTCAAAAAACGTGTGGATGAGGTGCTTCGGGACATGGTTTAGTGGGCATGAGTACTGGGTTGATGGTTGGACTCGATGATCTTAGAGGTCTTTTCCAACCTTAATGATTCTATGATTCTATGATTCTATGATTACACTAGAGATTGGGTGCCAATTTAAAAACGAACCAATTATTAGCAGATTTAAAAATATATATACTACACTTAGTGAGGAAGGTAATGATGAGAGCAAAAATGAACACAATTCATTTCTGCTCTAATTATGTAAGAAAGCCTTTGAAAGATTATGTGCTACTTGATTAGTAAGCTGGGTAGAACTTGAGATAGTCACAGCAACTTTAAATATAGACTAGAGCCTTAAGTTTGAGTATGCAAGGCATGAAGAGGGAGCTTTGGCACGGGCCACGTGAAAGCTGAGAACATCCAGATCTGTCAGAAAAAAGAAGAAAAAATAAAACTGCCAACAAGAAAAATATTCAGCATGGTATCTAAACCTCTGGGTTAGCATTTAAAGTAAAACTATTTCATTAATTCTCCTCTTTCTCTTCTTTCTACTTTCCTAATCAGTATTAAATCACTTGGTTAAATAAACCATCCTTTTAAAGATACGGCCTTTAAGGTCTTTGGTCTCTTCATTCATAAACAGCAGAAATATGGTTTGTTGGGGTGGGTCAGAAGTTTCAGCCTCTGGCAATTGCAGACTCTATGGCATATTGAGGTCAGATGTTCAGACACTGGTTGGATTTACAGTTAACGTTCAGGCATTCCACAGCTCAGCCATGTTTATTGGAACCCCCTGTTCAGTGCTAAGTCCTTTTTTTTCTTCACAAGTCTTTGTGTGTATGTACATATATATATATCCTGTCAGATGACATCAAAAGTAAATGTAACATAGTTTGCCTCTTCTAAAGTTACTAGGGACTAGCTCTGTCAATCAAAAACATTTCTTAGCTAGTTGGTCTCAGTTCTAGCAAATGAGCTGCCTTCAGATTGCTGATAGGTTGAGGATAGTGACTTTCTCTGCTGTATGGAATATTTGAATTTGCTATTTCATTTTTGTAATGCTGAAAGTATGCAGGATGTTGTGTAGAGAAGCTGAACTATGAACAAGTTGCCTGGTCTAGAACTATTCACGGAATGAGCTATCACAGCTGCAGGAACAGACCCTTGTGTTGAAGAGACACCCTGACAGTACGAGCAAGAGGAAGCCATAAACCCAACCCGGTTTGTAGTCCCAATCTAGCAATCCCAATAGGTTGAATCCCAGAAAACTGAGGATAGCCCGGCAGAGATCATGTTACATTTGCTCTGTTTCTATATCCTTTCCCTGGATTCCGCTACAAGTCAGTATGTTGGGTTAGGTTAACCTCTGTTCTGGTCTACTAATGAATTCTTGTGATCCTATATGCTCTTCCATGGTCTTCTGTAAGATCCTCAGAACAAAAATGAGGGAAACATCTGTGCCTGTAGACAGAAAGGAAGGGTATGCAGGAGTTATGGCATTTATCGTGTGTGCTGATTAATGACATTAATGTGTGCACTGTTTCCCCACTTTGAAGAAGGGAAGCTTTCTAGCTGTCATGGATGAAGTCCAAGATGAAGGAGGTGAGCTGGGACAGAGCAGGAAAGGGCTCCCTGTCACTGTGGAAGTGCAGATACAGGCCTGGGGAACAGAGCTGAGGGGTTCCAGTTAAAGACAGACAGACATGTTTTGAGCTTTCTGTTGACAGAGAGTAAAATAAACGCCAAGATCTCCAAGACGCACAGCCCAAGGGGAACATTTGGGCACTGATGTGCAACATTTAATAATTAGGGTCAATGGCACTCAAATGTTTCACCCTTTTCCTGGTGGATATTTATGTGATTCAAGCTGAAGTGGTTTAGCCATTGCATAAGAAATCCAGAGATTTCTGCTTCAGAACACGCCAGGGAAGAAAATAGCCTAGGGCAATTTCATGGCAGACATACACCTTGCTTCCCTCGGGCAGAGGGGGAGCATTTTGAATCTGGATTTCCCAAATCCCCTGTAGGTAAGCTTTGCCTAAGTTTTCCTTGAGAGGACAAGCTTTGATGGCTCAGCCCAGAAGAGCATGCATCGCAATAGGACCCTGCAAACCGACATTGGCATCTAACTCCTGAATGAGGCATGGGTTAAACCTTTGCTCTTTCATCTGTGTATTTTAGCAGAGGACTCCCACGCAGCATGTCGGCTTTTGTGAACATGCTGCCCGGGTATCTAGGAGACCAGTGGGAAGGCAGTCAAGCCAATGAAAGGGAAGATTTCTATGGTTCTGGTCCCCCTCCTACCTCCAGTGACTGCATGGGGAGGCTATTTAGGGAGATCATCCAGCAAACCCCAAGCAACCCTCCCCTCCACGCCCCTGGTTACCCACAGCTATTTATTTTGCTGTGTTTTTCATCAGGTTGGTTTCCAGCCAACTGGCCTCCCTCACCGGGGGCATCGCACCGCGGCGTGAGTGCCGGCGCTGGTGCAAAGGGTGAAACCTGGGAGGCGATGGAGGGGGACCACCACAGCAAGCTTGGATACTCTGGGATACACTACCTCCCAGCATGCCTGAATATAAACATACAAAAGGCATCAGAATCAGTAAATAATCTGCATACCATATATCATGCGGTATTTGGCAGTGAGAATAAAGCCAGCGTTGCGTATAGCTTTACACACTTAAACCTGATCAGGATCCTCATGCTCATCTGGCAGCACTGTGTTGCAGAAGTGACCCCTCTGACTTCAGTGGAAATACTTGTATCATTCATCTGAAGCAAAGGCTCTGAGCGGGGGGAACCCACGGCAGCGCAAGGCTGGCAGGGTCTGCTCCCGCTCCAGTCCAGCCTGCTCTGCTGAGACTCTCACCTGTATCAATTTAAAGGAAACAAATAGCCATTTCTTTTTGTTCACGTACATAGCAAGTTCTAGCAGTGCCTTGGGCAAAGATAAGGTGGTGTGGGGATTACAGCTGTCTACGCCACAGAGCAGTGTGCTTTCTGGGAAGAAACGCTGCAGGGTGGCAGAAATACTTCTCTGTATGCTCAGGCAGAGGGAGCATTAACATCAGCATTGAAAACCGATGAGGGAAGAGCATGCAGGTGAGTCAGTGGCTCTTTAAAGCAGTGGATTGTGCTTTTTAGACCTCTTGGTCCCAAACTTTTCCATCTAGCAAATGATCCTGGATTTCAGTACTCTGTATTTAAATGCAAAGAATATTTTTTTCCTACTCACTTTCTTTTAAATGCATATGAACTTGAGAAGCTGTGGGGACTATAGCAATGTAGGACAGCAACAGCTGTACTGTACTTAAGAAGGTAACTGTGTAGTCAGGGCTCCATACACTGGAAATGAACTTGAGAGGTCCTGAAATCTGCACACAGACTTCTGCAAGTGGCTCTTTCTTTCCTTTTCTTTTCCCCACATCATGCGTGAAGACACCAATGGGCCAAAAGAAATTCTCGAAAAAACCCATTGAGTCCCAAGGGCTACACACAGCTCTGCTCTTAGCACAGCACCACGTCAGAAGAACTAAAAGAAGCAAATCAGCCCACAGAGCCCACTGCATAAACAGCGTTAACCAAATCCTGCAGCCCAGCTTAGCCCTTTTAAAATATTTTGGGGGTGATGTCAGCACCTGGGTTGCCAATGCACTTGTTGCTCTCCTCCCTCAGCCTACTTTAGTTCCCACGCAGGGACGGGGCATCCAGAGCGAGTGGGAGATAGGCAGAAGCTGAGAGGGGAATAATATCTGCAGTGACCCAAAGTCCAGAGGCAGAACCACTGGGCTCCATTTACCTCCTCAAGGTAAAAAACTTGGCTTACTTATTAGGTCAGACTTTCTCTTGTTCAGGGACATAGGAGGCTGGCAAAACAACTTGGGAATGTAGGAATTTGTTAACTGCGTGCACTGGGCTTTTAATATTTAATCTGCAAACTAAAGCAGTTTTTATCAAAACTCTGTTTTCATTCAGGTATGGTCCCAGGGCTTCTGTTGTTTGCACCATAGATGTTACAGCCTAATCTGGCTTGTCTGCTAAGATTTCGGTTGCGTGGCTGAAATTCTTTGTCTAGAGTTTATGTGTCTCATTTGTTTAAAGGTTTTTAATTTTATTTATATGGCATACAGATGGGACTAGTGCATTACATTCATGATAAATTATTCTCATTTTTCTGCATGAACTCCAAGAGCATATAAAATTCAAAACTTGCTGTGATAAAATAAATAAAACCAATAACCAACAGAAAAGTTTTCAAATACAACTTGAATGGGATTTCTGAAGTAAGAGATCTATGCAGCTTGAATGTGCAGGAAAGTCAGAAGGTGCTTGAGAAAATGTTATTTCATCCATAGGATTAACCCACAAAATTTATGAAGTTCTTCAGAAATGAAAATGTCTAACCTTAGGTTCTCCACTTTTAGTGGTAACATAAACAATTCAGTTTTATTAGTCTTTCTTTATAAGATAATAGTTTGGACCTAGTTTCTTTAAAAAATGAAACTATGGAAACAAATGTAAGAATATAAAGAAGTCTAACCAGTGGTATATTTACAATGTATATCTCTTGAAAGTAATAAAGGGGGCTTGGGCAATATTTATTTGAAAACGCTTGTAGAAAGCAGTGCTGATTTCCAAGGACAGCTCACCCCCGCGCGGTGTATTTTGGGGTGATGCTGAGAACACTCCTTGTCAAACGCTGGAAATGAAAGAAGGTGATAAGCTGCCAGAGATAGCTTTCAGTTTTTAGTGTCCCCAGTGCTTACTAACTTCTAGCCACTGAAACAACATTTATTTACACCTATATAAATAGCTCTGCTCAACCTGCCACCTTCATGCATCTGTTCTTCACATATTTTTCTTTTTCCTTAAAAGAGCCTGTGACCTGAAGGTCTGAAGGTTGAGCTCAAGGACGGTCCCAGGCAAGTCACCGAAGTTTTCCCCTTGTTCTACCTGTTGACCTCTGCTCTCCCCTGATTATTCCCGAAAAATGGAGCGATCTACACAAGAACTTTTCCTCAATTTCATGATTGTCCTGATTACTGTACTGCTCATGTGGCTTCTTGTGAAGTCTTATCAGGAGTAAAAGACAATCAGAAACTCTGGGAGGTGATTTAAGTGCGTGTCTCCGCAGACATAAGTAACACCCACAGCACACCGCTGCGATTAGCTTTCAGCCAGTTGAAGATGTCGTCAATCTTTTTTTACTCTCTCATATCTGTTGCCTGTGCTAACGTTTGTGATGGGTCTATGATGGTGTAATTATTTTATTCTACAGTGATCCAGCTGTAAAATGTAAAATGCAAGATCCTTAGGAACTGTTCGACGTGGCTGTGTCCTCCAGTAGTTACTGTGAACGCTGTAACCCCCTGCCCGCCATGTCAGCTTGTTTGGCATCGGTATTAGGTTCTCGAGAGTATAAAACTGCAGTATGCAATGTAGCTGTCTGTATTAACCCATGTAAGAGGCACAAACTCCCTTAGCAGAAAGGAATGTGAAACCTCTGCTTTTACTTGCTCGTTTCACTTAAATAAAGAACATGTAAAACCATTTTTTGTAGCATTCCTTACCCCTCTCCCAGCCTGACTGCTGTTCACTGAGAGACCTGCCGATAACTGCATTACAGTGCACTGTGCAAGTCTGGTGGTTTGCTTGTTCCTCCCACCTGCATTTTTATTTGTATTTAAAAAAAATAAATGCTGTAGAGTGGAAATCCTGCAACTTAACAGATGTGGAGCCACATGAATGAGCTGTTCAGATCACTTTTCTGTCCAGAGTGACTTACACTGCTGGTGCCTGTGGTCGTGGACTTCAAAGAGAACATTTGTCCCACCGGGGCATTGTCAATAATTGCATTTTCTGAAGCTGGATTTCAGGCAGGGATTCCCAGGATCCTATTTTTGGCCAAGCTACGCTTGGAGCAGTGCCTGGAGGGATGAGCCCGGGTCAGTCACGGGCGTAGGTGCCCGCTGGCGCCTCAGCCCTGCCGTGATCCTTGCCCGGGGCGGCAGTCCCCCGGGGTCCGCCGGGTGTGCCAAGCCGTGGCAGGGCCGCGCTCAGCCTCGGTAGGATGAGGTGCGAGTGTGTCTGGGTTGCTGTGATGGTGTCATCACCTGCTAAAAAATCTTGAGCCAGCTAGAAGAGCCCACAGTCCCTGGGTTTGTGAAATCAGTAAACAAACTCCTTCTAGGCATTCCCCATCTGTTATTTTAATGGCTTCAGAGAATCAGTATCTTCTACAAAATCCAGCTTTTTGTAGGAAGGCAGTCAGATGTGTGCCACGCTGCTGATACAGGTCTCCTTCCCCTCCAGGAGCCTGCGAGGAGCGGGCAACATCGCAGGGCTGTGCTGAGTTACCCAGGGCTGGTCTCCGGTGTGGGTAGGCAGAGCGGTGCTGGCCGTGACAGCTGGGACTTGGGCCTGGGCTTTAGGGAAAGACAGCAAACGTTCTGGTTGCGCAACTTGTTAAGTGTGTGTGTTGCTTGAAGATTGCTAGTAAATGACCCATGGCCCTGCGTCATTTGTACTGTCCATCTGGGTTTGCAGTCACTCCTGCTGCAGCTGGTGCCACTCATCCTCCCAGTCAAGAAATCCCCACTCCAGCGCAATGATAAAATTGCTCTTGTTTACTCTTGGCTGCAACTGAGCAAACCTCCTTCCAGCATTTCCAGGGACGGCAAATTTTCTGCAAGAAAACCGAGACATTGAAATGAACTTTTGCCAGTGGTGGACGCAGCCTTTCTCTGCAGCCCACCTTGCACCAGATGCTGCTATATTTTCACTAATTTACATGGTCAGTTTGTTTTCATAAGCTTGGCTGAGACACTCAGCAGCGGCTGGAGAAGGACATGGAAAAATCTATTTTTAAATATAGTGAATACTTGATAATTCGGTATGAAAGATTCTCATCTTTCACCAGCTCTGACTCCCTACCCCAGCTGAACACGGTGTCTTCGTCCAGCATTATCAGACCTTCCCTGTGGATTAAAAATAGATTTTCAGAGTCTCTCGTGCATCACAACTTTCACAGGGACCTCACCACTGTGCGTGGGTCCCACCCGGCAGGGCTGAGGCTTTTCTGCCAGTCCCAGAGCACATGGCCGTTGCCCAGGGAGAGCAACGTTGTGAGCAAATTGACGTGTTTGGGCTCATCTCAGGCTATCAGTGGAAAAAATAGAGGTGTGGGCTTCACTGTCTGAACCAGAAGTGGTTCAGCAACAGCTCAAGGTGATCCTAGCACTTTTCAGATAGGAAGAGAAAATGTTCTGGAGAGTTTGGGCCATCCACAACTTTTAGGCATCAATCTTTTTGAGAGTAGACATGTGTCTAACTTTGACAATATGATTGAGGTAAAGCACCCCAAACAAGTTGCTAGAAGTGAGAATACCAGTCTAAGTGGTTCTCTTTTCAGGCTTTTATAATTTTTAAGCAGATTTGGAATGAGATAAGTTATTTGCCTAAGTCACTTGCCTAAAACTGAAGAAAAAAAGAGCAATTCAACTGCTAGTGCCAGATGCCGTGAAGAGCCAGCACTGTGCAGGTGCACAGGCACATTAGAGCCAGAGAGTATCAGCCAAATACACATATACAGACAAAATTTCCCAGTTTGAGGGACCTTAATGTAGGTATTTGATGTGACCCTTGCATCTCAAACTCTCTCCATTATCTTCCTGCTTGCCAAAGAGGCCCTGGAGGAGAGGTGGCTCTCTGGTGATGTATGTTACCAGCGTTTTCCAGCCCTTTGCAGTATAAGGGAGATTGAGAACACCAGAGGACTTCTGGGCTAACAGTGATTTGTCTTTAGTTTATCAGTAAAATTATTTTAGGCAAAAATGTTATTAAAACTATACTTTAGAGTAAGTAGCTGCTCTAACTCCTCCGGTCTCTCTGGGCAAACTCTTCCAGTGCTTGACCACCCTCACAGTAAAAAAGATTTTTCTTATGTTTAAATGTAATTCCTGCACTTCAGTTTGTGCCCATTACCTCTTGTCTTGTTGCTGGGCACCACTGAGAAGAGTCTGGCTGTCTTCTTCATTCCCTCCCATCAGGTATTTACATACGTTGATAAGATCCCCCTGAGCCTTCTCTTCTCCTGGCTGTACAGTCCCAGCTCCCTCAGCCTTTTCTCATATGTCAGGTGCTCCAGTCCCTTCATCATCTTCATGGCCCTTTGCTGGACTCTCTCCAGTATGTCCATGTCTCTCTTGTACTGGGAAGCCCGGCACTGGACACAGCATTCCAGATATTTGTTTCCAGTGCTGAGCAGAGGGGAAGGATCACCTCCCTCAATCTGCTGGTAATGCTCTGCCTGATGCAGCCCAGGAGGCTGTTTGGCTTCTGCCGCAAGGGCCCATTGCTGGTTCATGGTCAGGTTGGTGTCCATGGTGAGCCCCAGGTCCTCTGCAGAGCTGCTTTCCAGCTGGTTGGCCCCAGCCTGTCCTGGTGCCTGGGGTTATTCCTCCCCAGGGGCAGAACTTGGCATTTCCCTCTGTTGAACTTCATGTTCCTGTTGGCTCATTTCTCCGGCCTGTTGAGCAGGACAACACTCTGGTGTATCAGCCACTCCTTTCAGTTCTATATTTTTACTTTATATCTTTCCATACATGTATTTATGTACTTTACATCATTGTTTTAATTGACCCATACCTGTTTTAAGCTGCAGATGTCTATCCCTTCTTTGTGGCCCCTAACACATTATGAATGATGTACCATGAAAAGTATTTACTATGCAAGCTCTTTTTCATATCTGCAAGCTTTTTTGATTTATATTTATACACACACACGCACACACGTGATATATATATATATGTATATCAACATTTGACCTCCTATAAGTTTTACACGTAGTGTGCACAGGACATGAACGCAGCACAGTACCCGCTCATGGAGAGGACTGCCAAGGTGACACTATACTTACCCTGTTTCCTCTCCCATCCCACCTAGTTTGCTAAAGGCACTCTGTGTAGCACCTCAGGAACTGCCAACAACAAGTAAAATGGTGGTTGCTCATGACTTTGACCTGACCTGCACAAGGCAATTTTCATTCTGGCATCTAAGCATAGATGAATTAGCCTCACCCAGAACCAGCAGTTCAGCGGCGGCCTTTCCGTTCACTTTACTGGGCTTTGGATGAGACCGCAGCTACGTAATTTTAGATGTTCAGATTTCAAAAGTTTGGCTCTAGGCCTGGTAATTCGGAATTGCTAAGCACTCAGCACTTCACTCAACAGAAACTAGAGACACAGGGTGTTCAACACGCTTTTGGGAAAAATCAGACCACTAGTTTGTGTGCCTGGATACCAACCTAGAACCCAAATTTTAGGCACCAAGACTTGAAACTTTGGCCAAACATTAGAAAATTGTTCAGTGGGGTTTACCAAAATGCTTTTATCAATTGAAAGTGTTTTCAGTCAAAACTGGTTTCTATATTTTTTTCAGGAAGAGTGTTTTTATCAAGGAAAACTAAAATTTGTCAAAGGCAAATGCCATGCTTGAAAACCAATGGTGTCTATTTTGTTTTTGAATCATGTCATGGCTGCTGTAGACTGTGTGGCTTGTGCCCCCTTTCTCCTTTATTGCCCAGGCTCCAGGTCAGGTACGTTCTCTATCCTGGGTGACATAACCAACCACTCTCATGATGTGTCACCTCCAAGTCACAGGGCAGGCAACTGCCATGCAATGAGAGACAGATGAGAATGGAAAAAAAAGTGGCTGACACGGAGGAACCACATGTGCTGCGTTTCGAAGTGGGTTGATTGCAAACCATTTATTGCTGACATTTTTTAATTTGCAAAGATTCACTCAAAATTCACTTTTCTGTGGAAAAAATTGCATACTGTGTAAGCTCTGTGTGGGTGTGTGTTGGATGTGTGTGCTCAGTAGATGACATAGAAGAAGAAGGAAAGGCAAAAAACAAGGTGCTCAGCCTTATCAAGACAGCATTCCTGTGTATGCATATAAGTTTTGTGTGGACCAAACCAAGAAGATGTGAAGCATAAATAACTTCCTCACTCTGTAGCAAGTCCAGCATGATTCTATTTATACAACTGCATTTTGAAGTGTCCAAAGGCGATAGACACCCCTGCAATTCAAGAAGAACTTTGCACAACAATTATCTATGTTTTGGTGGTGCAGTGAGCTAAAAGGGATCAAGAAGACTGACAGCTGCTGACACCTTGGGATGTCATTGCGGTGGCTCCTAAATCATTCTTCACCTACACAGCTGAGCTGGTTTGCCCCTTGTGCATGGGGTTTACCCACAAATTAGTGTCTCACAGGTCTGAGCTGGAAAAGCCTTTGGCACGTTTCCCAGGGCTGTATACAGCTGGTGCTCAAGCCAATCAACTCTGACCTCTTAGCTTAACAGTTCAGCTGTCATCTTCTAAAGAGAGATGACAGCATTTTCAAGCAGGCTCCATTATGCTTATCAGCTAATGCTAATCACTACTCGCACTCTGCTGATCTGTGAGGGAGTGTAAAGAAGCATAAATTCATGCAAAATGAATGGAGATGGTCAGTTTGTGCTGGTGTGTGTGCTGCACTGCACTGCACTGCACTTGTACTTGCCAGTTCTTCGCTGTAGTGGGTGGATGAGGGAAACGAGCAATAATTTGTTTTTGACAGCAGCTGTTAGCTAAATGTAGACCTATGCTTCCTTATACTACAGCTTGTACGGCAGGGTCCAAAAGGGTGTTTATATGGTGCATGGATGTGCCTTGATCTATTGGCTTTGCATATATGCCTCTTCCCATACCCAGAAGAGCAGCCAGACCTGTGTCTCTCTTCCAAATGATTGTTTTCCTTTTTTTACCTGTCCCCTCTTGGGAGGGGCTTTTATGTCTCGGCCTCATGGTCAGCATGGTACACGGTCTACCACAACAATGTCATGCCCTGTTCATGTCAGCTCTGCGCTGCTGTCGCTGCCCATGTCTATGAAGGCCTGGAATGAGTGTGGCTCAGGTCACCCGAAGATCAAATCGATGGGTCAGGATATTCACAGTGACCCAGGTATTTAATAGTTTCTTAGGAGAGACTTAATCCCTTGTAGAGATGTGCCTTGGGAGAAGGGCTCCTGGAGAAGATCCTACCTTGTGCTCATGATAGAAATCTGCACATTTCTACATGCACTCGGCGTAACTTTGGTCTTGCACATTACTCTGACGGCCTGGCCTAGACGCATCCTCCAAAACATCCGGGGGGTTGACCTAATTCCTTATTCAAAACTATGGAACGCGCTGAGCAATAAATAATCTAGAATGGATTTTGCATGTACCTCTTTTCCCTGGAGTATTCAGCCATTTTGCTGTTCAGCTTCTTGCCCGCAGACAGCTGTTGACGTATCTGGAAGCAGGGACATAATTTTTTTAATACCTGCAGTGCGGTTTCATTGGTGACCGACAGTTTCAGTAGGATTAACCTGAGCCTTTCAACTAGGTTAGGAAAGATCTGCTTCTGCGTGCTGTAAGCCATTTCCCCAACGGGCTTCAGTGGAGCTGGGCCTGGTTATATCAGACAAGGATCAGTCCCTTTGTGTTTCCCCAGTTCTGATCTGCTCTCTGCAAAAGTCTGTTTCAGCATCACCTGGAAGAGATACGCCAGAAGTAGTTTTAGATCTTTCACTTAAACACAGTTTTGAATAGAAGAATTTCACTATAAGAAATCTTAGGTCCTATATTTATTATGCTATATTAACTAACAGTTTAATGAACATATGATTTGGAAACACTAAGCTTCACACTTTAAATCCATATATGTATTTTTTTAAAATATATTTTTGAAATGCTAGGCTCTAAAACTTATTGGGCTATGAACAAAATAAGTAATAACAATTAACTGAGTTAATATATTTTTTACAACAAATTTATTTTCACAGTCCCAGTAGAACTTTAAATCTAGTCCAGTTTTTTTGAACTTTTTTTTTTTTTTTAATGGTTTAAAACTAAGTGAACTCAGAAGCTAATAAGCATTGAAAACACTAAGCCTTAGGTGTTTCTTTTCAGCCTAGGATACTTCCCTACCTAACCATACTCTGGGTACTTCAGCTGCATTTTCACTTGTGTATCAGCAAAAAGATTAAACAGAAACTATTCAATAAGATACAGTCAACTCCATGTCATAATGAGGCTAAATAAAGTCTCCTGTGAGAATAATAAGTGGGAACTTCTGCCTGTCACACTACAGTCACCCTCCCTTCGCAGTTTGGGTTGTGAATTTTGGCTCTTTCTCTGCTGAGGCTTGCTCACCTGAGCACAGAAAGTACTGAAAACTCCCTTACAGCCTTGGGGAAAGCTTGTCTGCATAAACAGCCAGCCCCAAAGCTATAGTGCTCATCTTCTAGATGTAAAATCATATCACACTGTGTCCTCTGATAAAGAACAGGATGGACGTTAACGAAATTCAGATGGGAAACACAACAAACAGCAAATTCAACAAATAAAGGTCTATTTAGCCAGAATCAGCCCAAAGTTAAACATACCTTTTTTTTTTTTTTTTTTCTGGAAATATTACTAATTACAAAATGAAGTTGGGTAGACTGGAACATCTGGTTATCAATCAGAACTGACCTATAAGAAAGGTGGTGACTGGGAGACAACCAGTAGGACAGGGTGGTAATACAAATATCAGAAAGACAAAGTCGATGGTATCAATAAGGAAGGTGCAGCATACATTAAAGAAAGCTTTAGAAAAATAAACTAAAAGTGTTTAAAAAAATAGTGTAGTCAAATAGACTCTAGTCTGACATTTCAAAAATAGGAAAAGTGCAATTAAGACTAAACTGTCAGAATATGACATGCTACAGGACACCAGCGAGGCTGTAAGGCAGAAAGCACAGCGGTCAGGAAAACTTCAGTTACTCACCATTTCCACAAAGTGAGGAAATGTCAGACTGGACTCTAATTCATACTACATTTTTTAACAACATAAATTATTGTTTCTTGAGCAGTCAGACATCACAGAAGGAGAAGCCAAGCAGCCATGAACACCACACAGGATCAGGATCAAATGTTACCTTTTAAAAAGGTGATGGTGTGATAGTGACCACAATGTGCATGAGTGAAACATCCTTATGGGAACAGGGAGGCCAGAAGAAAAATCAGCAAAGCAAATGTCCTGGTTTCGGCTGGAATAGAATTAATTTTCTTCCTAGTAGTTGGTATAGTGCTATGTTTTGGATTTAGGATGAGAATAATGTTGATAACACACTGATGTTTTAGTTGTTGCTAAGTAGTATTTATAGTAGTCAAGGACTTTTCAGCTTCCCATGCTCTGCCATGTGCACAAGAGGCTGGGAGGGAACATAGCCGGGACAGCTGACTCAACTGACCTAAGGGATGTCCCATACCATGTGACGTCATGCTCAGCATATAAGGCTGGGGGAAGAAGGAAGTGGGGGACGTTCGGGGTGATGGCGTTTTGTCTTCCCAAGTAACCGTTAGGCGTGATGGAGCCCTGCTTTCCTGGAGATGGCTGAACACCTGCCTGCCCATGGGAAGGAGTGAAGGAATTCCTTGTTTTGCTTTGCTTGCGTGTGCGGCTTTTGCTTTGCCTATTAAACTGTCTTTATCTCAACCCACGAGTTTTCTCACTTTTACCCTTCTGCTTCTCTCCCCCATCCCACCGGGGGAGAGTGAGCGAGTGGCTGGGTGGTGCTTAGTTGCCAGCTGGGGTTAAACCACTACAGCAAAGGAAGTAATTATAGATAAAATACTCCATTCAAAACACAGACAATGCATCCAAATTGGAAAAACTGACAAGAACTGACAAGAAAAACTAACAAGAGTTAAATAAAAAATCATAAGGAGGGCAAGAAAAAATGTTGAGTAACACCAGGCCAGATGCATTAAAAACTAATAATAAAACATATCAGAAACAGGAAAGCTGACACGGAGACTGCAGGGTCTGCTGATGATAGATGCAGAACAGGAGTGCTCAGAGAATATAAGTTTGGTACAGGAAAGGTATATTAATTACCTGCGGCCATGCTCACTGTGGGAGGGCTTTGGAGGGTTTCCACACTAGAACTCTTTTCTGCAGATGATGAGTTGGAGAAATGGTCTCAGCTGAAGGGCCAGAAGTCAACAGAGTGAAGAGTGATAGACTAGCAGGGCCAGACGATGTTCACCCAGTGATTTTGAAGGAGCTCAGATATGAAATTGGCTGCCTAGTTACTGTGGAGTAACTTACCGCTCACACCAGACTGGTACCAGAGGAATAGAAGGTGGCAGATGCAATATCAGTTTTTAAGAAGGCTGCAGAGGACAGCTGGGGAGTGACAGACCAGACAGTTTCATTTCCATATTGCAAAAAAGAAAAACAAACCACAGAAAAGCAAACAGATAGAATTCAAAGGCACATAAGTGGAAAAAATCAGCAAGGTTTCTGCTAAGGGAAAACCTGCTTTTGGTATCTATTACAACTCTGAAAGAATCAGTGAACATGTCAGTAAAAGTGAGCTGATCGATACATTTAAAATCCCCTAAACTGTCATTGGGTAGAAAGGGAAGTTCTCCTTTTAACTGGTTGAAAGACAGAAAGAAGGTGGCAGTGAACAGTGAAATTGCATAAGGGACTACATTGTTTAACATACAGGAAAAGGAGGAGAATTGCAAAATTTTCTGGTGTTACAAATGTCATAGGTGAAGAGTTGTGGAGTGTCATCTCAATGCCAAATGATGTGATAAAATGGTAGATGACATTAAAGGTTGACAAATGTGAAGTAGGACACATAGGGAGAAAAATCACTTCAACACACAAAATAATGAGCACAGCAGACACTGGCACACAGGAAAGATCTAGGAATCACTGCAGAGAGTTCCCTGAGCACATCAGCTCCGTGGTCAGTGTTAGAAAAATTGCAGAGACGGGCAATAAAATAATAAACAACATTGTGACAACTTCGGCTTGAGAAGAAATTAAGCAGACTAGATCTCCTTAACTTGAAAAAAGGTGACTGAAGAAATGATATAAGTAGTAGCAAATAAGGGCACATGCACTGACTATTTACACTTTCTCAGTCCATCAAATAAATAACAAACATAATAGGGACATATAAAATGAAGAAAGGCATTTCACAGTAAAGTTGAACTGTAAAACTCAGAAACACAAGATGTTCTGAAAGAAAACAGGACAAATATATTTAAAAATATTTAGACAAAGCTGTGGATGGAAAAAAAAGCATCAAGACCTGTTAAATATGAGCATAGACTTGCTGGCTCCATAGGAAGCCTAACCCACAGATTGCTGAAACTGAGAAGGTATTCTCAAGAGTTATTGCTCCTCATTTTACCCATTGTCAGGGCACTGTGGGGGCTGGGGGCTCGCCGGGGGTGGCAGGGCAGGGCCTGGCAGCCAGGACCTGTCCCACCACGCCAGCCACGGGGCCGGGCAGGCCAGGGGCAGCTGGCGGCAGCCCCAGCAGCAGGCGTTGGGCACCTCGCTGGGAGTGGGGACAGGCCAAGCAAGGGAAAAGAAGATTGTTAAGAATTATGACAGCCTTCAAATATATGCAACATAGCAGCAAAGAAGAAAGCAATAAACTATTTTCCGCGCACACAAAGTAATGGGCTTGAATGTTAGTGAAGGAGATTTCAGAGCATTTTAGTCTAACTAGAAGAGGTTGCAGTTGAGTACTAAACTACACCGTTATGTGGGGCTAGCAATATGAATATATGCTGTCAGTGGTTTTTAAGAATGGGTTCAAGCATCCATCAGAAATACTTTATAACAGCTGTCCTAGCTTGGAGAGAGATATTATCTCTGGGGAGCTTCCATGAAAGCAAATACCAAAGCGATACCCTTTTTTCAGTGCTTAAGAAGTCACAGACTCCCCAGCCCAGCTCAATGAAAAGGAGGATATTTTACAATGGAGAAAAATGCTAATAGAAAGTGACTGCAAATTACCGATGGGAACTAACAACAAGTATGTGAATAGGACATTCTGCACTTTTCTTGATGGAATTTAGAAAGTGTTTAGATGACTCAGAGCAGTGTTTCCCAGAATGGAGAATGCTTGCCTCAGGGAAGACAAGTGCTACAGAAGTTTTATTTCCTCCAGGCTGCTGCAGCCTCTTTGGGCTCTCTCAGGCCTTGGGGTGCAGGATCCCTGACAGTCTTTCTCCAAGGTGAGAGTATTCATAACAGCTGACTCCTATCCAGGTAACTTGACATAAAATCATAGAATATCTCAAGTTGGAAGGGGACCCATAAGGATCATTGAGTCCAACTCCCCGCTCCCTCCAGGACTACCTAAAACTAAACCATATGACTAAGAGCGTTGTCCAGATACTCCTTGAACTCTGACAGGCAGACTGAGTGAAAATCTCTCAACACAGTTCCTAGCCCCTGAAGGGACACAGCCTCAAGGTGATCGCCAAACTCTCATTCCCACCAGAAACTTAAGTATAATTAACCTATTTTGATCAACAGAGTTTTCTTGGAGAGACTTAAGAAGCATCCCTACTACTATTGTTCCAGCAGCCAACTAGCAGCAAGGGGCTGAAACACGGCGGTGGATGCAAGCAGACCAGGGAGCTGTAGCAGACAGTTATTTTTGGCCTGAGGCGCGGTGGGCCCAGCAGCACCCCGTGCCCGGGTGGCCCTGCCCTGCCCGGCGGTGTCCAGGGCGCTGAGCCCGCAGCGCAGGGGGGGGACGGGGGTGGCCTAAACCCTCTGGGTTTTTTTTTTGCACAAGATCAGAAAGCTCTTGCTTTTACCCCAGAAGGTTCCTTGGTTATAACTCCCGGGGGGTCAATTGGAAGGCAATTAATGTGATGCTGTTCTTAAAAATATTGGTGGTCATGGCTCTGAGGTTGTCTTTTGTGGTTTTTTTCCCTTATGACCTCAAATTTATTGTACAGTCAGACATCAATACTGAAGACTAGGTTATGGGGGCCTTGTAAGAAGAAAAGTTTTGAAGGGGGAATGAGACTGTAGTTTGAGCAGGTAGAATGCAGGTGAAAGAAATAGGTAAGAAGACAAAATCCAAAGAAGGCATTGGCACGATGATTAGCTCGTTATTTTAGAAACTGAAAAATGTACCAGGCATTAAACAGAGGAAGCTGCCCCTTCTGCCTGAGGGATCTGACTTTCTACATTTAGAAGTCACTTAATGGTCAGATTTCAAGTGCTGCAGAATGATGATGTGATAGCTTTAAACAAGACAAGACAATGTTTTCCATGCTTGATATGTATTTTGAGTAACACAAACTTCAGCTGTGTCAGAAAAGTGGCTGTTAACAGCCACAACAAGATATTTCATTCTCAAAGGGAATCCTACTTGTTTCTTGGAAGAGGCTTTCTCATGGCTGAAGCAAGGAAGGAGAACTTGGGAATTCAGGCCTCTCTCATTCACTAGCATAATTAAAACCTGACTTATTTTCCACTGCACCTCATTTCCCCCAAATATGATAAGTAGGTGTTATTTGTCCATCTATTGGGATTTTGTGAAACTGAATTCCTTCTGATGTGCAAAGCATTACTTGTCCTGGCTAGAACATGGCTATTGGGTATCAGTCATACAACAGCAGCTTGCTGAGATACATTGATATTATGGGTGGGTGTCCTGGTTTCAGCTGGGATAGAGTTAAATTTCTTCATAGTGCTATGTTTTGGATTTAGTATAAGAAGAATGTTGATAACACACTGATGTTTTTAGTTGTTGCTAGGTATTCTACTAGTCAAGGACTTTTCAGCTTCCCATGCTCTGCCAGGTGCACAAGAGGCTGGGAGGGAGCATAGCTGGGACAGCCAGCCCAGCTGGCCAATGGGGTATTCCATACCATGTGATGTCATGCCCAGTATATGAATGGGAGAGGGGTCCAGGAAGTGGTGATCGTTTTGGCCATTTTCTCGGCAGGTGGTGAGCAATTGCATTGTGCATCACTCATTTTGTATATTGTATCATTATTATATTATCACCATTGTTATTATTATTATTCCTTCCTTTTCTGTTCTATTACACTGTCTTTATCTCAATCCGCAATTTTTTTTTTTTTTTTTTTCCAATTCTCTCCCTGTCCCGCCGGGGCAGGGGGGAGTGAGCGAGCAGCTGTGTGGCGTTTGGCTGCCTGCCGGGTTAAACCACTGCAGTGGGCTTGTTAAGAAAAAATTGCTCTCTCTAGAACACAGCATTTTTTCCCATTGCAGTGTTTGTTACAGGTAATTCAATATGAAGAAAATAAATTTATTACAACTACTTTGATCCTAAGAGCAGTGAGCTGAGGTATACTGGAATTAACTCTTGACAGAATACAAGGCAGATGTAGAAGTCCCACTGCCTTTGCAAGGCAAAACATCACTCTGCAGTTCCCAACCCCCTGTGGGTATTTCAAACTCACCTTTTTTTAGACAGGTACATGGTCTTATAAACATTTTTGCTATATGCTTATCTCCCTCTCTGAATTTTAGGCATTTGATATTAGGGTTATATTATTAATTACATTTTCAGTAGCATCACAGATGACCTACCCAAATGGCATAGGCTATGCTGCCTCCCACAATGCTCTACCCCAAAGGCAATTCTCTCTCTGGGAGGAAGGGAGTCTCTTAACTCCCATCATTCAAATGTCTAGGAGCTGTCATTGCTATGCCAGGAAAATAATAGCATAGAAGTTAATTACCATTATGTATGAGACTCATAGGCAGTGATTATAGACATTCATAATAAATTTAAGAGGATCACAGAAGATACTGTTGCTAGACAGCAATGTTTAATTTGAATTTATAGGTGCAAGTTAAGAATATAGAATAAAACATTGAAGTGCCAGCATCTCTCTCTATGACTTGCAGTTCAGACAGCTCCAAAATTACTTGGACTGCTGCAGGTTCCCAAATGCACTGCACAACCTCGCTGTAGCTTTTGGATCTCTATTGGAACTAGAAATGAGTTTAGTGCTCCAAAAGCACTGATATTTCTACATGATAAGAAAGTCACTGACTGGCTTTTCAAATAGTCTCCCAGGATATGAATGCTTAGTCTAGCTTTTAATACAAGGGCACTCATACCACTCATCAGGGAAGAGTTTCTGACCCACTCAGTAGATAGTTGATGTTCACATCTCCCTCAGACCTACCTTTTTATCCAGCAAATGAAAGGAGAGCACTGTGCTGGGATTGTAACTCCTTGCTGGGGCTCAGGGTCCCCTGTTCTTTGCTGTTGCTGGATTCATCTCTTCTGGCCAGATTTGGAGCTGGTGTAAATTTTCACAGCTTCACAGCAGACAGGCATGACCTACCCTAACTGAGGCCTGTCTCAGGCATGGACAAAAAGATAAAATAAATTCTATTCTGTGAGACAGAAGAAGCTGATTCTCCCTGGAAGGAGCCTGGTGGGAGTCTGAGCGTGCTTTAGGGGCAAAACAACCCCATGGACTAAATTAGCAGCTGAGCTAGAGAAGCTCTTGTGTTCCCCATGCAGCCACATGCTCATGCCCCTTTCCCACAGCCCTCACAAAAGGGGCAAAACAGTTGGAGGCAGCAGCCTTGAGATGGCCGAGCTTAGAGCAACCCTCCTACCCCTGGTGTCACAGTGGTCCCCCGCAAGCTGGGCCAGGGCAGGGTGGGAGGAGGGGGCTCACCAGCTCAGCTGGCACCTGCTCAGACCTCTGCTCCCACTGTTCTCTTTCTGCTCTTTTTTGGCCCCAGAGCTACTGAGAGGTGACACCCACATCCTCTGCAAAATGGTTCTCTGCCAAATGTGTGCGACAAAGAGTGAAAGGGAGAGAAGCTGAAGGGGCAGTGGGGACGGAGACATGGAATCTCGAGGCAAAGTGTATGCTAGTTGGCTGAAACTCAAACCGACCAACCAATGCAAATAGAAAACTGGGAGAAGGTAAAGAGGCAGATGATGGTTTAGTTACAACAGCTTAAAGGAACGTATGAGACCATCCAGCACCAAATCAGCATCACAAATACCCCTATCAAAGAGACGCAGCAAACCGCATCCTCATGTCTTCTGCATCCTGCCCCTTTGGCATTCGCCCCCCTCCAGCACATCAAGCAGGGACAGCTTCGCCAGGGTGAGCAGGCAGGTTGCATAGGCTGGATCAGCCTGAGATGTGTGTGTCACGAGGTGCAGGACACATGCCATTCCCACCGGCTAGGACCGAGTAGACTCAAATAGGTTGAGTTGTTCCCAGGAGTCAGTCTGCAACTCAGCAAAACTCACATCTGCTTTTGAGCCGGCAAGGAGGGCTTGTGTGCTTGGGTAATGCTTGCTTAAGGAGTCTTGCTGTAAGGATGCCTTGGTTTGACAAGGGCAGGTGACAAAAGCTAAGGGGCTGAGCTGATTTACTACTTTTGAGGATTTTGGTGCTGTTTTTGCTGGGTGTACGCACTGCTGATTGGCCTCTGGTGAGATGGGTGCTGCACAAGTGCTTTGGTAGATGAATTAAAAGGAATCTGCTCAGAATAGAGCATATCACCAGGGAAAAGATAGAGCACTCAGCTGTCAAATGCCTTTGACACAGGTGACCATGGCTGTTTTCTCAGATTTGGTCTCCCTTTAGTTTCTGAGACTGTCCTCTCCTGCCTCCCACCTTTCTGATCATTACTGCCACAAGTACTGTGGAGGACTCTTTCTATCCATGGGGCTCTCCAGGGGATTCTGCCATTAGTCTATTTTTTATTCTGCTTCAACATTTTCTCCTTGATTAATCTTGCTTGCAAGCACAATCTTGGCAGTTCTTGCCCTGTCGATGAGTCACAAAGCTCTCTCTGCTCCAGACTTTTATCCTGATGTCCATATTACAGTCCCAAGTTGTTCACCATTTCCTAACTCTCCCCCGCTTAAGCCTGATGTGCCTACAAAGCTCTTTCCAGCTGTGGAGAACACTCCCATCTTATCTCTGGACCATGACCAAGGGCTCCACTTTTGTCCCTAACCCCTCTTTAGGGCTTTACATCAAGGCTATGTCTACATCTTGTTGATACTTTCTGACTGACCTCTCTTGAGAAGCACAACGTTTCTTATCCATCCCCAGAAGTAAAAATTGCCCCCAAAGTTGTCCTTATCTTCTCAGGCCCTGGACCATGCAGTGTCGTCATGCTCAGACCCATTCAGGACCCTGGCACACAGCCATGGCCGAGCTCTCTGTGCCAACTGCATCAGCCCCATGTTTATCACACCAGCATCTCTATGAATCTCCCCTTCAACATGCACTCTCTCACTTTAGACTATGTTTTTCTTTCAAGGACCTTCTTATCCATGTTGTATCCACCAGGAATATGTCTGTCCTCATTTCTAGTATATCACAGTGCCATGTCCTGTTGTCCTTTGGTTAGGTTTTTCACAGTCATCTCGATGTGCCTTCCTTGGTTGCCCTTGCAATTGGGAAAAACTGCCCATAAACATACAACAAGTTTCCTCGTGTGCCTTTCTCCAGCTCCTCTTGTGCTGCTCTGCTTTGCTGAGCTGCCAGCTGTGCTGATGGGTGTTGACCCACGCTCCCCTGTCTTGCTCACTTCCCTTGTTTCAGGCTGTAAGGCCTTTTGGGAATACACCACCTTTAGTTAGATGTTTTTACGGTCCTTCAGTGCAGTGGAGCCCAGGTCTAGGAACACAGCAACACAAGTAACAAACCCTCTGCCCTTCCCCATAGTTCATTTTGATCTAAGCTGCTGTACGCAGTTCTTGCATAGAGGTTTTAGAGATAAATCTCTTTTTCTAATTATAGTTCTATATAGAGAAGAACAGTTTCCTTTACCAGAATAAGTAATGACCTGATTTCTATGTGTGCTGCTCACAGGGGAAAGCACAAAGCCAGTCCTGCTATATTCCTGCATGATCTTGTAGGAAGACTCCTGTCTAATCTTCGGCAAGTCTTATAGAAAACCTGCACTGCCGCAAATTAAGGAAAACAATGAATAATTCATTTTCTTATCTGTTTCAGGATTGTTTTCTGCAAAACATCTGTTTTAATAATTCATGTGATTTTTAGCTGCACCATGCTGCAGATGCAAGTGTACAGAGGAGAGCCGTACCGTTTTTCTCAGTGTAGCCTGGAGGATTCATTAGTGCAAAATTCCAGCTCACACTGGGCCAAATTCCAAGTGAGGAGTGAGAGGTGAAAATCAGGGTGGTTAGCAGATTCAAAGTAGAACAGTTCTTTGAAAATCAGAGATTATGAGAGTCATTCGAAGAGGAGTCTTCCTATAAAGCCAAAGTGGTCATATGTTGATGATGTCAAGCTGGTCAAGAGCCAGCTGGGGGACAGAGGGAAGTGTACACAGAGTTCCCCTATTTCCCAACAGTACTTGCCAAACACATGAACTTAGCATTTTAGAATTGCACACAGTTACTGTTTCAGGCTGTAACTGACTCCTACCTCAGTCAGATCCATCCAAGCAGCAGAGCTGCGGATTGAAGTTTCCTCTCGAGCTCATGCAGTGATCTATGACTCCAATCTACAAAACCCCACTAGTGGACAACCCTGCAATGCTGGTTGCCCCTCTGGAAGGCTCAAAAATCTCAGGTCACATTATGACAAAAATGGACAGGACAGCAAATGAAACGTTAAAAGCTAACCACAGCCCATGAAGGGCAGGACTGAGGAGGAAATGATGATACCAACTGCGTAAAGGAAACCAATGTGTGCATGATGCTACCACTGATTCTTTGGGTCGGTAGCGGCAGATCTGGGTTCATTAACCCGAGCACCAGCACTCTGCTCACATACATGCTGCTCCACCTAACAGCACTTATTTCAACTGGGAACATGCTGAAAATTCTCTGCAGCGAAGTGTTTCAGCCAGCACTGCTAAGCCACCACCACCTGGCTGTGCCCCACAGGGCACACAGCACAGACCACACAGCGGGTACAGGTGCTTTTAAAGATTGCTCTTCCATTAACAAGGACAATGAATTAATCCCCTTTACCCTCTATACGACAGGAAATTTTCCAGTCCAGCTTCAGTGCTGCTCCAGGAAACAGCCAGGAGATACAATTCTCCAAGACAAACAGCAGAGATAAGATGGAATTTGTTTGCTTCTAAAAATAGTACATCACAGAAATACCACCACCACCAGCATTTGAAAAAGTGCCTTCCAAAAGAGCCAGCAAGAACCTCAGCAAAAATAATTCTCCCTTCCCCAAAGGAAGAAAAAAGCTACAAGCCAAAAAGCGATGGGAAGCCGGAGCAGCACCCGCTCTCTTCCCGGCTGTGATCAAACGCCGGGCGCAGATCCTGCCGGCACTCACAGCCCCAGCCCCACAGATGCTGGTGGAGCACCGAGGTTACCAAAGACAAATCAGTGCCCGCCTACATTGCTGAAGGAGCCCTGGCAACAATTTGAATTCACATTAGCTGGGATAAGGAAATGCTATGGGAAGGGGCTGAATCTGTAGCGTAGAGAAATACAGGCCACCCTTATATAATTTTGCATACGGAATTAAAGGACCGCAACACTACGTGGCCCTTTTTTCTGGCTTTAAGCAGACTGAGGTAAACATTTCTGCATTTTAAATCACATACAACCTGCCAATATCATGTTTTCATCAACTACTTTTTCATCTGCCTGCCCAAAGCAAGACATATTCTGTATAGCATCAGTACGCTACCTCGTATTTTATAAAGTAAATCAGCAGCTTAGACCTACAAGATGGCTGTGCCTTTTTAAGAAACCTGGGTTGCATGGCACTGCCAATGTAAATTATTTGCTTGAGAAAAATACCTGTTAAAAAAGAAAGGTGGCAAAGAGCTTTACAGGCTGGGCAGGCAGCACTTGCTGCCCAAGCCATGCAGAGCCAGGGATGATGCTTTCCCAGCAGCAGGCGGCCGGCTGGCCGGCTACACCGGAGCCTCCGGGAGAGGAGATGTCAGGTGAAGTGCAGCAACCATCAGGCTGTGGGAAGTTTTCACAAGATCCAACCTAAATTTTCTGTACTCTTAATTAAACCAAAATCTGCACCCTGCGGTGAGTATAAATATTGATTCTAGTTTCTTGAAACAACTTTTAATACTTTTTTTTTTTGTGCTGTTTCTTTCACTTTCTCCTCCTTAGGGAAAGCAGCATCCAGTTCCTCACAGGTCAGTTTGGAGATGTATCAGTGATAGTGTAAATTCTAACTTTTTAAAGAAAAAAGTTCAGGTTTGCATCATAGTAAGAGGCCATTCCTGGGGAGGAGGGAAGGCAGTGCCAGGCAGACGTCCTCCCTCAGCAGCACACAGCCAGGTTGGCAGTCACCAGGGGCATTCTCTACCCCAGGTTTGACAAGGATTTTGAGAGCAAGGATGTCGCAGGCCAAAGCTGAAGCACGAGTGGGCAGGACGATAAGATCTGGAGGCACCAGCATGCAGGGGCTCCACAGGAGGAGGAATTTCACACTTAGCTTCATCAAATCCATCTCTCTGCAAGACAGGAAAAACAATCACCCAAAGCAGCTAGCTTATAGTGACACAATCTGACACGGAGCCAGATGACATTTGCTGATTTTATTTGAAGTTGACACCTTGAGACAAGGCATAACAACTGAGAGGATCACGCCAATAAGAAGGTAGCAGGGACCTTCATGCCTTTCTCCCCTCCCAACTCCATGAACTCCAGTGCACAGTATTAAAAATAAGCTAGCGTAGCCTAACAAACTGCTGAAGGTATTTAAGTCAGAGTGGGGCAGGGAAAGAAAGCAAGAGTCTAAGAATTGAAACAATGAAAACTCTTGCTAGAAACTTCTTTTAGAAGCTTCAGGAGTGATGCAAAGAAGTCCTTGATATCTAATGATTATAAATAACCACTTTCCAAAAATCAATGGTAGTAAGTTAAACATGCACAGTTTTTATCCCTTGTATTTTCAGGCAAAATATGCAATAGTTAATATTTCCAGTTCCATATTTCCAAATTCATTGGAGAAGACTAATTATCACAACACCCATAGAGTTTTGCTGATTAACTCCGCAATGAGTGCAAGTTTCCAGCCCTGCAGAGAAGTCCTGATCCTCATCTTACATTTTAGCAAAGAAATGAGAGGGCTTAAATCCAAGAAGGAGTTTCCCCAAAAACTTTAACCACTCCCATTGCTTTATTTTTTACTTATAAAGTGATGGCCCAAGCTGTAACTAGAAATGGTATAAAGAATCTAATCCGAGGAAGTTCAGGTCACTCTTCAGACCAGGGAAATACCACAAAACTGTTACATCCGCTTTTACCCAATCCATTAAAGTAAAATAGCTTTCATCTGTATTATCTCAAAATATCTGCATATCTCAAAAATAAAACCCAGTGTTTCAGTTTAGAATGACATATAATTTATTCATATAATTCACAAGTAGTTAGACACTACTCAATTTAATCTCCATATGCAAGTGATTTACCACATATAATACTAAAATTGATTGCTTAGAAGGTAAAAAATACCATGGGTATGAAATGCCATGGTAGATGCTGTTCAATATACTACACAATCTTAGTGTCAGACACTTCTATTCATTTATGCTTTTAGAAAAAAAAGGCAGTTTGCCATTTTTAATTTTTTTTAATAAGTAATCTGGGAAACTGAAGTGGTTTTGCTCTAAACCTTCTAATCAATTATTTCTCCCAGTTCTTAGGAACTGAATTGACAACCAAAGCAACGTTTTCAGCAGTTCAAAAAAAAAAAAAAAAAATAGATTTTTGTTCCCCTGAATTCACCAAGCACAATGTGATCAAATCATTTTGCCTTCCAATGTGCGACACAAAATAGTAACCCCTGTATATTCAAAGGAATGTGCAGGAATTTAGACCATGCTTCAGCATGGTGGTGTTGGTGACAACAGCCTGATGATATCATTTTTGGCCCCTGCCAGTATCCAGTAGTTGCGAGTGCATTTGCAGTTCACTGTGAATGTATTAGCATCACCAGACCATTTAGTATTCATGCAGCTGTGGAGTCTGATTGTGATTCTGCATAAACTCTTCTCACTGAAACTTGTATGTCATAAGCCTCATTAATTCTGCATTAAGCATATATGGCTGCATGGAGAAAACTGGACTTTAATGTGTTTGCCTGCATCAGATTAAATTACACACATTATCTTCTAGACGAGGTCCAAACATATATTTCGCTTGAAATGCCAGTAGTTATCTTAAAACATACCAAGAAGTTAAAAAGCTTTCACAATACAAGATCCAGCTACTTATTCCACATATACAAAAAGCACAGCTAGAGAAATACAATTCAATTGTCAATGCTGAATTATGAGGAAAGTCTAAAAAAATAGAAAAACTCTGATACCTGGACATCAATTCAGAATGTAACACTGCATAATGCCGCAATATGAGCACCCATTTAAAATGAGAAATCCCCAACAAGAGAAGCATAAGGGGATCTAGTACGTGTGACAAAAATAGATGAATACTGCACCAAAAACATGCATACAATTGCCATGGTCATTCAGTATGCTAGTGATGGTCTAAACAGTGATCTAACACAAGAGTGAGACAGTGTTTCCAAATAAAATTGAGTGAGTAACTACATATTGATTAAACTTTCTGATGCAGCAAAATGAGGGCACAGAGCCATCTCTGGGTTCTGGAGCTGTTTCAAGATTCGCTTGTGAAATTTCTCTCTGACACGATTGAACTCCATTATGTCCAGTGGATCCTCTTCAATCCAGAATTTGTGGAATTCATGCATTAAGTAGCCTACAAAATAATAAAAAAGGAGAAGTAGAAGAGATAAATACAGTGTGTAAAGATCGCACACAAAATTAGAAAGAAACCTGCAATTAACAATTATGGTTTAAACAAAGAATCCTGGTCACTGAGGTCTGACACCTCACAACGCTATGCAGGGACAAGACTAAACCGATTCTGGACAAACCCAAAATTTGATGAATATTATACATTGGCAGAACTTCTCACAATAAATACAAGAAGTCACTAGTTGCCTTGACATATAGATACATGAACTAAAACATTAAACTAATGAGTATAAAACAGGGGAAGATGCTGCTAACGCTGCTCCACCAGCCTTTTGTTTATATTCAAGCTCTGCCTCACAGATATTTCCTCAAGGGAACATTGCTTACTCTTCACTAAAAAAAGAGTGTACTCGTAGGTAACATAACAGTTACCATGACGTCTTTCTGTATTAAGACTTCCTCCTCATGCACAATTTTACTTTGTGTGTGCATGACCTTGCTGGAAAAGTTGTTTAACACTTATGCCTATGATCCTGAAAAGATGAATGATAAGGTGATATACAGAACCATTAGCTTTGGTGAGACATCCCTGTTATAGGAAGAAACTTGATTCCAAAGTGGGTTTGATATACAGGCTCTGATTAAGGCCTTTACCCTCTCAGTTCTGTGCCATCCTTGGACTCAAAGAGTTTCACTGACAGGAAAAAAGTTACATCCAGCACTAGGACTTCAATGAACTGGACCCAATCTCTTGATCCCAACTTCCACAGCAGATGAACGATTGAAGAAATATAATCTTTCATCTCAACACAGCAAAATGTGCAAGTAAGTTTTCTGTATTCCAGAAAGTGAGGGCATTTGTTGTAAAAAAGGTTTATTTGCTTTTACTCGTTTATTTCTATTGTATGACAGTTACAACACACAAACTTCTAACTTAAATTTCAAGGTATATTTGCATAGTCATATTTTTTTTCCCTATCATCAATTTGAGAAACTTCATTCCAAAGGTACTTTAAGTACAGCTTCAAATCTCTTCCATATTTTCCAACAGTCACAGGCTGCTTCATTCCAAGAGATGTCACTTTCAAAGAAAAGCTCAGTAAAACCTCTTTAAAAAAGAAAAAAAAAAAATAAAAAATCACTATACGAAATGTAAAACATCGTTAGATCTTCACCCCACAAAATCTAGATTTCCAAGAGGTACCTTCTGTGCTTCAGCAGTGACTGTGGTGAGCATGCCATCGAGCAATGCAGTTTCATGCATTGCTTGTACAGTCAGAGAAGGCAACAGAGCCCAAGAGCAGTGGGCCAAATGCAATTCTCAGCTTCATGTGTGTCCCCATTGCCTGAGGGAGCAGAAGGGTGCAGATGAGGTGACATGGTGGAATCAGCATTTAGGAGGTCCATGCAGTACAACCATTGTGTTCCTCTACCAACAAGGCTGCTAGCTGGTCAATGTAATTTTGACTTTCCAGTTCAGTCAGGCAGCCTGTAGGCATTTAATGCAGCCTAACGGTGTCTGGGTTTGAAGGAAATTTGAAGGAAACCAAGGATGACTGCGGTAGGGAGAGAAGAGAAACTGTAAGAGCATAACAGCAGGGATTTCTCAAACTCAAATAGATAACCTCTGGATGAATCGTCCCTGCTCCTGGTCTATTGATGCTTTCTCTACAATAAAGTCAATTTGATAACCTCAATTTTTTTCTAGGAAAACCTCAAGTTTTTCCTGCGATGGCAGGCAGAGTGTGTAGGAACATTCACCACCTTTACTGGCTCATTACTACACCACAGACCCACACAAGTTTTATCTTGCTTCATAGCTCATACATGCATGGGCTGTAGAGTGAAGAACTGTCAAAATCAGCGCTCCCTCCAGTGTTGTCATGATGAACTGGCCATGCCGGTCAACAGAGAAACTGGTCCTGGGGCACAGTCCGAGGCTTAGCCAGCAGAACAGTTCCTCCTGCAGCCAAGACTTTGGCAGTGGCCACAAGACACTGCAAAGGTACTAAAACATGTCTCTTCCTCCCCAAAATTCAGTGGGGAGGGATTTTAGACATGGCAAGAAACCAGAACCAAGAATAGGATATAGAATCATAGAATCGTTTAGGTTGGAAAAGACCTTCAAGATCATCAAGTCCAACCATTAACCTAGCATTGCCACGTCCCAATGAACCACGTCCCTAAGAGCCACATCTACACGTCTTTTCAATACCTCCAGGGATGGTGACTCAACGACTTCCCTGGGCAGCCTGTTCCAATGCTTGATAACCCTGTCGGTGAAGAAATTTTTCCTAATATCCAATCTAAACCTCCCCTGGTGCAACTTGAGGCCATTTCCTCTTGTCCTATTGCTTGTTACTTGGGAGAAGAGACCAACACCCACCTCACTACAACCTTCTTTCAGGTAGTTGTAGAGAGGTGATAAGGTCTCCCCTCAGCCTCCTTTTCTCCAGGCTAAACAACCCCACTTTCCTCAGCCGCTCCTCATAAGGCTTGTGCTCCAGACCCTTCACCAGCTTTGCCTGGGGTTGTTGTGACCCAAGTGCAGGACCCAGCACTTGGCCTTGTTGAATCTCATGCAATTGGCCTCAGCCCATCGATCCAGCCTGTCCAGATCCCTCTGCAGAGCCTTCCTACCCTCAGGCAGATCAACACTGCCGCCCAACTTGGTGTCATCTGCGAACTTGCTGAGGGTGCCCTCGATCCCCTCATCCAGATCATTGATAAAGATGTTAAACAAGACGGGCCCCAAAACTGAGCCCTGGGGAACACCACTCGTGACCGGCCGCCAACTGGATTTAACTCCATTCACCACAACTCTTTGGGCCCCGCCATCCTGACAGTTTTTTTACCCAGCGAAAAGTACTCCTGCCCAAGCCATGAGCAGCCAGTTTCTCCAGGAGAATGCTGTGGGAAATGATGTCAAAGGTGTTACTGAAGTCCAGGCAGACCACATCCAGAGTCTTTCCCTCATCCACTAAGCAGGTCACCTTGTCATAGAAGGAGATCAGGTTAGTCAAGCAGGACCTGCCTTTCATAAACCCATGCTGACTGGGCCTGATCACCTGGTTGTCCTGTACGTGCCACATGATAGCACTCAAGATGATCTGCTCCATAACCTTCCCTGGCACAAAGGTCAGACTGACAGGCCTGTAGTCCCCGGGATCCTCCTTCTGGCCCTTCTTGTCGATGGGTATCACATTTGCTAACCTCCAGTCAACTGGGACCTCCCCAGTTTAGCCAGGACTGCCGATAATGATGGAAAGTAGCTTGGTGAGCACTTCTGCCAGCTCCCTCAGTACCCTCAGATGGATCCCATCCAGCCCCATAGACTTGTCTAAGTGGTGTAGCAGGTTGCTAACCATTTCCACTTGGATTACAGGGGCTTCATTCTGCTCCCCATCCCTGTCTTTGAGCTCAGGGGGCTGGGTACCCTGAGAACAACTGGTCTGACTACTAAAGCCTGAGGCAAAGAAGGCATTAAGTACCTCAGTCCTTTCCTCATCCTTTGACACTGTTTCCCCCCACACCCAATAAAGGATGGAGATTCTCCTTAGCCCTCCTTTTGTTGCTAATGTATTTATAGAAACATTTTTTATTGTCTTTTACGGCAGCAGCCAAATTAAGTTCTAGTTGGGCTTTGGCCCTCCTAATTTTCTCCCTGCATAACCTCACAACATCCTTGTAGTCCTCCTGAGTTGCCTGCCCCTTCTGCCAAAGATCACAGACTCTCTTTTTTCCCCTGAGTTCCAGCCAAAGCTCTCTGTTCAGTCAGGCTGGTCTTCTTCCCCACCGGCTCGTCTTTCAGCACATGGGGACACCCTGTTCCTGCATCTTTAAGATTTCCTTCTTGAGGAATGTGCAGCCTTCCTGGACTCCTTTGCCCTTCAGGACTGCCTCCCAAGGGACTCTGTCAACCAGGCTCCTAAACAGACTAAAGTCTGCCCTTCAGAAGTCCAAGGTAGCAGTTCTGCTGACCCCCTCCTTACTTCTCCAAGAATCGAAAACTCTATCATTTCATGATCCCTATGCCCAAGACAGCCTCCAACTGTCACATCACCCATGAGTCCTTCTCTGTTCACAAACAACAGGTCCAGTGGGGCACCTTCCTTAGTTGGCTCCCTCACCAGCCGTGTCAGGAAGTTATCTTCCACACACTCCAGGAACCTCCTAGACTGTTTCCTCTCTGCTGTATTGTATTTCCAGCAGACATCTGGTAAGTTGAAGTCCCCCATGAGAACAAGGGCTAGCGATTGTGAGATATGGGAACCAAACCAATCATACTAGACACATCTCCATTCACAAGGCCATGGGTACATCAGGAATATGGCGAAAAGACAGAGTAACCCTTCCAATGAAAAGATGACCTGAAGATGCATAAGTGGATATTAAGGTAAATCCTTCTCTGTCTTTTTTTATTTATCAAGCCAACCACCATCAAAGACAAAAGCCTAGCAGCTAAATTGCTCAGAGTTCCTACCAGCCAGCCTACCTAGGGCAGCAACCCAGAAACTACTGCAAAAGGGAGAGCCCTGCTACAGTATGATATCTGCTCACATAAGATTTTGGGTGAATGAGTCTTATTACATAGCATCCTTGTTCTGAAAAAGCCTATATTATTTAATGAAAGAGGTGCACAGGACACCTAATATTTGCCATTTATCCAGTTACGCAATAAGAAAATATTATAGCTGCGAAACAAAAAAATCTGTTACCTAAATAGCCAAACTTAGGAAAAAAAACAACACAAACCCAAAACAATAAAAAGAAAAAACAAACAGCTTTGCAATTGTCATAAATGTGGGAAACAGTGCATCTTGACTTCTTGTTATCAGTTTCTTGCCTATACACTGAAAAATATTAGAAGTGTCGCTCCCACTGTACAAAGAGGCACAGCAGGTCTGTGTTGTAGAATGGATGCTTGAATACAGGGGAAAGCGCTGGGAAAGCATAATTTTGAGGGGGGACAACTCTACTGAAAGGTGGAGGGTAACACTTGAGTGTAGATGCAAATACCTTAAGACAGTTGGATTTATGGGGAAGCAATCTCCAGAAGCTCCTTAAAGTACCTTTAGTTTCTTCTTATTATTATTTAAAACCAGTCTAAGAAAATAGGAAGGTCACTTGTTCGGGCACTTGGTGTTTTTTTGTTTGGGTGTTTTTGGTTTTTGTTTTGTTTTGTTTGTTTTACCCCTTGGCTTGGTAGTGGCATCCATCACAACTAAGAACTGAATCCAAGCATCCTAAAGACAGGAGAGGAAGACCAGCATAATAGTCTCTATGCTGTGTCAGCATTTTTAAAGTATGGGTAGTACAAAAGTGTTATCAGGAGTACAAATTATGTATTTCCCATCCCCCCACCACTTACAGAACGTCTGCTGAAAGTGAGTTAGTGTTGGTGCTTCTGGCGCAACATTGTAGAAATGGGTCTTCAGAGCTCCACTCACAAGCAGGTTGTATGCGAGGTCTGTTATGTTAATGCCCACGATAGCAAAAGAATAGCTGTAAGAAAAAGCAGCAGCAACATTTATGGAAAGTTTGTCTTCTCCACACAGTGGCTGTGTCTGCAGGGTGACCCATCATTTGCTATTTTAACCCATCTGCCCCACTGGAATTCTTTATCCACAGTTAGGAACATCAGACTTCAACAATCAGTCCTATAAAGACATTCATATAGCTAAAATGCCTGTGAAAAAGATCCGACTGAGTCAGCTCCAATTTCTTCCTAACAGAGAACTAGATACAGAGGCCAGAAAACAGGCAAAAACCTAAATCAGAGCATGCTGGAAACAGAAATAAGAAAATCAAACTCATGAAGCAAACCCCTGTCCTGCTAAAAGGTATCAACAAGGAAAGTATATTTAGACACAACAGAGCTCAGAAATTGGAAGTTATTTCTTAATTTGTGAGTCTGTTGCATAAAGAACTTGCATTTCTGGTAGTGACTATTACCCAAGAAAACATATAATGTTCCACACTAACATTTAGTGATAAAAGCAAACTTGTTCAGTTATTCAGTGATTTTTTTTTTTTTTTTCTCCTCTAAACACAGCTGTTTTCCGTAGACTGTCCTGGGTATTTTTTCAATTATCTCTATCAAGCAAACCAAAATACTTTCCTTTTCTTTAACCTTTGATATATTTCAGAAGGAAAAATAATAAAAGTCCAGAAGCTAACTGCAACATGAGGCCTAATGGCAAGTTTCACAGAAAAATGAAATATGGGCATTAAAATGGTGTATTACAGATTTTCAGATACACTCAGAAGGAACATCCAGTTCCATACTCATGAATAATGCAGCTATACCAAACCCTTTCTTAAGAAGAAAAAAAACCTCACTACTATTTCTTCCCTATTATACTTTCCTGAAAGCAGATCAGAACCTGGCTCTGACAGTACGAAGTGAGAACTGATCACGTTATGTGTTAAGAAGAATTAAACAGATATTCATCACTGCACTATTCATAGCATGCAGAGAAAGCTTCTCCTTGCTACAACATTTTTGGGTTATTTTTCCTAATTCTTACTTCAAACTGTAATCTTTACCTGTAATCTTTGATCAAAATCAAGGTGTGGTTAAGACAATACATGTTGATATGCACACTGAAATTTCCTTTAAAAAGTAACCAGGAAACACCTTTTTCCCCCTCAAATATACAGCATCATTGTTAACTGCTGTGTTTGTGGCAACTTTAAAAAGATTTTTAAACTTACCCGATTGCCTTATCAAATTTTTTCTTCTCCCATTCGGCTTTGCTGAATTGGCTGAAGGGGGGGAAAAAAAAATTAAAATCCAGATATTGTCATGCATTACTAACCGACAAATATTTCCTTTCAATTTCTTTGATATTATAACATTGACTGAACACGGTATTTTACCTCCATTGATATGGCTAATCACATTTAAATCTGCTTCTGACTGAATGGGTTGGTACAAAAAAGACTTGAAATGGGTAACTGGCTTTATAAGCATTGCTGATAAACTTGTCTCATCATTACAAAGTCTGCGCCTACATCAATGCTCTCAGTAAAAGCCAGTTATTTTCTATATTGACCACAAAGATAACCCACTTCAATTAAGTCTGAGCTATACCAGAAGTTGAAAATATTACATCTCTTAATTAATCAAAGATGGTTTTAGCCTTTTGTATTTTCAAAAATATACATGACACTCATCACTGGAGACATGATTCACCTGAGGCAGCAAACATGAAAAATACCCTTCTGATAGAAAGTTTTTATGTCCAGCCAAATTCGAAACCACTCAACAGCCAAAAATAAGGAACCTTATTTCCTATTGTTTGGCACAATAATGCAGAGCTTTTCAAGGACACAGAAGGTCCCTCCCTTAAAACAAAATTAGTTAGGGAATTTCTGCTGTTCAGCAACATTTTCATTTAAAAGAGCTGTGTGGTGCAACCAGTCAGCCGACATCCCACTAACCATGTTTTAATCTACTCAAATGGAGCAAGTTTAGCAGAAATCATTGCCTGCATTTATCACCAGATAAAAGCAGGCACGTAACTGACCCTAACCAGTGGGCTACAGCTTAGACATGCCTGTGGGAGTTTTTACCTTGGTAAGGCAGATCAGAGTTTGCAAGCTTTAGATCCTAAATTATAGACAGCTACGTGTGAAGTCCAGTTCTTGGACTATACTTGAACTACAATAAATATATATATTACACTAAGAACAACCCCTTGAGCTTCATGTAAATATAGTATTTAAAAATTGTTGCCATTAAGTATTAAAGATGCTAATAGGTTCATACCCATCCTGACCTGAGTGTTACCAGGTGGCATGCGTGAGGACAAAACTTCACCTCCTAGATGGCTTAGCATACAGGATTACATCAGTCTTCACTCATTCTCTAAAATCTTAACCATCTTTGTAGGCTGTGGCATAACATCAGTTAAAAAAACCCAAGCAAACATTGAATAATAAAGGTGGCACATGTAGGATGTGGACAAGCAATACAGTTCAACTAAAATAGAAATTACATTGATCGTGATCACATCAGAAAGCAGCGTGGCTGCTAAGCAACCACACCAGGAAGAACACCACGGGCACCACCAGCAACATCTATCTTCTACTGAATGCTCTTTCAAGGGATAGAAATTGCACATGCTCACACAGCACTCCAGGATGGTCCTTGGTAATCAAACATGTAAATGAACAACACTAATGTGTTCCAAGTGCTTTTTGTCACAGAATTACCATTGGGAACTCGACCACAAAATACTGAGCATATCAAAAGCTTCACAGGATTCAGATGTGGACCTGCTATATGGATATCTCACATTATTGGCAGAAGAAAAATGACTTTTAAGGCAACTGATTACTATGTAACTGGCTAAGAGACATCCGCCCCCCAATAATTATGGAATAAGTCTCCTATTCACAAATCATTCACAACACAAAATTTTTGCCACTTGAAGGTACCTGATCTCTCAACAGTCAGGACAATGGACTAGCCAGATTAGACCCATCATTAATCAAGGCAGACAGAGTATGTGACTATAAATAAAGGGGCTCTTCAGCTGTGCTAACAAGTCCTTGGTCTAGACTACTTTTGATTATCAAGACAATCACGGCTGTTGTGACCATAGTGGCACTGCTTAGACTTTTTTCCTACAGGTAAAAGTCACTCAAAATTTGTTCGTTAAGCCTGGTACTAAATAGGCCTAAAATACAGTGCTTTAGCTAGATCAAGCAAGGTTGATTTCACTCTTTATATATAAGTATGCTCAGATGTACCCAGTGTTGCACCATCAGCTACGTTTGAGTTAACTTTAGAGAAAGGAATATGGATCTCTTGGTGTTGCAACAAAGACTTTCAGTTTATAACACTCCAAATTGCAGTATGGTTTGATCTTTATTTACACGTAGAGTCTCATAAAAATAAGAGAAAAGAAAAAAAAATACCTTAGTTCCTTCTTAGTGACTTCCCTTCATTATGAAAAGACAAAAGAATTAAAAGAAAGGTAAATAAAAATACAAAAATCACTTGAAATTAGAAGTACAAGTGAAAATATTTGACACTAACTATTTCTAAGATTCAGTATTGAAGTTTTCCTCTTGGACTTGATCAGTTTTCAGGATCAGTGCTTGAAAACAGACAGCATGTGGCAATACCCAAGCATATGCCCAACACAAAGAAACAAACAAACAAACAACAGCCCCCTCCCCCAAACACCAGCCAGCACAGTGCTCTCTCAAGTTATTTTTTCTGGTCTTAAGCATTACCTGTATTTAGGCTGAAGAGAATCAGAGAGAACTTGCTGAGCTATCTCAGTGTCCCATTCGGCAAAATACCTGCAGATATATAGGTTTAGGGTGAATTGTTAAAGAAACACAACAAAAAAAAGCAGCTGAAGTCATACTAAGCTGTCCATACACACCCTTTTAAAGGTCACTACACGTGTTATGCAGCATGAGTAGCATTTAACTTGTTAAATTTATTAAGCTACCACTCAGACCCCAAAAATGAAAGATAAAAGCAGCCTCAAATTACAAGTGCAATCCTATAAGCACTTCGTGAACGTGCATTACCAGAGTCCCCTTTCTGCCCACCCTACAGAAAATCAGTTGCTTATTACTAGAGCATGTTGGGTGCTGAGCTCAAGAGAAAGCAGTTCAGGCTTCTTGATCTCACAGATTCATTAAGCAAGGTAAGAGTCATCGCAGGAGACTAAGAAATTAAATACATAGTACGGATTCATCTCCAATGGAAGTTCAAAGCCAGACTCAAGAGTCCAGATCCTCAACTGAGCTTTGCTAGAGAACGACATACGGACAGTGGATGATTTATGTCCTTCAATCCATAAAAGCAGAAAATATTTCTTTTTCCCCTCATAGGGAGAGGTTATTTTACCAAATGCTTCTAAGTTGTGTAACTACCTGCAGTGAATGCAAGGGCTGGAGGAAATAACAGGCATTGGTCGATTCCCAAATTACCAACCACAGATATGGTACCAACACCTGGTGTGCGTGAGGCGGAAGGGAAAACTGATGTAAACTCACTGCTTAATTTTGAGTATTGACAGAAATTGAAGAAGTAGTCCAACTACAGAAGCCTGCCATCAGTGGCTGCATTTCAAGTGTTTTGCCTAAGAATTCAGCATGAAATTCCCAAACAAGAAAGCTGAGCAGTAACATAACCCTCCCACCTACCCAGTTCCAGGGCATTTTGTTTAAGGAGATCTAGATATTGGTGAAAATATACTTTACAGTTTCTTTCTCGTGGGAAGAGAGTGCTAACTTACTGTGTCACAGAGAAACTAAAAAAAGGGCTTAGGAAGCAGTATTACTGAGTTGAATTAGGAATACTGAAAGAAAGAAGACCCCTTCAAGAAGAGAAATCCTCCAGAAATTGGGCTAGCAAATAAATTCTTTCAATTTTTTATATGAAGTCCCTAACACTTTTATAAGTTATTCTCACAGACTTGCTAAAAATCTGCAAGTAATGCTGCTTTTCATGACTTCAGACATACATAAACCCATCTACAGAGGAACATACTTACACCAAGTTACATAAACCCAGGAGACCCATCCCTCTAAAGTCTGTTTTAGGATCGTCACCTTGGAAACCAATTTCACACCACTGCTTCGAAATCCGAGCTTTCAGTGGCGAATTGGGCTTCAAGCATTTCCACAACTAGGAAGATTACAGGTAAAACATAATTAAACTTCCACACATAAGTACGGCTTTTTCTTCTTTTTAAACCAAGCTAAGTGCAGATGTAACATCACTGCATTGCTATCCCAGCAACCCAAACATAAAATCAAATTAAATTCCTGGGGGTGAGGAGGGTCGGGGGGAAATCCCAAACCACTCTTAAGTATTGCAGACGTTTCAGCCCTACAAGGCCCTTCTGACCTTATCAGCGGCTGCTGTAACATCTTGCACAAGGACTTGTTTTGTTCACGCTTTGTGCATCAAACTAGCATCTGCCTCCATAAGCACAGAGACAGGAATGGGCTGGAATTTGGTTGTAAATCACTGACAGAGCGGCAGGCAATCAGCCCTCAGGTCCCTGAGGCTCTGCAGTGATCTTTTCTCCAGCATCTTTTGCAAGTCTCTGGAAGGGTTATAAATCAAGAGTGCTGACTTGGCTACCACTGTGCTGAAAAGCAAATTGGAGAACATAAAAAAAAAAATAATCCATACAAGAATAGCATGCGCCACCTTCATATTTAACTAAGGGGTGAATCATTCATTGATCTCACATAAAAAAAGGACAAAGTGATTTAACAAGCCAGATCCTCAGCTGGAATAAATCCACTTAGCTGCACTGGTCCAGTGACTTTAGTGCCTAAATATCATGTTGCTAATGTTTAGGCACCTAAAAGCAGCCTAAACTGTCATGTCTGACAAATACATACCTTTCCACACACTTCATGTGCCATATCACAAACTCACCCTTTCCAAAGGTGAATCAGGTGTTCTCCATAAACCATGAGTTGGTGAGTAGGGCCTCAAGCAATGCACTTAGACAAAGCCTACCCAAGGGAAAGAGCTGTATGCACATTTCCCAAATAAACAACCCAGAAATTGTATTAATTTTAGCAATTTTAACTGCATTTAAAATGAAGTGCCCTAGGAAGGTTAAAACTTTCATGATTTCACTTTGTAATGACTGCATAAACCATCATGGTTTAAATCATATTTGCTATCTTTCTTGTTCATCCATTGACAGTAAATACAGTATTATTCATTAGTTCAATCACATTAAGTTAATCTTTCTCTCATTCATAAAGGGCCCTCCTGGTAAACATGAATAAATGATAGCCATTAGGAACTCGAATTACCCACTGCAGAGATCACTTAGCAGAATATCTAGAAGGAATGAAAACCAACCAATCTATTCTTCCCCAGCATGGGTTGGAAACCAAATTAAACCCTTGGACGCATTTCCATTTGACATGAGAATTCGCAAAAGCAGAACACCTGCTGTTAACAAGTGCTAATACACAGGTTACACTGGAGGCAGATGGTGAAACTGATACTTTCTTCAACACTATGAATTTTACAGCATGAGCTGCACTGTTTAATCTCCCCTCAGACAAACGCTCAGTTTCCATTCTGGTTTTATTCTTCTGCAGTTATGTTTTTAAAGCATTTATGTGACTACACATCATTGCTGACATGATTCTCAGGAGCATCTAAGAACCAGGACCTGGCCCTCACAGGCTGGGTGGCCGGGAAGGAGACCACAGCCAGCTCCTCTGTGTTTCTCACCTGTGATCCTGTCCTCAGACCCAACTTCTTGCTCTCTGGGCAGTGTAGAGGCCCAATGTGTTTAGGAATGCTCTCCTGGAGTCAAAGGCCCTCATTAAACCTGCAGCCAGGTATCTGGTATTTTCAGGGACCAACATTGTAGGCTGGCAACTGGATCTCCCACCTCCAAGACACAGGCTTCCTCACTGGGTCAATTGGTTTGTCCTTTTAGTTAAAGCCCACTCTACCTCAAGAAATTTGTGCTTTTGGCTGCACAGGAGCAGGACTTGAATAGGAGGAGTCCATCTGCCCTATCCTACCTGGTAGCTAGAGCACTCCTTCAGGGGCAGCTCTGATTTTGACTCCTCCTTGGCAAGACTCCCACCTCCCAGCAAGGAGCCAACCTTAAAGACAGCCTTCCAGACACCTACAGGAACACTCTGACCATTTGAGGCATTTCTTAGAAATAGTTAATAGCATCCTTAAATGCTTATATAAGATGCCTACTGGGATTTTTGGAAGTGCCTGGAAGCTCAAGTAACTAAGGTAACTTAGCTCCCACTGTAACTTGTGTAAGGCACTACACTGCCAACTGCAGCATGGAAGACAACTTCATCATCATGTGGTGAAAAACCCCAACAAAGTTGGATGGCGACAGAAGCAAAAGAAGTGTTTAAGTTTTCAGTATTTTTGTTTAAAATACTAAAAAAACCAAACAGGCAGTATGTTTTCATAAGACATCTGAAAATTCTGTAAGAAGGCATTTTGCTTGTAGATAAACTCATTATTACTATTCTAAGTTTCTTGCCATTTCTCTGAAGCATCTTGCACTAGCTATGGTCAGAAATAGGATCAGAAGAAATACTGGGACTTGCTATTAGACTATTTTCTACCCTCTTTATTCTCTCCTCAGTTCCTTTCTAATATAAGAAGAAGTCTCTAGCTCTCCCTCTGCTTATAGCTTCAAGATCATCTTCCTGAAAAAATACTTTTATTATTTACTCCAGTGCAAGGCTTTCCTGAAAGCACAAAGAAAATAAAACCCAATTGGCATGGTTTTCATCACTGTGCATGTATTATCTAAAGAATGGTTTCATTTTGTTTTCATTTGAAAATATATTTGGTAAATGTAAATGTGCAAGTCATCATCTCCCACCCTTCCATCCCACACAATGGAAGCTAGAAGTTTGCTATTGGGAAACACAGTATCTTCAAAAATACAAGAAATTGAAGAAAAAAAAACATTTATTCTGGTTAAGAGAGAAAAATACCCTTCTCATGTTGAAGAAAGGTGTACTGAAGTAGGACATACGGCTATTTTTCCAGAGCTCACAGTGCAGAGCTGTTATTTGCAGTAAGAGCTAGGTATCCAGTGCTAGACATAGTCCAGCCAAGGGACACGCATCCATCAAGCAGGGAACGAGCTGCTTGCTTGCTGTTACACCCAGACTAGGTTAGTATGCTGTATAGTCTTATCTTACAACAGGTACACAATGGAGGAAGGCGACATCACCTCTCGATGTTTTAAAGAGGTTTATAAACCAAGCCCTTTGGAGCCGACATGAATAAAGGATGCCCTCTAAGCACATCTTAGGCACCTACCTTCAGAAGCATTTCCTCATGTTGCAGATTCTCTGAATCGTACGGCTCTCTGCGCAGCTTTTCAACCTCTGCAATCAGATTTCTGTACCCCACAATCTGTAGCAGGCATGCCTGAAGAGATACTCCCAACCTGAGCGGGGGGAAAGGAGCAACATAATCCAACTCAATCATATGTAGCCATGAAACAGCACTACCATGTACATACTCGTTTAATTCACATGAGTAATGTTACATCAATGAATTGATAGTCTAACAGTTTAATTACAACGGGAGAATTTCCAAGAGATCAATATTACATTAAACAAGGCCTTGTGAAATGCAGTCTTATTTAGTGCCTTCCTTGGATAATAAAACTTGGGATTTTTTAGAACAGTGAATTTTCACACATTGAAATCTCATTGTAACTATACACAGCAGCATTTTACGCCTGCTGCAAGCACATCACTGAATCTTCCCCTCATTCAAATGGCAGCCTCTCAAACAACGCCCCGAGACCAGAGATGGGAACTTAAAAAGGGGTGAGGGGGGGAACTCAGCAAAAATCTAAAAATATTCATCTTGCTTCCATGCCACAAAAGCTCGCATAAAGAAGCCAAAACCCTGAAGTAATATAGTTCAAAGATCTGCCTCTAGGCAGCATTTTTTTTCAGTCTCATGTTAAGAATCACCATAATGGCTCTCTTTTCATTATAATGCAGATTTTACATTTCCTTTTTATATTTCCTGATGCATCATTAAAACAAAAACAAAACCAAAAAACCAACCCCAGAAACCAAAACAAAAAAAACCCAAACCCCCACCAAACATATGCCATGCAAGGCTTTAAATTACAAAGACTTATTTAGTTTTAGATTAAGATTTTATAATAGTAAATACAAGTTATGCAGTACACAACTGCCATGCTTGTAAGAATATTTAATTATATATGGGAATAAACCCTTTAATTTTTAGTAACATCTGAAATTATCTGAACGCCTAGTATGAATTTGGAGGGCACAGTTAGATCCGTATCCTCATTCCTCTGTGGAACACAGATTGCACTGGTATTAAGCTGCACAGGTTTCTCATCTGTCTTGCTTGATATGCTGAAACATTTTGTTTATTCCATAATACTGTTAAATTCTCTGAGCAGAAGGATTTTCACTGCTTATCTTTTGAGATTAATCTACAGAATCAGAGATGTCATCATTAGGCCATTTCTCTTGCTGCAATTTCATGCTATTTGTGGCTGTAGCCTTTTTGGAATAATCTATGCAATGTTTTCCCAAGCTGGTTTTGGGGTTTTGTTTTGTTGGGGTTTTTTTGTTGGGGTTTTTTTTTGGTTTTTTTTGTTTGTTTGTTTGTTTTAAAAAACATGCTTCACTTGCTGTACCCTACAGTTCTACAGAAAGGCTGCATTTCAAAAGAAAACTGAAAAGCCCGACAAGACTGCATGTGAATTGCTGTAGTGCATCACTAAACCACAGCCATAATGTTTTTAACCACTCAATACCTGAGAATAGTTCAGAGCAGAACACCACAGGCAGTGGCAAAGCAATTTTATATTAAAAAAAAAAAAGTTCCAAGTTGCACAACATATACAAAGCAAGCCATGTTTGCATTTAATCTAAAGCCAGTCAAATGCTCCGAGCAATGTTATTTGGGGGAGGGGGGGGGTAGGGGTGGGGAGAAGGGGAATTAGTTTCCCCACTTTCCTTTTCATTAAGCTTTTGCTCTCCTCCTTGCCCCAGCAGCACCAAGCAGAGGACATGGATGAGCACTGATGCCCCACGCCTCCTCTCTGCCACCCCTGTGCTGACAGTGGCAGTTCCCAGAGCACAGGAACAACCTGCCTGGGCTTGCACCCCCACCTCATGCAGCTCCAGGTGCTCCACGAGATGGAGGCAAGTCCAAAACTGGGAGTATTTCATGGGCTGCTACCGTAGTTAGACTGCATGTGTCACCACCTGGTTATTCAACCTACTTGCTTCCACCACTAAACATACAGACTTATCTCAGACGCATTGATAAAGGGCCTCCCTCTCTTCAAGTCATGGCAGCCCATAGCATTCAAGAACAGCTTGGTGCAAACATCCCTGGGATGCTAGCTCAGCTCTGCAAAGATGCTACCATAACAAAAATGACTGCATATAGATTTGCAGAAACACATATAGTATGACACATGGCCCCTTGTCCTTACCCCAGGAGATTTCAAGCCTCTACTATGCAAGGGAAGGTCAGAGCTTCTGAACAAGACAGTTTGGATGCAGGGTTTTTTTATGTTCAAGAGTAGGCAAACCAATGGATTTTCCTTAATCCTGTCTAAAGAAACAGCTGACCTGCTTTTGCTGAAGTTTCTCCAGAAAAGTTTAGTATAAAATAAATGGCTCACATGTAAAACTTCAGTGCAGATGCTTAAAGTTTAGTAGAACTATGATTAATGTAATATAAGGAGCAATTTAGTGGTAGGGTGCGTATGTATGTGGCACCACCTTGCACATCCCAGGCCCTTCTTTCTCACTGTTTTAAAGAGACATTTCACTGGGGGGGCTGCGTGTGACAGACTCAGTCCTGTAAAGTATTGAGTGCATGGGTTCTAGTCCAAAAACAATTAATCATGTGTTCTCTGCTAAGCATGTAAACACCACCTGGATTAAACAAAAAATAGTTTAGGGTTTTTTTGTTTGGTTGGGTTTTTTTGTTTGTTTGTTTTTTGTTTTGTGGGTCTTGTTGTTTCTTTTTTTTAAACCATTAGGACCAGATCACTCAAAATGTAACTTAAGGTTTGGGGGCCTGATTCAAGCAAGCAGAAGTTATTTGCACCTCTGCTCTCTCTCTTCTGGAAGACAGCATTTTTTCAGAGGCCAAACACCAATGCCATGAGCAGAATCAGATGGTGATCTATGGTGTCATACAAAATAGTATTTTAATGAATTCCTTGTTTTTTTCTTGGAATTATTCCATCCAGTTACCCAAGGGTCCAACACTGATAAGTGAGTACTTGAATCAGCCTGATTGCTAACGTTGCAGTTACTGATGTCCACAGGCCAGGCTCTGAGCTGTGCACATTTACATCCTGCAGTTTCTCCTCATATGTCACCTTCACTAATCTTGCCATCGCTGATTTTTTTTCTGAATTTCAGCTATCAGCATCCCGTGAAATACAAGAGTACCAGAGCTGTGACACCCTCCTCAGATGGGCAGCCTCTCAGTGTGGACTCACATCCACTTGAAGTCGCTGCTCTTTCATCACCCTCCCTTTGAAGGTCACGTGGGCAAAGTCCTGTGAAGTGACACCCCTGGAAAAGCTTTGGGCACACTCCCAGAAAAACTGCACAGGGCTGCTCATCTATGAGAATGAGGTGTCATCTTTGTTTTGTTTCTCTTATTTTCTTCCCTTCTTTAATGGTCGGTTCACCATTTTTTCAATGCAGGTGGACAGTGGTCATGCCCACAACAGTTGTCTCTCAAGTTAGAGAGACACGCGGTGTGCTCCGTTTCCTTTATGGTCAGTAAAGCCTCATTTTAAGACTACCCAGTTACTGTCCTTTTCACTGGGGGGTAGGGCTGGTGATCATTCCCGTGATGAGACAAAAAAAATGTGTATTTTTCCAAATGAGCTTTTGGGTTTTGTCATTGCAGCAAGACCTGGGAACACCTTACCTGTTGATGCTGCTGACCACTTAAAGAAAAGCAGCTATCAATTTATGGATGCCCATTTTGGATCATGTACATCAATTTCAAGTTTGGGAAGAGGAGTGAACCTCAGACTGATCACCTGAATAATACAATCCTCAACATTTCTCCCACTGATTCCTGACCTAGACCATCTTGTGCCTTAAGGTAGTGGCTGAGAGGTAAGGCAACCACAAAAGTGTTATCACTTACTTTTGAAATACACGCTTGTAAATTTACTGGTTTGTTGTCAGTCAATTCTTACCACTAACATCTTGTAGCATTAAAAGAATATCAGCCATGTTGTATCATTAAAACTTGTGTTTGGATAATTAAAGGCAGTTTTAAAATGTAAACCAGTGTACTGCTTATATCAGTTACAACAGGGTGATTTCTTCCCTACTCAAAAGATGGCATACAGCCTTGCTAAGAAGCCATCACCGCCAGGACCACCTGCCCTGGTGGTATTTTATCCCTGGGGAAGTGGCCCCCATAAATCAGTGCATCAACAATATACTAAGACAGCATGATTCAGGAAGCAGCTAGATAAAGAGACTCAGAACTTGCCTATTACAGTCACCATAAAAGATCATTCATTTTTCCATCAGCTTTTTGACAGCAAAGCTTAAGTTGGAGTTTTATGCTGAGAGACAGAATTCATCTTCAAATTCTGTGCCACAATAGCTATGGAGAAACAGTTCTCCATGGACCTAGGCACTGAAGAAATCAATAATTCCTATTTGTTTGTAAGGAAACCATGCACTTACTGTGGATTTATATCTGGATTAATCCTTTTCAGCTCCATGATGTCATCTATAGTTTTTTCAATAGCATCAGGGTGAACACTTACTGAAGTTTGCAGACGCTAAAAAGAGGTTTTAAACACATATTAATTCCTGTGGAAGCTATTATTCCATAGAAGTTAACAATGGTAAATTTGATACCCAGAAGACCCAACTCAATACATATATATACCTTCCCAGTCTATTCAACCCTACTGACTGGTTTCAGAGCACTAGCCCCATAAGAACTCAAGTCGCTTTGCCACTCCCTTGTAGTCAGTCTATTGCATTTCTGTGGTGGCTGCCAGTGAAGATGATCCACACTGACGCCTTTGATGAGCAGCTTCAGACCATCCACCTAATTACACTGGAATCGCTAGCCTTCATTTGACACGCCCTCTGCCAACACGTCGCAGTAACACAGTAAAACATTTTCCTTTCTCTTGCATGTCATTGCACTGTGTAGAGATGCCCCTGGAAGTTCAGTATTCAAAAATCAACATGCCTTCCAAAAAATTAAGAGGTTGAACTTTCTGGTGCTTTATCTCAAAACTACACAATTGCTTAAATGCAGGCTTTTAAATAAGATTCTGCCTTTCTGTTTGTGCTAAAGTACATTTGGAAGCACCATGCTGAACTATGAGCTATGTGACATAATTTTTGCTAATGCTGAGGTAAGCTTTTCAACATCAGTTATTCTCAAGCCAAAGAGAAATGAACGGCTGAATGATGCTGTTCAACATGTATACAAAAGCTTTGTGAGAAGAATTTAGGTTAGCACAACCAGTGCTACAGTGAAAGGATGAAGTGACAGAGGTTCTTCTCCATTAATGTATTTAGAAGGAAAGCAGAGAACAAAGTTGTCTTGGCTATCTAGGTACTGCTGCCTTCAGTCTCTTTTATCCCTGCTTTCCAGACAAAAAACCCTGAGGTGTAAAGTGTGTGACTGACTGCAAATTACAGAAATTCTAAGACAGGATGAGGAATCAAGCCAGGAAAACCCAAATTACAACACATCACCCTCGTCATCTCCACCATGGCCTGTTGCCCCCTTGATTCCATCAGTGCCACAGCGTGCCTGTCCCTGGGGCACAGGACACTCTCCCTGACTTTGCAAGACCACCTGCTATTGCAGACACAAGACCCTTTTCAGTAGAAGATGGTTTTAATGTAAAATCATATCAAACCTTAAAATGATTTTTTGGGGTGAGCAAACAGCAGATTGAACAAACCAACTGCACAGGACACAATAGAAAAGGTGAATGATAGGATCTTTCACTCACCTTACTTTTTGAACCTTTCAGTGATGCCTCTGTAAGAGAACAGTATTTGAAAGCATAATGTCAGACAAGCTAAGTTTATGTTGGATTCATTTAACAATTTATTTATTTATTTATAAGAATGAAGTCATACTATTTTTAGCACATGCAGAAAGGTACAAAGGCATGCAGAACTAAGTATTTTGCAGTTACCTATTTTCATAGTTCTGGCAGCTCCAGGTTTGGTATTGTAACAGATCCTTTGCAACTCACATCGACCTGTTAGTTTCCTGACCACGAATTTCAGGCAGCGCCACAAACATTTGCAGTAGAAGTACAGGCATACCTGGACAAACATCCTGACAAAAGAACAAGCCTGAAAATCAGAGTCTTGAGCAGTTTGTTTCAACAAGGTCACCACCCAAACAGAAGGTACTTCTTCACCCCAAATTCCCATTGCCTAAGGGCACCTTTAAAGCAAAAGCAGCACTCGTACTGCAAACGTTTATCCTGGTAAGTGTTAAATCATGCTTTTTAGTCTTAGACAACAAGAAAACCACGCACAAAGCACCAGAACTGGAAGCACAGAATAAGTCAACTCCAGAGTTCTCACAGAGTATTTCTAGAAAACTCTTTGCCCGCTTAAAATAAAAGGCCATATAGTTCCTACTAATGCTTTGGGGAAACAGGACTACATGAGGAGGGAGCACAGCTCACGCTGTTGTCATGGCTGCTGAGGATCCAGGGAGCCACTACACCCTGGCTCAGCTTTGCCTCTGCTCCAAGCAGAGTGGCTGGTTATCCTGACAAACAAGACTCATGCCAGGTCCCTAAGAGTGAAGAGTAACAATTAAGGAAATCAAAGCTTCCCCCCTTCAGGAGAGAAGGTGTTTAAGAACCCGTCCTGAGGACTGCCAGTTCTTCCCAAGACCAGCTGTTATACAGCGCTGATGCTGCACAATTTCTCAAAGTACAGAACTGACAGTAAGCCAAGAAAGCCCTTAGATACTGCATCTAGTTTTGAGCCCCAGCAATACAAGACAGACTTTGACAAACTGGATGGATTTCAGTGGAAGCCACCGAGATGGTAGGGATGGAGCACAGACCCTGCGAGGAGAGGCTGAGAGAGCTGGGCTTGTTCAACCTGGAGCAGAGATGGCTTCAGGGGAAACTAACTGCAGTCCCCAGGGCCTGTGGGAAGATCATGGAGGAGACAGAGCCGGGCTCTTTGCAGTGGTGTAGGGCAGGAAGACAAGGGACAACAGTCATAAGCTGCAACATAAGAGGCTCAGCATAGATGTAAGAAGCAACTTTCTCCCCATGAGGACAATCAGGTAGTGGCACAGGTTGCCCAGAGAGCCTGTGCAGCCTCCTTCCTCAGAGATTTTTAAGCCCTGATTGGATGAAGCCCTGAGCAGCCTGGTCTGATCTCAGAGCTGACCTGCTGTGAGCAGGAGGTTAGACCAGAGACCTCCTGAGGTCCCTCCCAGCCTGAATTATCCTGTGACCCTATGAAAGCCTGAAAAAGGTTGCGTACATGAGAAATGCTCTATTTTAAAGTTTGTTAGCATTACAGCTGCTACCAAAGCCCACATACTGCTACCACAATTACATAACATACCCCAAAACCAGATTTCAAGGGCTGCAACTTATTTGGACATAATTTAGCTTTCTTGTTTCCACAGCTATGAAGGTGCACATCCTGCCATGTTACCCAACTGTCAACCCCCGCAGGGTACACCAGGACTTGAGACGGGGCAGGATCCACCCAGGGTCCTTGGGTTCAGAAGCATATCTCAGAAAAGGCAAATTGCAAAAACCTGACAATGGGAACATTGCCATCTGGACATGGTCCTGGGCAACTGGCTCTAGGTGGCCCTGCTTGAGCAGGGGGGGTGGACTAGATGACCTCCAGAGGTCCCCTCCAACCTCAACCTCTCTGTGGTTATATTCTATGATTATATTATGGGAAAACATCAATACAGCTTTGATATGTTAGTTTGCCATTAAATGGTCAAAAATAATTTGGTCGATTATGTTCTAAGCCTGCGTGTGTGCGTATTCATCATTAGCCCATTATATCCTCCACATGCTGTTGATGCTTTCAAAGGACAGTTATTTGTTAGGAGACTGTATTATCCTTTTCAATGGAGTGTGCTGATTATTCTGAAATACTGAATTCCAGATACTCAAATCAGTTATAGCTTTAATAAAGCTTGAAGAGCTTCATCACTTCCTAAAACATCCTGAAGGGCATGGCATAGAAGGACATCCAGGTAAGGGAAGATAAGTTAACTCAACCCACGTTAATGTCCACATAGGAGTTTAATCTGCTTTATGTTCACTTTAGCTTAATCGCCATTGAAGGAGGATTAAGCTAAGGGAACTAAAGCCATTTTATGTCTAAACAGAGAGCATCCACACAAGTATTTAACATGCTTTAAAAGCATCCACTTTATCTTCACACTTTTAGTTAATTCACTTAACACTCCTGAACGCCTGCATGCAGGCAACTCTCTTGTCTTTATGCAACAGGAAGCCTCTATTTTTGATACAAAGTGAAACCTAAAGAATGAGGAATCTCTCCCATGGTGGAATCAAGTTTTAGACCAGCAAAAAAGTTTCAGCTGCTGACACTGAAATACTTGGGTGTCATGTCCCACCACCCCCCCCCCCAAGATGTGCCAGAACACACTACTGTGAGGAGTTCATACGTGCTTCAGAGCAGGTGATCACCTTCAGTATGAAGAACAAGACCAGTTATCAGGAGGCAAGTCCATCATCAGCCAAGCAGCCATTCTTTTAAGTTTCCAACAGTCAGAAGTATAAGTCAGTTAAAGAGTCAATCTCACATAAAGTCAACTAATGCCTTCAACTGCAACTGTTAATAGTGGCTTGAAAAAACCCACAGGCTAATACTGGGCATTTTGGTTTTCCAGTAGACATTTGATATCAGCCTTCAGAGAATTGTTAAGTCCACTACCCCTGAAGGATCCAAACACAACCCATAGCCATCCCTCAGCCTCTTCAGCACAGCCCAGCTCTGTACTCAGGCTGAAGGTCCGGAGAAATGAATACAAGAGATTAATGCCAAACTGGAAGGTGGAGTGTACTAAAACAAAGTTCTGGGTTTTCACCATACATTTGTAGTAGAAGTTAAACTTGTTTTCTTTTGGCCTGCTTTGTTTCCAAAGGTTAGGTCTCTATTAGAACAACTCACTACCCAGAGAACTCATTTATATGGAAAGAAGGGAGGAAAGACTCGCTTAACTTCATGTTAACAGTCCATGTGAGATTTCCTTCTAATGAGCAAGGTAGCTCCCACAAAAAACACACCTCCTTTAAGAAAGTTCATGCCTACACTTAATTGCCTCCAGGGCTGAAACATCACAACCCACTTCATTACTCAAAACCTTGTTTTCACTGTATTGTGTAATGTGGATAAATTTCCAGGGGGAAGAAAAAAAAAAAAAGGATGGAGAAAAAAAAAAAAGGAAAACCAAGTTGTTAGGTACATTTGAATTATATGTTGCTGCCTTTAGGCTTAATGACAGATTTGCAAATCAAAAAGGAAAAACTCTAAAAGGGATAGAGTTGTGATCTTCCATGCTTGCAACCACCTTCCCCACTGAAGTTCTGCTTTGGCTATGGTTTGCACAAACATTAACTAATAAAAATGCATCTACTAAAAAAATGTCACTACAGCACGCAAACATGACATCTGTGATTCACTAAAATATACTTAGCAGCTATTACTAATAAAGCAGACAAACACTACTTTTGACTAAGTAGCTTATAGAAGAAAGTTAGCCTTTGTGGATACCTTCAATTTTCTACTACTCAGCCATCTCAAGCTTACAACAGTTGAAATCTTCTGTTTGTAACATGAATAGCATAAAAAGTAACACAAGTTTGGCTTCAAAGGGTTGTTCTTTATAAAAGGGAATTCTTGCTTGCAGAAGTCCTGCAATAAAAGCACACTGGTGATTAAATAAGACAAGTTTTATTTTAGCTGCTATGCGCTTCAGTTCATGTAAGCAAAGTAGAGACACAGTTATAAAACAAAACATAGAGTATCATGAACAAGAACCCACATGGAAGTGTAGCATGAGCCACACATCTGACTATGGCACAGTGGCATTAGCTTCTGGTTTGTTTTAGAATCTGATTCCAAACCTCCTCTCCACTCAGTCTCTTCTGCGTTTGTTTTTTTTTTTTTTTTTTTTTTTTGCCTTTGAAGGTTTATTCAGCACAGAAAATAGTGTGCTTCACTAACAGTTTGTGTAGTCATGTATAGCGATACTTCAGATCCTGAGGTGAGCTTTAAGAACAGAAGTATTACAGAAACAAAGGTGTTCCTCAGAGACTTGCTCTCTACTCTTCCCCATCCCAGTACAAGCTCCTTCTCCTCCTCCTGTATTACATGCAGCTATACAGACCTTCAGATTTGTGTTTATACATGCAAAGTGCATTACAAGAGTTCATACGAACATTTATTCAGGTAAAACAAAGAAAAATCTGCATAATAAGATGCTGATGCACACAGGCCCAATCAACAGGCAGTTCCCTTGCCAAGGATGCTGTATGAGTGGAAACACATGTAGCCATCCTCCCATAAGAAGTCAGGGTTACACATTCCCAGTCGTTGATGCCAATCACTTGGACATCAGAAGCTACCTGTTAGCTCCTGAGCAATACCAATGCAACTCAGCATAGTTCTGCCAACTTGGCTCACAGAAAGGGTTACTAAACTCTGAAGTCAATACTACAGAAAAATGTACCTGTTACTTGGGTTCCAGTGGAAGAAAAAAAAAAAAATCAAACCAAGAAAACATTCTGAAATGAGTAAATATTCCCTTGCATGTCTGGAAGAGACTTATGGAATACTACCCAGTGCTTAAAGCTACCACCACGATAGCCTGAAGTGCCACAGAAATGTAGTTTTCTTCTGTATAATTAGCAAACATCAGTTAAGGGCTGGTATATGCATCTATTTCACCTCTCCTTCTTCCTTGCTCTTCTACTTTTAACTCTTTCATATCTTCCCTGCTGTTTGTCACTCTACTCCTCTAGTTTTCTGCTAAGAACAGCTTCAGCCAAAAAAAGAATTAGGCAATCAGTACCTTGCAAGGACTATCAGGAATGCTACAAAATCAAGCAAGCAACCAATCTATACCAGCAATAACGGGGCTCAGCAGAGATTCTGGAGAGCTCTCTTCCATCAGGGAGGGGATGAAGAAAAGGGGTTCTACAGTTGCTAGGATCCTTGCAAGACACAGAGAAATTTAGAGCCAAAAAGAGCACAGAGTAAGAGTATCACTGCTGCAGTCACAGCAGTTCTATTCTCCACAGCACGTGCTGCTCTGTCTGGGGTAAGAAAGCACACAGCAGCAAGAAGCAGAGAGAACTGAGCATGTTGTTTCACACCCTGACATTGCAAAGCGAAGGACAGAAGTGGTTCTCAGCAAGGGGTCTCAAGGTTTGCCTTTGACTAGCCCAGCTGATGTGGGTCAGTGTGATGGGAATGGCACACATAATAGTTATTGGAATTCACATGTCTCTCCAACGACAGTATGACATCACATTTTCATGAAATCTGGATTTTTATTTAAAGGTGACTGGCTCTAGCCAGCCTTCCCCATGATAAACAGGCAGGAGCAAAATTGAGCAAAGGTTTCCAGAGTTGTCTAATATTTCTGAAGCTCTTTGCTGCGTGAGGTATGTTTGCCTAAATAGCAAATTGTATGTATAATGCAACACATGGTATTTCACTGACATGAAGGGAAATAGAGATTAATTACTGTGCAACATTTTTGAAGCTAATAAAATAGAAGGTGCTTATTCCCTCCCCCGGGTAATTTCAGAACCTTAGTATTTTCAGAGCCAGTAACAAACAAAACAAATACTTCGGGTAAAATGAAAACTTCAACTAAATATCCAATGCTAGTGACTGGACTTAAAATTGAGGGGAAAAAAAAGCAAGCAAAACCCAAACCCCAACAACCTTCCCGCCCCCCCGCCGCCAAACCCACTAGTTTAAAAGAATGAAATAGAAGTCACTGAATCTACTTACACATCAATTTCTTTCCTGTGTGTCCTGTTTTAGGAAAGACTCTTACACAACTATTTTTCCTGAAGTACATACCCAGCTCAGAGAAGAGAGCGTTACACATCAACATTTCCTTCCTGAGAATTCTGATTACGGCTTGAGAAGTCAAGGACTCATAAGTTAGTTATGGATGACAAGCTGTCCAAGTCGGTGAGTAAGGAAGTGATACTACCCTGCTAGGAGCTAATTAACTTGACTATCTTTGGTTTATTTGTATAACTTACAGTTTGTATACAAGGTCAGCCAAGAAGTAATGTACCAATCACTGTTTCTGCTATAGGCAAACCTGCTAATAGCTCCTTTAAAACACAAGAAATTCTTTTCAGTCTGTGCCTTTGCAGACTTGACAACTGAAATCCACCTTATCTCTCCATTTAGACATGAAAGCAAGTCACCGTGGCAACTAAGGAAGACATAAGAGCACAGATTTTAACAGCAGCTTTCCACACTTTCCCTGCTCTTGCTTTTTGCTGACTTGATTTTCATTTTATCTGATGTGACTCCAGTAAGACAGAACTTATGCTTAAAATCTGCTAGTGCTTACAGTCTGTTTTGCTGTAGATCAAGAGAAGGTGTCAAGTTTCTAGGATTTATTGAAAAAACTTAAGTGTCTGCTACAGTTGGTTCTCCAAGTTGTTATTATTTCAGATGTTTAAGATAAGTTACAGTCAAAGTGGAAGTGTCACTGACAGACTTCTCAAAACCACTTTACAAAAAAAAGAAAGCACTGAGAGATTAAGTATTTCACTGAGAAACAGTTTTATTATTTCATAAGTAATATTTCAGACTTTAGAAATAATTCATATCAGAGCCAGTTGAGAAAGAAAAACCTAGAACAGCTATTTTCATTTAGACTTCACCTTGAATTAGCGATATGAGCTATGTAGTTTACTGGCCAACAGCACTCCCCTAAATTTAGGGATTTAGAGTTATTCCAAGTACTGGACTGTCTGTTTTAAAAAAATCTTCTCCTTCCACTGCAAAGAAGCAGCTGTTGAAAGCAGATAGATGAAAAGCCAGATATGAACTTCTGTTACGTTAAGGATCCCCCAGACTAAAAAATGATATTCTTATAAAAGATCTAGATATCAAAGTAGCCACCTTCTGTGTAAGCACAGCCCCTTTCTTTACTATTGAGATGTGCAAGTCCTGGGAAAGGCAAGAATAGAGGAAGTAATTCAGATTGAGAAATGAGACTGCACAAGCAACGGATTCAATTTAGGACTTATTTTGAAGTCTTTCAATTGTTCAAATGCTGTAGGACTTCAGTTGATTAAAAGCAGTCTTACTACATGGCACCACAACATGTATCTTCTCATATCTTTTTAATTATCGTCTCATTCAATGGCTGAACTTTGTGTTAGAAATGTACTATGAGACAGTTCTTTTTAAATTACTTTTATAATGACAATGTCACTTTCCAGTTAAAGTAGAGATGGTGACCATTAGCAAAGATAGGTAACTTCAGAGTCGAGCCATTTTGCAACAGGTGAAGACTACCTTTCTAAGTATGTCTTAAAGATAAAAACCACACACAAACAAACAAAAACAACCCCAAAACCAAACCACCCACTCCACACCTCAAGTAAACACACACATTAAAAGCAATAAAACATTATGCCATAAGTTTTTAAAGGGATATTGCATACTTGTCTATTGTTCTAAATATCAGTAAGAACAAATTCATCACCTTCACGTAAAACGTAGTTTAGCCAGTGTTGTCAATGACATGAAGCAAACATCTTTTTACTTCCTGTAAATGAGGATGTACAGTGTTACTTGTACAAAACTAAGCAATTGCTTCAATTGTGGAAGAGCAGTTAATGTTCAAAGGTTTACCTTTTCCATTGCCTTTCACGTGAGGCCCTTAAATCTCCATATATTTGTGGATCATTCTGATCGTACTCTACTCAGCCCCGCTGAGACACATCTGGAGTGCTGTGTTCAGGGCTGGGCTCCCCAGTACTAGAGAGACATGGACCTACTGGAGAAAGTCCAACAAAGGGCCATGAAAGTGATTAAGGGACTGGAGCATCGGCATAGAAGGACAGACTGAGAGCTAGGGGCTCAGTGGAATCTTATCTATGTGCATAAGTCATAGGATCATAGAATAGTTTGGGTTGGGAGGGACCTTTAAAGGTCATCTACTCCAACCCCCCTGCAATAAGCAGGGACATCTTCAGCTAGATCAGGTTGCCCAGAGCCCCGTCCAACCTGACCTTCAATGTTTCCAGGGATGGGGCATCTACCACCTCTCTAGGCAACCTGTGCCAGTGTTTCCCCACCCTCATCATAAAAAATTTCTTCCTTCTATCTAGTCTGAATCTACCCTCTTTCAGTTTAAGACCATTCCCCCTTGTCCTGTCACAACAGGCCCTGCGAAAAAGTTTGTCCCCATCTTTCTTATAAGCCCCCTTTAAGTACTGAAAGGCTGCAATAAGGTCTTCCCGGAGCCTTCTCTTCTCCAGGCTGAACCCCAGCTCTCTCAGCCTTTCTTCATAGGAGAGACGTTCCATCCCTCTGATCATTTTTGTGGCCCTCCTCTGGACCCGCTCCAACAGGTCCATGTCTTTCCTGTACCGAGGGGGTAATAGCTGATGGGGGGAGTAAAGACGACTAAACCAGACTCTTCTCAGTGGTACCCACTGACAGGACAAGAGGCAATGGGCACAGACAGAAATGCAGGACTTACATTTAAACATAACGGTATTTTTTTGGTTTTGTTTTGTTACTGTTTTTAAATTGTAAGGTCATCAAACAATCGGAACAGGTTGTTCAGAGAAGCTGCAGAGTCTCCATCCTTGGAGATATTCAAAATGTGACTGGACACAGCCCTGAGCAACCCGCTGTAGCTGACCTTGCTTTGAGCAAGGGGGTTGGACTTGATGATTTCCACAGTTGTCTTCAACATCACTAAACACAGAAACACAGAATGGTTGAAGACTAAACAGGGTATCTTAAATGGAAAGGTCTGAGGAAAAAAAGACAATTCAGACTATTTTGTATTTAATATCAGTATATCAAAAGAGAAACAGGAAATACCACGCTGATTATAAGAAGCTGTGTCAATGGTCCAACAGATGACTAGTAGGCACAGCAAAAGCAGCATGCAAGTTACACTAATTCCTCATTTTCTGTACTCACATCTGCAGTATTTTGTTTAGGAGACAAAATCCAGCAGCAATCAGAGAGCCCTGATGCAGCATATGCAGACTTGCCATTTGATAGTAGCAGCAGAGACTACAGCGTGCCTCCAGTACACAAACCTAACTCAGAGCTGAGTGGCGTCTGCCTACAGGCAAGTGTCTTTTCTTACAACAATCTGGATTTGAAAACCACTGTTGAAAGTGCTTCTTCGGTCTCCAGGTAAATATCTGCTGCATGAAGTTGCTGCAGGTAAACTGCTATCACAGTATCACTACTCAGAGCTGTTGAGGTTACCTTAACTTTACAGATGAAAGCCCTGCTCCTCTCTCCATCTCTTCTATGGCATTTTCTATGTCGCAGTCAACAAGATGACTTGCGGTTTGTGTAGACTTAACTAAACTCATTGGTTTTAAACACAGAGATAAATATGCCATCAGCATCAGTTAGTCCGGTGTCTGCTCCACGTCGTGCAACGAGAAAAACACTGTGCCACTGAGCAGTCCTCGCAATCAGTACAACACATTCAGCCCTGCATTTGATCTTCACAAACAGTTAAGGATGCTTTTAGCAAGCTCTTGGGCGGCTCCTGCTACTGGTAACAGACAAACACTAGGGGACACATTACATGTTAACTTGTTTATTTTCCAGCTGATTTCCAAGCTGGAAGGCTTAATATCCTTGTCTTGCACATAGATCTCCCTGCAGCTCCAAACTTCACTGCCTTATTCCCCATCACACAAACCTACAGCCACAACACATACAACAAAACTCACTATCCCCAGTAAGTGTTTTTGTTGGAGGATGATCCCAGTTTATTTCTTAATCCCCCCATATTTCTTCTATATTTACAAAATATGAGGAGTATATAGTACTCGTATCAGTTCATGTTAAAGGATTAACATAAAATAAGAAAATCCAGATGCTTCTAAGTAAACGGAACGGCTTTCCTATTTCAACAGTGTTTTCCTATTTGAGATGCTCTGTATTCCACACCACACCCCCCCCCCCCCCTTAATCCGACTTTATGTTCAGCATTTGGAATACTGGACTTTCTATAACAAAGTCCTAAACTGTGCTATTTAGATAAGCAATTGCTTTTCAGAAGATCTACCTTGGCTACTTCAGAAAAGCTAACACCATCAAGACTTCTCAAATCTTTTAGGGTTCACTGACTTTAGAAATACCATGAAAAGAAGTAGGAAGTAGTTTCTTCAAGACAGCCTCAGGAACCCAAATATTCAAAACAGCACACTTTCTCCAACATGGAAAAACCACCAAGGGGCCAGGACAGCCAAAGGAGGGCAGAACAGGCAGTTTAAAGGGAGAAGCAGTGTTCACTGTAGTCAGGGAAGAGCTGGCAGCTTAGAAGTTATCAGCAGCTCAGCTTCTCCATCAGGAGGGAGCAAAATTACATTATGTTCAAAAGATACCAGCTGCGACGCCCTCTGTGACCCCAGCTGGAGGCTCCCACCCCACCCACAGGATGGTGGAGTCCCGTTTATGCAGGATTCACGGCCCAGATCCCATATGGCACCAATTTGTGACCTTGGGCCAGGCTGCTGAGCAAGTCTGTACAGAGAAAGAAAGGTAAAAATTATAGAGGTAGGACTGCTGAGATGGAAATCATTAGCAGGATCCAAGAAGGAAGGCTCCAACATGGGAAGTTATAAAATTGTAAAGGGAAAAAGCACCACAGGGATGTTAGCCAGGCTAGTTGATAACCATCAGGTCACTGGACCAGTATCAATGGAGTTGGTGGAAGACTTGGGACCATCCAGGATCAGTGCCACAAAGCTGCAGGGGCCAATCCTTTCCCTCCTGACTGGTACCTATCAAGGTGGTGAGCACATTAATGCTTAGCCTAATGGCTCATTAAATCTTAGCTATCTTCTGTGGGTGTTAGCAAATAAATAATTACTTTATACTTTTGACCTGTGTATGTCCTGCTTACGGAGTCCTTTTGCAGCTGGCTCAAGATACCTGAGGAAACTGACCCAAACATTCCACAGAAATACTTAAACCAAGGCTGGCTTGGCAGCAAAATCATTACAGATGATCAGCCTAGAGGTAATGATGCTGATATCCATAGTGTATAAGATTCTTTGCTATAAACAGTCTAAAGAGAGAGAAAAACATAGTGACAGATGCTCTATACAGAAGCATATGTTTCAGCCCTCTTGAAAAGTTTTTTCCCATCCAGCCAGAATATGATTTCTTTGGTTTATACACAAATTAAGCTCTTGATCTGTATTAGTTTCTAGGAGCACTCAACTCTCTCCATTGACTACAGAACAAAGACAACATGGGCTTTCTGCACCTACAGCTGGTGTCTGCAAGTCCCCCATACTACCCCTGGTTTATAGAGAAACAACTGCAAGTCATGCATAGGAGCAAGTAATAGACATTTCTCCCCAAACTGAGCGCAATTGGCTTCAAAAACATTTGCACATCTTCACCACGCATCTCCCCTGCTCCGCTTTCACAAGTAACACTCCAAAAATCCAGACAGCAGACAAGAATGGGAACAAAAAACCCCAACATTTTTCAAGCACTGTTCTATGTTACTGTTTTTCCTATTTTCCCCTGATGTATCAGGCATTACTGATTTGATGCATCACTGCTCCAGTCCCACAAGACAGTTCCCACACTCTTTGCTTCTATAAAGAACTGGAAAGGAAATTTTAAATTAAAAACAGCTTTAATTAAGTAGTGAAATCTAGGTGAACAGAAAGCAATCTAGTATAAACTAGTTTACACCTCCCGTACTACTGGTAACAGCTAAAACACTTAACTCACTGTAGCACAGAAGTAATTAGAATAACATAACACTTTTGAAAAAATACAGAACAGTTACCTCAGGAAGTGTTTCATGGTGACGGTTTAGTTTGTGTTGCTGGAGCCGTAATCTGTTGATCACTGATGACCTCTTCTTTGCGGGCGTTATCAGTGCTGTAGGAATAGAATTGAGATGTATTCACTAACAGAGAAAGAGAAGTGGTACTTCAGTTTTCTAAATTGCTCTTGAAACAAACACCTATGGAAATACATGGGAAAGATGTTAAGAAATCTCGTATCAATAAAACCAAAATGAAGAATCGTAATCTGTTCACACTCTTCAGCCTGAGCACATACTTTGACCAGACTATACCACCCATGTCTCTTTCCAGAAAAGTAAAAAATTTGAATGAGAGTACAGAATTAAGTGAGAAAGCTTGAAGAAAAATCTAGACAATTTCAAACACTTCCTGTGTTCTTCAAATACCTGTCTGGTTCACAGCAGCTTCCAAGTGGCAATTTCAAGAGACACTTGGCTTGCTCTGCTGTTAAAAGCCCTCTATTCCCCAGAATTTGCAACAGTACTTGGAGACCTTGGGTGAAAGTAGCATGTAAGCAAAGAGCTACTACTGGTTCTTGATTTAATTCACTATAGGAGATGTCAGGTAACCAACTTTCCTGGTGATCAACTTTATTAAATGATACATATGACGTTTTAAAATAGATACAGTTGACCAGGTTGCCCATCCGTTCTGAGATCTGGTGTCCTACAGTTATTTTTCGTTATGATTACCATTTAGTTCCAGCAGAGGAGAGCAACAGGAACAATTCAGGAAGAAACATCATAAGTATAACCCTGTCCGTGTACTGCAGACTTTCCCAGTCATCACCTCTTTACTTCAGGTTTCTAAAATGGGGTATTCATGTACAAGCGATATTTGACTAAGAGATGCAGACTTGTCAGTAGTACTTACAGTAGTACTTCATATCCTGTAAAAGGCAGTAAAACATCTTTACTTGCTGCCAGAAAACAGAGTACTGTTACACATGTCTGCTATTGGGAAAGCTTAATCCAAGACTTAAACGGAACAAGACACTTTCAAGCTCTGTACTAGTACAAACCACACACAAAGGAAGGCCTGAATGAAAGCTGTGCTGTTAAGAAACCATTTAAGAGCCCATTTTTCATTAGCACTGCATGCAGCACGCTGAAAAGTACCTGAAGGCCTTCAAAGTCTAGCCTTTTTTTTCACAAGTTATAAATCTAGATAACCTCAAATCTATTTTGTTTTGTAGGACCTAACAGCACTGATGGGATAAAAATCTTCTTACCCCATCTTGTTCTCATATTCTTTCCCTTTTGTAACTTGCAAGTTTACATTATGCTGTTGCCTGCTGACAGGAACAGAGCAACCATTTAAGTTCAGAAAAATGCAGCTATCTTGTTGGATTACATCACATACAGCTTGCTAAAAATATATAATCCTGAACTGTGAAAGCATCATTCATTTATATTGTTTTTGACTGGCTGAATCATGTTGCTGTCCACTGAATACAGCTGTAATTGTTGCTGGCTGCAGTGACACCTGCTTGCAAGGGCAGAGAGATGCTAACATCAAACTCTGGTTCATTAATGAACCAGTAGGCAGGCTCCTAACACTTCCTGCTACAACTTTCGATAGGTCTTTGACAACAGCAAGCACACGGAGCACAGGATATAGGCAAAAACTGGAGGGGACGTAACCTGCTCTCCTTCTCCGGTCTAATAATTTGCTGTTTAAAAGATACAGTTTGTGAAAGATTCTCACAGCTGAGTCTCAGCTTTTTAGCATCAACTTGAACAAAGGAAGCTTCACCACAATATTTGACCCATAAGGGCAGCAGTGTAAGGAACATGCCAGAAGTGCCAGGAGCTGTCAAATCAACCCCCTCTAAAAGTGTGTTGGCCTCCGCCTCTGAGGTCAACTCCTTCTTGATTCTGATCAAGGTCCTTGCTGAAAATGATGCTGCTTCTTTACTACTGCTTTAAAGGGAAGAGAAGTTCCACTTGCCTGAACTCCAGAACTGGCTCATCCAAGTGTGGCATAGTAGAAGCTTCAAGATACTCTCCCTTCAAGAACAGTTACAAGCTACAGCCAATAATAAATTCAATTTGAATGCTCATTAAAAATTAGACTGTTTCAAAACCTGTATATTTTAAGAAGTCAACATTGCTGTTCTTAAACCCCTGCCTTCTACTGAGAAAGCTAAACTCAAAGGAAGATCACTGGTTGCACAGAAGAAGCATAACTAAGTGACACAACAAGCATGAGAACTGGTTAAAAGTGACAGTTTTGGGTCTCTTTAAGAAGCCACCCTTGGAATTACAAGAATAATTCTCCTTGCTCTATCCCTTTTAATTAAAAGGGGGCAGGGAAGGAAAGTCACCAGAAAGAAACTTTACAGCTGAAGTCCTGATGACACAAAAGTCAACATCAAAGCCCTCCAGTTTGGAGAGGAACAGCTCACCCTGCAGGCTTCAACAGCTAGTCCCCTACAGCACAGACCCAGCCCATAACCAGGTTAGTAGAAAGGCTATGGCCTCAAAAGCAGTTTCCTCCACTGGAGCACAAAGCAATCAAGTTTCACCTGCCTCTACCAAGAGGGTTTTCAAGACCTAGAGGCAAGTCTTCCAGCACAAACAAAAGTACAGAGAGTCTATACTGCTGTCTTGGTTCATAAGGTAAAAAGTTTACTTTAATGTCTGGCAGACAGGCTTTGTAAATGCTGTTATCTGCTAAGTACAGGGATAGAAATTAATGCCATACTCTGCGATTATTGCAACAATTCACTTATGTGGACACACATACACATGGCATTAAGCTATTGACATCCAGGCTAGACTGGGAAGCCACATCAGGAGGTGAGAATTCAAACAAGGACTGGAGGGCAGCATTCCCCATTTCCATATACCTCCAGAAGTGATCCTCTAGGGGAGTTCAGTAAAGATTTTCTGTGAAAAAAACACTCTTTAAAAAGATTGTTACCACAATGCACAGCTAAGTAAGTTCAACTATTCATAAACCTGTAGAGCCACAAGACCTAATTTCTGCCAATCTCTTTTCCTCTCAAAATGCAATAGATTTCTTTTAAATGAAAAAAGAAACAAAATCCGATACAAAATAAACTAGTATTCTATTTTATTTCCAGTAAAGTTGTTACTGCATCTCAGTGAACAAGAAGAGCAGCTATAGCTTTGGATGACATTTACACCACTCCAAAGTTTGCCCAAAAAGTTTCAGTCAATTGCCATTGGGTGTGCTTAGGGAAAAAAAGCATTTGTGGTGAGGGAGAGGAACTTGACTAACAGCCTTCTGTTTTCTTAAGGAAAGAGTTTCCTCAGCAAGTTGAATGTCTGCAGATCAGGAAGCTTTCAGGGTCCACTTGTGGGAAAGGAAGACACATAGGAGAAAAAGATTTCTACAAGTGACAGATAATCAGGGTAATGAATGTTTGTGAGCTTGTTGAAAGAAAGAGCACAACGATTATATGATTTAGTTGAGAAGTTGACAGCAGTTATGGATTTGGGAAGACTGAAATACAAGTTTCTGAAGACTCAACTTCCTACACTTTTGAAATATCATTTTTGTCAGAAAGTGCCAGACTTGTAGCAGGATGCCCAGAGCCAGCAGGTACCCAGTGGGGAGCAGCCTGTGGCCACACCACCCGAGAGAGCGTGTATCACTCTGAGAGCCTGAGTTTGTGTTTTTACATGGTTTCACCCACGTGAACTTGCAGCTGTGTTTTTCTGCAGCCTAAGAAAATGTTCCAGCTTTAAGCTATACACACTCACATTTTCTCACCGAGGAACCTGCAAGACACTTCCTTTCTTCTCCTTTTGTAGGCAGCTTTTCAGCCTTTTCTAATTTTAAGTCATGCCGCTGGAGTAAGCCTAAAGACAAGTAGGTCTGACTTTGTTAGCTATCTTTCATTAATTCCCTAGAATTAGTTTACGTCAACAACACAGATCCACCACTGAAAACATCTTGGCCCAATATTTAAAGTTTGCTCTTTGGCATAAAAAGACTCATGTTCTAAGGCTCTAGATGGAGGATGACAGAGCAAGGACACAGTTTGGATCTCCCATATGCTTGAGTTTCTCAGCTTGCAGGATTTTATCCCATACGACACCACTTCCACAAATCAACCTCCTCCTCCCTCCCACAACACACCCATGTACCCATTCGCTGCCAATTGTTTCATCCAGTTTATCTTAAACCAGGCGTTTTCCCTTCTAAAACTAGCTGCAGCTTTTCTTGGAAGAGAAGCACTACTACTACAAACACATAGAATAGCAATACTATTGCAAGATCTGTCTCAAAATATAAATTATGCTTTCCTTAAATAAACATCAACTATTTGGATTCTTGTGGGTCTTTATGACCTTTTAAGTAATATAGCAAAACACGCATCAACGTGAAACAGTTGCTGGAGGCTGCAAGAATTCAAGAGTAAGCCTTAAAAGTCGCTTCTTTATCTGAAGCTGAGGGTTTTCTTTGTTTGTCTTCAAGGAAGCTGCAGATACAGCTGAGGGAAAAAGTTGCATTATTTAATATAATCACCATATTTGCAGAGTAAAATATAAAACCAAGGTAGTTTTCTTCACAATGTTTGTCTTGCAAGTTAATGACTCGCCCAGCATATTGCAAACATTTTTAGAAGGTTTATATTCTAATTATAAAGAAAGAATAGCTGTGCTGAAGAGACAAATCATCAGAACCATTAAGATGAGCAGGCTGAATATAGGACTTTATGTGGATCATTAGATCCACATCCAAACTTTCCTCCTCACCAAAAAAAAAAAAAAAAAAAAAAAAAAAAAAAAAAAAAAAAAAAAAAAAAAAAAAAAAAAAAAAAAAAATAGAAAGACGTGTTTGAAATAGAAGGCAGTAATTGCATCAGTCATCTTGAGTGCAGAGAAAAAAAATTCATTCATTTATTTTTAGGTTTAGTTGTTACAATTTCAAAGTAGGTTCTTCTGAGCTGAATGCCACCAACTACCATCATGATGTTCATTTCAGGTTGCAACTTTTCTTTCCAGTAGCATCCTGGGGTGCCACCTATCTCTCATTCACTTCAAAAGCCTTCGTGTGTTTATTTGTGAAGGACAACAGTCTTGAGCCTTATGTCACCAAAAGTGTTTTGCTACTGTATATTCCTTTTTTTTTTTTTTTTTTTTTTTTTCTGATGGGAATGTTAATGCTCCTCTATCCTGAAGGCCAGTGTGCAATAACTAGAATTAGAAAGGGGAGGAATAGCTGATATAAGTTATGAAATGTCCCTTGAGATCCTGGTGGATAGCAGGCTGGCCACGAGCCAGCAGTATGCAAAGACAGACAACAGCACCCTGGGCTGCATGAACACAAGCAGAGCCAGTAAGTAGATTGAGAGAAGGGATTATCTTCCTCTACTCAGCACCCTTCGTACCACATTTAGACACTGTCAAGTTTTGGGCCCCAGCAATACAAAAGACACCAATAAACTGGAGAGAGTTAAGCGGAGGCCACTGAGATGATGGGGAAGAGGCTGGGGGAGATGGGCTTGTTCAGCCCAGGGCAGAGACAGCTTTGGGGGGACGCAACAGCATCTCCAGTGCCTACGAGGAGGTCATCAAGAAGTCTTAGATAGACTCTTCAGGGCAGGGCAGGGCAGGAAGGTGAAAAACAACAGGCATAAACTTAAACAGGAGAGGTTCAGCCTGGACATAAGGTGAAACTTTTTCCCACAAGAGGACAGTCAGGCAGTAGCACAGGTTGCCCAGAGAGGTTGTGTAGTCTCCATCCTTTGAGGCTTCGAGCCCCAACTGAATGAAACCTTGAGAAGCCTGACCTCAGAGCTGACCCTACTGTGAGCAGGAGGTTGGGTTGGAGACCCTCTGAGGTCCCTTCCAGCCTTTGATTCTCTGCTTCCCCCACAATCACTCTTACGGGGAGATCTCAGATATCCTGAGTTATATCCAAGTACACTATACAACAGACAGAGTGCCCAAGTCCTTGCTATTTTATTAGTTTAAGAGCTACCAGCTTCTCACTGAAATCCTGTATAATTTGCAGTGTTTCCCATAAAACAAGCTTAGCTTGAGGATGGAACAAGATTACTCCCTCTACCTCATCTCTCCCCACTGCTCCCACCTGAAAGCCTTCACCACTTAATTTGACCATAAACAAGTCATTTTAAGGGACCTACAATTCAAGAATAAGAGTTTACAAGAGTCCTGCCAGAATCAATATAACACACAAAAACCTCAAATACAAATAAAACCCCATCAACTCTAGGACCCCAGTTTGGTCAAGCCATACTAATTCTCAGCAAGTGTTATCAGGCAATCCCATGGAATAGACATATACCTACTTGCACCTTCCAACTTGGATTCATGCCCAAAGGTGGAATAAAAGTCACTTAAAAATGTATTTAAAACCCCAGTAAAACCAGAAGATCTTTGACCATCTCAATTGAAGCACAGTCATTTATAGGTCTTTGAATGTTATAGCAAGAACAGTGCGTAACCTCTCCAACTCAGAACACATCCTGGAAGCGGCTCTGTTGCAGAAAAGGCTCTCAGGGACAGGTCGCCTCAAATCCCAGTTCCACGGACTTCAAAAGCACTTTGTGTTGGCTCAGAAATGGCTTTGCCTGACACCAACAGATGCAGCCCCTGGCAGGACCCACCTCAAAGATCAACAGTGGATGCCTGTTTTGTGGAGCCTCAGTTCCCCATCTCAGTACAGAAGGGTATTTTCATTTCCGTGTGCCCAAGACAAGGCTGTATTCAACTTCAAGCATTCTTTAGAAGAAAGTCTTGGAACAAAATGTCATGCTTGATTGATGAAGCTAATAAGCAAGACTTGACTTCAGTCATACTGTCACAGGTAATAAGATTTTTTCCTCTCCTAATCTCCATCACACATTGACATTTTATGTTTCTGTATTTCACTAGGAGAGTGAGGGAAAGGCTAGACATGAAGTCAAAATTCACTGAATTTTAGTCCTGTCTAAAAGAGCCTGTGAGCATGAGCACATACAACACAATTAAGCAATACAAAGAAAGAGCCCTGAATAAAAGCTTAAAAATCACAGCAGCATTGGAGGGTGGGAGAGCACAAAATAACCCTTCCCCCAAGCCACAGAACAGTGCTTTGAAAGTCTCTAATTCTGTAGTCCTAACTTAGCGCCTCACTTCAGTCCATTACTGCCTCTTTAAGGTGGTAAATAGCGTCACAGATATAAGACAGAAACAAAGAAGCATCAAGAGGGTCTTACAATACCTGTAAGAGACAGTCACCTAGGACAGCGTTTGGGTTCAAGAAAACTTACCTGTCAAATCTCACATGGCAAGTTACCTCTAACACCATCCAGTTCAGCCTACACACTGCAATTCCTCAGTAGATTTTTGCTCAGCGATAACCCAGAGTGTGATGAAGATTAACATCACACCAAAACTCAGCATTGTAGAAGCACCTCCACAGCTCATTGTTGATCTCTGCCCTTTAACAGAAAAAAGCTACGGTTCTGTACCTGACTTTTTAAAGCAAATTAAACCCCCAAAATTCAACAAAGGAGATGTACATGTATACAGACATATTTTGCCTGCAGAACTGTGGCAATAATCTGCTTTTACCAATTTCTATTAGCTCTGCCCTATTACAATGTTGAAAGATGTTGAGGACAAAATTATATAAAGTCACTTCAGGTCACTGGTGAAGACTTCACTAGGTACATTCTATTACTAATACTAAATATGACGTTAAGAAGCAGAGGAAGCTCTCCATACCCCAGAGCACTGTAAACTTTTAGAAATGTAATCATAGGCTTAACTTCCACAGGAATTAAAGTGTCCAAGTATTGTCTCTGTCTATAACGTTTCCATCCTTAACAAGCTTGCTTTACTTATTGAGGAAAGTGTATTTTATCCAGAAGAGGCTTGAGTAGATGATATATCAGCTAAAAATGAAGTTTCATGCTTCAAAACAGCCTTCAACCCACAGCAACTGCCCCCCCTCCGCTGCCTCCATGCATTATAAAAAGGCATCATTTTTAGCCACTTCTCATGAAGTTTCATTTAACCACTGATGAGCTCACTCAGGAGAACAACAGCATCATCTGTGTGGCTCATGTATGCCTAACATGGTTTGCAGTGCAATATTTCTGGCCTACTTGCTCTGTTTCCAGACACATCATACAACAGCTTGTACTGTGAGGAAGTCTGTTCTAAATAAAACATCACACTTTGTAGCAACATTCCTTCAAGTTTAGAATAAATCCTACAAGACTGGATATATAAAATCCAAAGAGGCTGCCTGGTTAGCTCTCAGACTAATTACTGCAGAAGCTCCATGGAAAAAACCCAAAATGACTCTTCCCAAAAGTGAATGACTGATGCTCTTCTGCCTTCCCTTCCTGGTTTCCACCTCCTTGCCTAGATGAGAGGAGGGTACAAGGTAAAAGGCAAAGATGAAGTATTCACTTGCCACCAAAATTAACCGCAGTCTAGATTTGCTTTAGAGCCCTACCAATTTCTAACATGCAGTAGTTTGTGGGGAAGAAACATCATACTATCAATGGGTCACATGCAGATCTGCAATGTCAATAGAATTACACCAGAGATGCTTGCTCTTATCCTTTCCCCTACATTTCCAACATCTGCTATATTTGCTTGTATCAGGTAGCGTTAATTCAGCCATCAGATCAACACAACCTCACACCAAGCATCAGCCTGAAAGCATGTAGAACTAAGGACTTTCATATTTATTTTGTTAACTGACCAAAAAAAAAATAAATATTAAGATAAGGACACCAAAGGTTTCAGGACAAAGGCCAGACAAAGCTTTCAGGCTAGAGAAGCATAAAGCAATTTATTTACTCAGGAACTTGGTGAAGGTCAGACACAATTCATACTGATCTAACAGAAAATTGCTCCATGTGGTGTCCAGTTTTCCCATCACCGCATCCAGATTACTTTGGCATGCAAGTGACAATTTTTCCACAGACCTCTCTGAGACAGACATGCACGAGTAGGGTACATGAGAGTTTCTGCATGTTCTTCTGTAATTTTACAGATGCACTGTTCCCTAAGACAGGATTCAAGAATAATGACATCCCATGCAGTAAGCCAGGTAGATGATGTCATGAAGCACCACATTTGTGAAACTGTGAGCATCCTATAGCAAGTGTTATGCACCAGCTCTTAGCTGCCTGCGGTCCTGCAATCTGCAGAAGGACCACAATAAATGAGCAACATACTTAATCTGCAGACAAGAGGACTAAAAATCCCACTGCGGTTTTTCTGCAGACTTCATGGCCTACTATTTCATCTGCTGTTTGCTGCTCAGTGAGATGTTCTGCATCCCAGGAGGCAGGAAACCAGGACAGCTCCAAGTACATGACCTTGCTAGAAGTTCTGGTTACGCACTTGCTACCCAGAAGAACATGTGCAGGGTAGATTGCTCTGGTTTTACCAATGTGAGGAGAAGAAATAATCTATTTGCCCATGGAAAGCAGAAAGTTTTCTTAAGCTTCTGCAACAAATATTGCAAACTCCAGGCTTTGCTTGAAACAGGTTTAAACCCTTCTTTAGGGAAAAGTTTTGAATGGCAACATGATCAAAAAAAAAAAAATATCACTTCAGGGGCATCTTCCCAAATCTGTTGTTCAGACAGGCCTATGTACCAGTTGACTCTTCAACTTGGAAGAGTCACAAGTATCTTATAAAATTTTAGTTTCCATTAAAAAGCATTGTGAACAACTGTAAAAAAGTGACTGTATTAAGACTCACTTCACCCTTCTGTAGCTTAACCTAACTCCAAGCAGCACCAGAATCAAGCACTGCTTCTATAAGTAGTGGAGAAAGAAAGCTAGGACGGAGTTTGGTGGCAGGGACATTCTTAGCAAGAAGGGATTCAGTAACACAAACACCCCTCTAACATGACAAAGCAAAAGGAAAAGGTGATGAAGATCTGCAAAAGGTAAAGATGGAAAGAATGGTTTGAAGGTCAATAAAGTTATACCAGGTGGTAAGCAAGACTTACGAAACACACTTTCAGGCATGGTCCAGAAACCATCCTTATGTAGTAATTGCACAAGATGCCCTTTCTCAACCAAGTAGGAAAAAAGTCAATGGCAAGGGAAGTGTGAGGTGCCATTGTGCTCTCCTTCCCCCCTCTGCCACGTCCTGCTTGGACCTACTGGGCGTTTGCTTTCTTTTGGGTACCCAGTCTTAGCTAGAAAAGGACGCTGGCAAAGATTTGATAGAGGGAAAGAGGGGAGAAGGCAACGTGGGAAGAGAATAGAAAGAAGAGACATGAAGACCATTGGAAACTGTTTCTGCAACACCATTACCGAGGGGGAAGAAGAACAAAGCACAGCCAGGAAGAATACAAACTAGGACAGGATGATTGACAGCATTGCCATAACACACTTATTCTTAACACAATGCAACACTGAAAGTTGTCTTCCTTCAGCATCTCTTTCTACTTAGAATAGTGGGGCATACATTTTTTTATAGTCCTACCCTTTACCTCATAAGTGTAAAGTGATAGTCAGAAAAACTTAGAAAAGAAAATAAATAAAACAAGTTTCCAGAACACTTGCAGCAGATACACCCATAATAATTCAGTAGTATGAACTGATCTCATCCTTGAGATGATATCCTGTATGATATAGCACAATGTGCAGACCACAATTTTCTCCAAATTCAGTGGGTTGGTTGTTTTCAGTGGGGTGGGTTTTTTTGTTGTTGTTTTTTGGACTGAATGGTGATCACAATCTCATCTTTCATGCTTTAGATCTAGTCCCGAATTGCTTGGTTTGCATGTGATGTTAACTGGATGTTCAAGATGCACAAGAACAAGAGCACTCCCTTGCTCATGCTGCACCACTCAACTCCCCCTCTGGAAGAAAAATATCCCCCAGAGTTTCAAATAATCCCTGCAACATGATAAATAAGAGGGGTTGGGAAGAAAAGCCACTCCAGCTAAAACAGCCTATAGTATAAAAAAACAAACAAACAAACAAACAAAAAAACCACACCACAAAAAAACCCGCTGAAACATTTTTCCCTTCCAAAGGGAAACCTCAATCCAGCAGTTCTACGGCATCTCATTTGCATATAGGTGCCTAAAGACTCCAAAGATGCTTTATAAAAAGCTGTTTTCCGTATCTTCCTCTGGGAGCACCATCACTCCTCTCCCTTCCTCACTCCTCTCCCTTCCTCAAATGGTTCAGCAAGAACTCCTCTTTTCCTCCTTCAATCCATCTGTTCTCCTCAGGCTGCCTTAACACCGACAGCGTGAAGGCCTAGCAAGCCCAAATTTAACAAACCCCGCATTGATCTTACTGTTTCAGAGGCACAACCTGTTTGATGGCACACATCCAAGACAATGTTGATATGGATGTGGTGTTGTGAAAGCAAAGTGGGAGAGGGAATAAGAGACTTGCTCTTATAACTGCCTACCAGAGCCATGGAAAAGGACTACAGTTTCCATGACCACAGAACTGCTTTCTACTAAGGTGCCCAGTTCCTACCACCTGCGCACCCACCTGATTGTGCAAGTATTATCAGTGCAGTAACAAATTGTTGCTACATCATGGACAAGTCTCAATACACAAAGCATCCTAGAGGACAATGAAAGGTAGGGATTTATTTTTAAGTATATAAATATGACTACTAAGGGGAAAAAAAAAAAAAAAAAAAAAATCAGTGGCAAAACTTCTGTTCGTTATTAGCACAATCCGGAACTGGCCACAGGAGCCCTTGCTCGATATGCCGATCCCAGTAGCATCACAATTTTGGGGTCCTAGGAAACTTACCAGTTCACTTTTGGCACACTCGGACACAGGCACACAATATGGGTGTATGGTGTATACACTAAGAAATAACTCCTATGTTTGTGAAATTGATAGCCGGTTGTACACAGTCCTAAATAAGTATTCTTTCTAGAAACAGCCTTTCTTCCTTATGCACCTTCAGAAGGCATCAGTTAACTGTGAGTGGATTAGCAGCGTGATACAATAAGCTGTGGAGACAGGACCTCGTATAACTAATTTTCTTGGTTTTGGTCCTGTCCTTTAGTCTCTCTACCTGAGCACCCTTCCCTGGAGAAGCAAAATACATACCTATCACAGGAGTTACAGCTACATCAGTGCATAGCACAGAGCACAGACCAACAGAAGTGGCTCTGTGAGGAAAAAAAAAAAACGGTGCCAAGCATTTGAAATTGAAACTACATAGATGGGGGAAAGGCTGCTTGTTTTCAGATAAAACACCTGATACAGATGCTGGAGTAGCTCCAACCTGGGCCCTGGGACTGAATGCCAGGTTGCAGTTGGTGTGCTTCTAAAACATTTCCATTTATTCTCAGGTGCTCCAAGACTAGTCCACAAAGTGAGGTGAAGAACAAAAAGGCAGGGACAACTGGGACATTTGCTTCAAAAAACACACTCTCTGCCTCAGCTAAAACATTAGTGTAGATACGTATGTTAAGACTAAAAATGCCTATGAAGTAATTCTAGGTACAATACCACCAGAGAGGGGAGAGCTCAGAGGTATGCACAGTTTCCTATAGACACAGTCATGAGGACATTATCCTGTACCTCCTAAATCTGCTCTAACAAGTTGCAATTTCACCTGCTCAATCTGCCGATTGTTTTCAATTCCAGTCTTTGCACCTCCTGCATTTCTCCTGTTCTCCAGGCACCTTTGTACATCTGTGACTGTAGCTGGCTGAACCAGAAAGGAGTGCTCAGCCTGAGGATCTGCAGACTGATTAGGACATCTTAAAAACACCATGCCCAACCACTTGGTTCAACTCAGGTACTATACCTACTATAAGTGCTGGACACTATCTTCTTGAAGGGCCTTTCAGCTGTAACAGAAAGCTGAGAAGTGTTTGCTTCTGGGGAGTGGGACATAGCACTCCAGTGGGACATAGCACTCCAGAACGAACTGCCAGAAATGTTTTAAGCTAACAAACTTGGTGTGGGGCTCTTCATTGGTTTTACGCTAGAGTGGATGAGAACTGCTCACTTGATTATAGCTGAGAGGAACTTTTAAGAAACCAGCATCTTTCACACAAGACTCAGTAATTGACTGGGAGTACCCCAGAGCAGGACTCCTGGTTTAGTTTCATTGGGAGAGTTCAGGTCTCTTTTAGCAAGACTGCTCTGAGACCTGAACCACCCCAAGGCAACTGGAGAAGGTCTCCCGAGGATATGTCAGATACTCAAGCTGGACACAAGCCAAATCGCTAGTGTAAACATATAGATAATTTGTTTCAAGGCAAAGTCAAACAGGTCAGTTTACCACTCAAATGCTTGCTTTGCCTTGAAAAGGAGTGCTCACGCAGTCCCACGTACCACTGAGAAGTGACTCAGGAAGCTGCTCCCGCAGCCTCTACTGTCAAACTACTCTTTCCCCCGCCTGCCAGGAACAAGCAGCGTTTCCACCTCGGGCTCAGGCACGGCAAACCCTGCGGTGCAGCACAGCTCAGGTGCAGCACAGCTCAGGTGCAGCACAGCTCAGGTGCAGCACAGCTCAGGTGCAGCACAGCTCAGGTGCAGCACAGCTCAGGTCATGTTACATCGATGCTGAGGATGCTAAGCCCGAACCATAGCCTCAGTCCTGCACTACCACAACCATTCTCCACATCTCTTTACATCAGTCTCATCTTTCATTTTATTTTTCCTTACTTCATCCTTCTTTCCTGATTGGAATCTCACCACCTGGCTTCCTTCCCAGTATTCCAGCAAACCCTACCCTGGAGTTTACTTTTCTTGCCTCATTTCCAAAGCTTGCATTCAAGGAGGGTAACATATTTCATGCAGTCTTTTGGCCTACATCACCGAGCAAAAGATTTCAAAGGAATGTCAAATAAAACAAGCTTTCCAATCAAGAAGGCTGAGCAGATGTTCATAAAAAAAATTCTAAAAAAATAGAGTCTCATGAGCCAGAGGGCATTAAATCCAGCAAGATTTGATCTCCAGGCAGCCCAAGCTTGCTCTTCTTGCAATTTTCTGCTAACACTTCAAATGACCCCTTGGGAAAAAATAAAGCTTGCCTGGTACTGTATAGCACTTATGCCCTGTCTGTACAACTAAACAGAATTTTTGTTAACATTGGTTATAGCTGATCACAGCTTACCTGTAAGTACAAGTTCTCTAGCGAGCTTTAAAATACAAGATGATTTAAATACTAGCAGCAATCTGGAGCCCTACACTCACTAGCATTTGTGCCACAGCATTTTCCCTGCTTCCATCACTGCAAGTAGCAGCACGACTCTGTTTGCGCAGGGGAGATGATAGTTAACAAAATAACCACCTAGTGCAACATAGCCCTGAAGTTTCCCTGCTTAAGTATAGCTTAGCTCAAGGGGCTGTAATTCCCCGGCAAGAGTGACAGAAAGATGTTTGATCAGAGGAAATTCTTGGGTTCACAAGTGTCAACGCAGCTAGTGTGATGATGTCCCATGGCTAATAAAGCCCAGTTTGAAGAGCTGAGCAAGGCAAAGGATTCATAGACACTTTGGTTATCTGCTTAGCCCTAGCAGGTTTTTACACTAGCAGAACATGTTTTACTGTATATCAGTGAACCAGCAGGGAAGTTAACAAATGTACTCTGTTACATGATTTTTCCATTGTTTAGTGCTTTCCTGGAAGTATTTTCTGCTGGTTTTCTGTTTAGAGTGACACATTCAGCATCTGATGCTGTCACACGATTTCATTCCTGAACATCATAGGCTTCCTGTCTCCAAGCATCTATTAGGCTTGGTGATAAGTCAATTGCTACAGCAGTGTGGTTTTGCATTAGTTTTAGTTGAAATACTGCTTAAAATGATATGCAAATGATGAGAATTGAACAAGTCAAAAGATATTTCTAGATGTAACTCCACCTGCTCAGTTTGGAAATGCCGTGGTCCACATTTTTTAAGGAAGTCGGAGAAAAGCAGGCTCTCCTTAGAATCAGTAAGTCTCCTCCGTACTTGCGCTTTGCTAAATAGACATAAGTATGCAACACCTACCAAATTACTGCACATAACGAGTCTTTTGCTGTTCTCATCTTAGGGAGACGAGATGTTCTTATCACAAGCACACTCAACTGCTTCAACTATTCAAGGATCTACCAGTACAAAATAATGTTCTTTAAAAATGCATAACAAAATGTTTGAAACAGAAGGCAAACAGTAAGCTTGCTGTAGTGCATAGGGATGATGCAGGATTTAAGAGATGCCATTTCTTCTATTCTACTTCATTTTAGGATAAATTAGGATAGTGGGGGGCAGGGGCAGAAGAGAGAAGAATGAAAACCTGGATTTACTAAAGCATGCAAGCCACAAAATAAATTTCTTTCAATTTCTAAAATGGCTCCTTTGTTTCTAATGCCTTTGTCATAAAAAACAGCTTGTTGTGATCTGACTGTTGAGTTGACTGAATTGGGACAAAGGTGTTGTTCTCCCTCTTCCCCCCCCCCCCTTCTGACATACACTTTAGCTACTCTCTTTTAGCCATTTTCATGGAAATGGTAAAATAAGCAGAAACGGTGAGGACAAAGAGAAACATAAACGACTACAGACATCAATCCTAGAGTTAACTCAGGACCAAGTGTAACTTCAATACACAATGACCATGCGGGGGGATGAAGGGGAGGCAGGGAAGAAGAGACTGCCATGGGGGAAAAAAAAAAAAAAAAATCATCATTATCATGTCCACATGCCGGTGCAACTGAATTCCACAGACCTCAGGGCAGCTGTGCGCCGCGGCGGCTGGGCAAGCCAGGCCGGCGGCCCCCAGCGCAGGGCGGGCTGCCGGGGCAGGGCGCGGAGCCCACTGCGGAGCCGCAGAGCCGTGCGCCTGGCTGCCGCCCAGCGCCGGCCTCCTCCAGCCGTCCCTTCGCGAATTACAAAGGATGGGGATGTTAAAAAAAAAATAAATTAATACAATTTTACAATAAAAAAAAAATCAACAAAAACCCCACCAAATGCGCAAACCACCCAGTGCCCCCCCAATTTCCTTACGCCGCAAGGTCTTCCTAGGGAGAGTCCCGCGTTCAAAAGGGCAAAACTTCGGTCCCAGCGCCGGGCGGAGGGGGGGCACGGGCAGCGCAGGGCGCTGCGATGCGGAGCCCGGAGCCGCCTCCCGTCGCTAGGCGACCCGCCGGCAGGGCCCGCCGCCGCGCACTCACCGCCCCGCGCCGCTACATCCCCGTGGCGCGGCGCGGCGCAGCCGCCGTCCCGGGCCCTCCTTCCTCGTCGGGCGGGTGAGGCGCTGCCGCCGCGATCTGGGTCACCCGGCGCGGCGCCCGGCGAAGGTGAGGAGGAGGAGGAAGGCGGGTGGCGGTGCCGCCTACCGGCGAGCGCGGGGGGAGGCTGCGGCGGGGCCCGAGCCCGCCCCGCGGGGAGGGGAAGGGGCCGAGGACCTCTGGCAGCCGGCGCGTTGGCTCCCTGCGCGCCGACTGCCAGCGGTCCCCGGTGCAGGATGCACCTCTCCTCCCGGTTTGACCTTCCCCTGTCCCAAAATGAAGCTAGATTTCCCAGACCTTCCCTCCCGCCCTCCCCACGCTTGCCGAGGAAAGGCGATACCTGTCTGCGCTCGAGGGGAGTCGAGCCACAGGGGTACAGGTAAGGTCCCGGCTAGCTAGGAGTAGCATCCAGCGAGTCAGCAACCTGCCTCCATATCCCACCCCACCCACCTGTCAAGGAGATCAGCGTCCCTTCTTCCCCAGCAATATATCCTGAAGGCTTTTGATCTTCGAAGTTTAAAATCTGCTCATCAGGATCACAGGCATGCAAGCCTATTTATATGGCTCTCCCCTCCAAGAGAATAATGACTGTTGTCTGAAGCATCCACAGAATCATGTAAAGTTGCCCAGTGCTGTAACTACCGCTGATAGGCAAACAGTCTGTGTTTCTGTCCATCCTTACTGCTGCATGCATCTGTCCAGATGTTCCTTTGAAGCTGTAAGCAGGCTGTCAGGCCACATTGGCATCCCCATATTGTCCAATAGTCTTGGGTTTTAGATGTCCTTTGAAAATGCCAATTAACCTCTTTTTCAAAGTGTTTTCTGTGCCTAACCTGAAAATAGCTTTCTGCATGCCTGTTTAAAGGGGCATGGTTTCATTTCTTCTGAATCTCCTTTTTCAGTCATTTTGATCCCATAATCAACTGTCACATTCAAGAAGTATGGTGAAAACACTAGGGTCACCAAGTTAAACATTTAATGACTAGGAAATCCTCTTCATGTCTTACACAAGGCAAAGCAGACTGCTACTTCATCCTCCTCCTAGCTAGAGCTATGTAGCCCTTCTTCCACTTCTTGACATCAGCATGCCTGATGCAGCTGGCTGGCAGATGCTGCGATCCGCAGAGCTGACTGAATGGCAGGGATGGGTCTCAGCAGCCTCTGCTACAGCCAAGGTCCAATGCTCAAAGGAACCCACTAAATGATGGGTATCAGACTGCAGCTTTACTACCTCATCTCTTATTTACCTCATCTCTTATTTGCCTCATGTTTTGCACGGTGAAGTAAGGTTTCAAGTTTAATTCCATTTATCACCGCAACTAGAAAACTAGTTCCTTCTCCTGTCTCCTGCATTACGACAGTGTTTCTAATTTCTATACCCCAATGAATTCCACCCCCTCACACACACAGATCCTTGCTCTGCTCTCAGCTCCTGAGCCTGTCAGGGACTGCTCTATCACTAGGTTGGAGGAACCACCGCAGGTCACTACATTTCTGAACAGAGTAAACCCAGTATTGGGGAACTTTTCAGGGGCTTCAGGAGCAGAGTTCAGTTGTGCTTCCCAAAATAAGTTTGGGAACAGAGCTTTGTGAGACAATTCATTCATAATTATGCAAGATGCATCATGAGCATGAAAAGCCAGATCCATGCTACAGAAGCAGCCTTACCTTCCCAGATGCCATACTCTTGTCCACAAATGTGGAGAAATTGAAAAAAATAAGCTGGAAAGGCTCATTGACTCTAGTCCCTCACTGTTATGGCAAATTTAGGGGATCAGACCAACGGGTTTGGAGCTTCCAGATGGCCTCCTACCCGTTCTCTGGAATCCAGTAGTAGTACATAGCTATACTGTAGTCATGCAGTGCCACTTCAGACTTGACTGGATTTTTACAAGTCCCTTGTTACCAAATTGCAGTTTGATGTACCTATTCACTCAATGTCTTAGGATGGAAGTTATCCGCATTACCATGCCTCCTACATTCAGCATCATTGTTCTCATGGAAAATTAAGGCAAAACAGCATTTTAAAGCTAACAGGGGCTTGGATTAAAAAGCCCCCAGCTCCTTTGATTATAAGCAGTTAGAGAACATTTTACTATGCTGTACTTTCCTTCTAACAGCGTAATTATTTTTAATTTATGGCAAATGAAAGAAACTGTGCATCACAACAGAAATATAGCCTGTATTTAGACGTAGCAGTAAAAAACAGATTAGAAAAAATAGATACAGGACCCCACTAGTTGAGCAATGTCACACTTTTCCAGCAATAGCTCATACAGCCTGCTGTGCGTAATAAAAACCAGCAAGGTCACCTGCACGATTAATTTAGTGTTGGAAAGAAGGTGACAGAAGCAGCAAAGAAACAGATAGCAACATACCTAGCTCAGATATTGGTGAAAAATCAAAAGCTCAAGTCCCTCATTATTTTGGATAGAAGCTCTTGTTGTTGCACAATTTACTGATAAAGACAAGATTGATAAAGAGCACACATGCTATGCCCTTGTGAAGAACCTAATGTGTTTTGACACATCGAGCATTTTTCTCAGAAGACGTGCCACCCAAGCATTATTAAATGCGCCATAAGGAGTTATATTTTAGTTAATGCTTTCACAGTCTTATTTTGTTTTCTTTTTAATAAATAACATTTTTCATTTTGTGACAATACAGATGGTGGCAGAAATATTTTAGCTATACTTGCATTCTTTTACTTAAAACAGACAAGAGAAAGAATATATTTTACCTAACAATGCTAGTACTCCCAGAATAGTCTTAAAACTTGTAGTAAGAAAAGATAAGGAAGGAATAAAACCACCCCCCCCATTTACATAATGGAACTTTCTTACCTCAGTTTTCAAAATCTATAGTCCAGACTATCAATCTGTTTAGGTTTTACTCAGGATGAGACAGGCTACTCTCAGCATAAATTAAAACCTTCTCAGGCTGCTTTCAATCCTCCTCACCTGCTCTGGGCATCAGGGGACCCTTTTGTCAGCTGGGCATTATCAGCGTGTGATAAACAACATCCTTGTCTTTAGGCTGCTAGCACTTTTCCTGAGACCTGTGGATCAGCTGGAAGTTTTTTTTTTTATTTCTTAGTGTTTGATCTTCTGGCTCTATTAACCCAGGTGTGATTTAAGACACAATTAGGCAACTGGTGACAGTGCTGTGCATTTAAAAGAAAATTGCTGTAATGGAAGCATACTGCTAAGTATAATGATATTTGTGATATCAAAGGAACAATAATGGATTAAGTACTGCAAGACCAGCTGCTGTGTTTCTTTATTACTTTGACTGAGGTGATCAAACTTTTTTGCTTGTGAGGAAAAGCTTTGCATTAAAAATGCTATACCTTTCTCCTAGTACTTTTGCCTACTGGACCACATGCAGTCTGATTTTAAACACCTATTTGCCCTCACTCCATAGGAAAAGGCACCACACCTCTTGTCATTTGTAAACCCATATGTTTATATGAAACTGTATGGGATCTTGGTGTTAGACCTCTCTAAGAAATTACCAAACACTGGTACGTGGTGAAATGGAGCCTTTCCAAAGCCAGTAGCAAGCAGATGACAAAAGAATGCTGTAATTAGTGAGTCTGATGGTAACTACAGCTTTTGTCAAGATGTTCAGAGAAGAATCAAGATCAGATTACCTTAGGTGTAGGATGTCATCAAGCAAACATCCAGCTATATCTTCTGGAAGGTATTATGTGGTCCAGGTGAACAGGACACTCGGGTGAAAGTGCAGATGGGAGCACAACATTTGTCTGAGCCCAGCTTGTCACCATTCTGCACACATTCATTTGGGGTGTAAGTTACTTGCTGAAAAAAATTTCCACAAGGATCATTGCAGGGGAGGAATCTGGAGTCTTGGAGGCTGCCAGTGGGAGCAGGAATCATGTGGCAGGTATGTTAACTATTGAAAGCTCTGTAGTGAAAGGTGTCTATAGTAAATCGATTTCAAGCTGCTGGACTGTACTACGTATGCAGCTGGACAGGTGCTCCCAATACTCCTACGTCAGCATAGCCAGAAACTTTTATATATTTGCCTGGGGCTTTATAGTTTACTTCTAATAAATAAATAAATAAAAGATATAGAAGATACGGAAACAGACCCTCTTGGGGATCCATGAGAATCTAGAAACAGAGTCCTAAACATCTGTAGATTTGCTTATATGTAAGAATTATTGCACTTTTGGAGCCTTTCATCTGAGGATACTCATGTGCTAGCATGAGTTAGCATCTCTGTTTTATGTTTGATACTGCACAACACATGCATGAGCCTTTTGTTTTTACTCTATAAATCGTGTATATGCACGCTGGGATTTACTGGGTGGGATCTGGGGTTTGTAGTTCATTCCTCCCTATGCCAAGCAGTGCTCAGGTAGCGAGCACAATCCTGAATTATGTGATGCTGTCAGGGATTCTTCTGTTTGGTCTCCATGTACATTCAAGTAGGTGCTGATTCCATTCCTAGGACAGCGTCCTGTGTAGTTGACAGGTGTATGGGGACTTCCCTGCAGATATCCTCCCCTTCAAAATGCATTCCTACAATTGAGCTGCAGAACACTGTAGAAGTGTGTTATAAAGAACCATCCTGCTGTGGTGAAGAGAAGGATGAGGTGACAAAATATATTTCCAACCTCTAACTTCTATAATTTTGTTTGCTTAAGAAATTTTGTTCCCCAAATTAAAAACTATTTTCTTGCTGTGTCTGAGTATCTATTTCAAGTATCACAATGATTTCATAATTTCACAATTCAATTTCATAATCATTGTGATGCATCAAATGTGTCAACACTCTACTTTGAAATATTGAACAGCTGGCAATTCTTTGTGCCTAGCTCAGGACAAGCGTCAAATACAGAATTGTCCTGAGATGGTGTATTACGTGGCTCTCACGCGCTGATATTATAGCAACTAAAGCAGTCTGCACACAACCTTTATGATCATTTCTTAAACCTCTCTCCTAGTTATTTTGTTCATTTACAGTGCCACACTTCATTTCACTCATATTCCTTTGACTGAAGATCCTGTGAAGTTTAACACGGGAGAGAATAACAAAAGCATGTAGATGATGATAACATGAGGGATGAAGAGTGTCATATAGCCTTTAGAGAGATGACAGCTAAGTGAAGCAACCAGTATGCTCATTTAGTTTACCTGCCTCTTGAAGCAAAGAATTTTGCCAGAAAGGACTTTGTCTACATATGAATTAAGAGCATTTAATGTTATAATGCTTTGATTCAAATAATTGTTTGATATTTCTATATAGAAAGAGTAAAATAAAGTGATGTAGACATGAATTTCAAATACTATATGCTAACAATGCCTGCTTTTTTATCTTAATGAAAGTGAACAAACTTGAATATGCTGATTAACATCAGACTATGTCCTAATCTTCTTCACTAAGATGTATACCAGCCATATTATGTCTGTGTGAAAAAGAAAGATTTGCATTTGTAATAGAGAATTTCTTTGAAACTGATTTTGAACAAGGGAAGAAAAAGTGATGTGATCATTTTTTATCTATTCTTTTCATTTATCCTCTGCCATTAATCAGATCCATACTCTGAATGCATATGCTACATTTCATTCAAGGATTACGAAGTGTTACACAAACAATGATTCATGAAGATTCACAACCCATGGCAAGTTGGGTAAATATTTATGTAAATGTCATATAGATTGGCAAACTGAGTCACACAGAAGTGGTGTTTGTAAAAAAATTTCCACTAAGTTTGGATGCACCTTTTTTTTTTAGCCTATTCAGCTGAAAAACTTACAACTATTTTTCAGATGAGTATGCGTACAGATCCAGAGAAGCCAATGAAAGCTGGATTACAAAAGCAGCAAGTGGGGTGACCCAAGTAACTGACCATGTTTTTGTGTAGAAAATTTAAATTTATGGTTGCACAGCTATGCTTCTTCCAAAGAAGATGAATCTATTGCATGAGCAACAGCTAATGAGACCTCCTCAGTCCCAGCCTGAAAGTGACTGAAAGGATAGAGTCCCAGTCTAAGGAATACATTGCAGTATTCTCTACAGTTTCACTCGAGGCACTGAGGATCTCACAATGGAAATGTAATGTTTAGTTCTCTGTATGTAAACAATATTAGGCCTTTAAAAATTAATTTTGCAGATTGTGTCTGGACTGCAAGCACTGTATCCTTAAAAATGTATTGACTGATGAAGTAGACAAATTCACTGCCTGATATTCCATGATTGTCCTTATGATACATTTATGTCCTGTGAGAAATGAAGGTTTCCAAGGATATGCAGGAAAGCAGACTGCCTGCCTAGTGTAGATATCAGGGAGGATCCCTGTATAGGGTCGCATTGCTTTCTGAATGCCTACCAAATCCTAATTGCTTGTGACAGAACTGGGTTTTGCCAGGTTAGTGTAAGATTTTGACTGTAGGGCCAGAAGATAATAATACAATTAAATCAGTAACTCAAAAAAATAATATTTTCTGCCTCGTCATGGAAAACAGGCATAAAGAGCAAGAAGAGAATGTAAAGTACGTGCAGGCTTTTAAGAAGAAATGATGATTTTCAGCCTTTGTGCCAGAGAAAACAGAAATATTTTGTCTGAATCTTTCTAACAAACAACGGTGCTTTCAAGGTTAAATTAAACCATGTGTTGATAGGTTCAGTGATTTGGAGGGAAATCAGTATTTCGTATGATTCTTTCAGTACTTCATATTACTTTTCTGACACCCTGGTAAGTGTACTAGACTGGCACAACAAGATCTTCCTTAGACTTTGCCTGAATTGCAGAGGAGGAGTCAGCTGGGCAGTGAAAGCAGCAGTTCCTTCAGCAGAGAACAGAGGATTCAGAAATTTTTTGGAGAAGTGTTTCCAGCAGTGATTTATGGATTTAATCATCTCCAAGCCTCTGGTAGATGGTCCATGGACCTATCACATAGTATTGTAGTTTTATAGTACTTTCAAAAAAACCTGTGATGATAAAGGTGCATAGTGCCTGACAAGAACGTGACAGTAGCCCGTTGCTCCAAACTGCAGGAGGCCCCCTGTTCTAGAAAGTGGAAATGTCAGTAGTATTCTTACAGCAGAGGAGGCATGGCTTTGGAAAGATTTAAAGCCCTAAGTCTCCAAGATTGCTTATGGACAGAGAAAATGTAGAAAATTAAAACTGAGGGCAAAATGATTGCCTGCAATGTATGATTTGCTTAGTATTGGGACATGTGGGACTTTGAAGGCTGGGGACCATTCACTGAGAGGTTTTATGTGAGCAGAAAAAGCTGGCAAGAGACAGCATATCAGGAGCTGCATTGGGAGCTTTTAGTTGATCTTCATGGATAATATGCTTTCCAGTAGTTGTGCCTAGGGAATTCACATCGCTTAGACACTTCCTTACTCAAATGAGGAAATGCTCTGCTTGTTGACATCTGTGTGCACATGTGTAAGGAACCAAACTGTGAGAAACTGGACATTTGTCTCAAAGATTCCTTATCTGGGTGGAGAATGCGATAAGGGCAACTACAAGGTCACAGAGACCTCCGGTTTGTGAGGGGCTTTGTGTTGAGTCATCCTGCCAAGACAAGGGAGGCTGAAGTCAACCAGATGGTGAGACTCCTTATCTGGGTACAGGAATGAGGAGATGGGCAAATACGTGCCATCATCATGGAAACTGAAGCCCCTGTATAGGAATAAAAGGGGCTGCAAAGCCAACACCGAAGAGGTGCTACCACCCACCACCGAAGACACCGAGAAGCCCTGCCGCAGCGCTATCATCCACTGCCGACGACACCGAGAAGCTCTCCCTTGTGTGCTGTCGCCCACCGCCGACAACATCGAGAAGCCCTCCAGTCTGCGCTATCGCCCACCACTGAAGACTCCGAGACTTGGACCCCTGGAACGCCACGGATTCATGGTGGTGACTATTCTTGCAACTCTATCCTGAATGCTTGCTTGATTTCTGTCTTTTTATTCTATTCTATCCTATCGCTACTACCTCAATTTTTACTATTGATACGCTACTGCCTCAGTTTCATTTTTTACTTTTAATAATAAAAGCTGTTCTGGGCATACGGCATTTGACCTCGTTTGTGTCTTAATCTCGCTCTGGGGATCACATCGAAACCTCCCTGACATTGGGTCGGGACAACGTTGTAGGAACCTTGCAAGAGCTGGAGCTTTGGACTGGCAGTACCGGTAACGAAAGGTCTTCAGATGGGTGGCATGCACATCATAACTACAGTAATTTCTGTCTTGCGCCTGAAAGTCCACAGGAATTTTCTGAGGGCTCTCCAGGAAGGGATCAAAGAATTTTTGTTTATTGAAGCCTATAGAATTGTGCTCCCAGTTCTAGTGAGATATTAATGGCGATCCAACAATGTAGGCACACCTTTGCAGATAATCTGACAACAGAAGTTAAAACTGTTCCTCCCTGCTCTGATAATACATTCTTATATTGCATTAATGCAAACTCGTGGCATAGCAGAAGTGCTCATTTAGCTAACCTCTGCCCAATCCTAAACATTCACTGGCTGGTTTGGTTCTCTGGATGACAAGATCTGTAGCTGTCCTAGCACAGAACTGAAATCTGTCCGCTCAGAAAAAGTTGTGTTGTTGTGCCAAAGAAACTTGCTTCACAAGAGGATGGTATCTTGTAACGATGGAAGTGAACCTGCCAATAATCGTGCACTAGTACCACAAAAACAGTGTTGCCACATCTTATAATTTTATCATGAGATTTATGCTATTTAATGTATTTCTTAAAGTTCCAGTACCCTCAGTCTAGAGATTTCAGAAAAATTTCAGCTTTTATTAAAGGAAAGGAAAAAAAATTACTCCAAAGTCTTATGTTTGTGCAAAAAAGCTTGGAGGTATGAAGAGAGTGTAGCCTAAAGCTTAGAAATCAGAAAGCATACTGATATTACTTGATGTTTTAAGTCTCTTGAGAATAAAAGATTTTTGCTAGTTTTGAAAATAAGGATAAAACCTGCCTTCATTGTAATAACTGGCACAACTCCCATTGATTTTACCGGGGCCTAGATTTCTCACATCTCTTTTTGGTCTTACACAATTGCTAAAAAATTCTTAAAGTTGTTTTTTGGCTGTTTTTCTTTTTTAGAAAGAAATATGAAATCTAGCATTAAACAGCACAAATGCAGAATCAAAATGATGTGCAGCACAGAGCCAGCCTTGCTATCTTCCTGAAAAATACAAGCCTTTGGCATTGCAGCGGTTTGTTATGGAGAATTTTACTATCGCAAGCAGTAGCAGTAGCACATTTTGAATTTAGGTCAACAGATATTTGTCAAAGTCCTTAACTATTACATGTATGCTATCCTAAAACAATTTACCTTGTGTCTCATCATTTACTACAGTACTCCTCTACAATAGTAGTCATGGGTGATTTTGAGCTGGATTTTATGCTAAGGGGTTTCTTCTTATTTCTGTAACGAACTGCTATTCTGAAACATGCCCTATTTGTCATGATTCTTAAGCTGCAGCTTCTTAAATCAAGAGATTCGATACAGCAAATCCTACTACCTTCCTGAGATTTTATTTTAATTGTGTTTGAAAGTGATGGAAATCCAGTGTGATCACATTAGGCTAAAGCACGGCTTGGCTTGCATTGATATAAAAGGGAGTAAGATGATTGTCTTTCCATGTGTGGACCAGTAACCTCTAGTTTGCTGAAGGAAACAGAAGTGTTTACTTACTATCATATGAAGTGGATGGGAAATTAGAAAGAACAGACAAATGCCTCGACAAATGGAATTAGAAGGAATAAACAAATGCCCTGGGAATGTGGCAAAGATAAAATAGCTAACAGCATAGTGAGTATTCTAATTTGCTCCTAGGAAAAGTCAGCAGCTTTTTATTTCTCACCCATGAGAATTTTGCTTTAGCATGACATTTTGCTTTAGAAGACTTGTTTCCTGGTTATCAATTTTAAAAAAAATACAGCCCGAGCCAATATTTTCTGATATAAGCATTTTTTTTCTCAAGAAATCTACAAAAACTTAGTTTCAAACTAGAATATTTGCTGAATTTTAAAACCAAAATACTATCATCATAAAAATTGGATTTTTTTTAGAAATACTGAGATTTCTCCCAAAGCATTTTTAATCAGAGGTTATATTAACATCAGATGTAAATGTATTTGAATCCACACTTCTGTGAACTATTTTGTAGGCTAGTGACAATGTTGTTAACCATATGGAGATATATTTTTATTTGTGGTCAATAAGCACTGTGGTGTCTGTAGGAGGAGTCTGTACCTGTGTTATCTAGCATGAGAAAGGACTGCACAGTGCTTCAAGGCTTAAATTATAAGGGGAATAACAGTTCCGGTTTGACCAAAATAAGCTTGTATTAAATACCCCATAATGAGCCTTTAACTGTTTTCCTTTTAATTAGTGAATTTTCCTATGTGAGAATGTTTATAGAAGTAAAATCTTTATGCATTTACAAAGGAAATATTGCATTATGCATCATAAACTCTTGACCAATGCTAATCATACAGAGATATTTCAAGATAAAAATACACAGTGAGTCTGTTCTCCCCCAGAAAGCAATATTCAAAATAATAAAGCAGAATAAACCCAAACGATGACTGGCGAACACAGGGTCAGGCAGCTGCCAGAACCTCTTGGTTTGTGCTCTGAGATGTAATGTTCCACTAAGCCTATGTTCTACTTCTTAACTACCAACAATGGATCCCACTGGGACAAACCACACATGGACAGCCAAGTAGAAGAATGGAGAGCCCACATAATCAGGGTTTTGAACTGGAATGTGGGCCCTTAACAGAAACAAGCTTTGGGCAGGTATTTTCCACTTGTCAGAACAAATTGGCAATGAATTACAAACCGATTTCATTAGGATCATCCTTCCAGTAGCTTTCAGGTTTGGTGCTTTCCAGGGCTGAGGGCCTCAGAGAATATTTTACTAGAGACAATAGCTGTTGACGTTGCCTAGTTGTTCTTTCTGCCCAGTCATTCTGGCTTACAAAAAGACCAAATGATGCTAATGCTTAGTGTTCGCAAAGGTTAACAAGCTCCCTGCTATACTCTTACTAGGCAGGCAGTTAATATTCACACTATACATATGAGAAAACTTAAGCAAAAGATTTATGCTATCACAATACCTTGCTACCCACTGTGTAGGTCAAAGATGGAGAGTGATGTAATGCCAGAGACCGTGGTAGAAGGACAGAAGTGGGACCACCTTTCTGACTACCTTCACAGGCTGGTGGATGTGCCCCATCAGCCTCACATCCTTAGAGTCCCTGTACCTCCTGCACATGAGATAGGTGTGTCCCTGGTGCAGGGCATGGTATATGCTCCAAGGGAAAGAAAAAGATACTTTTTTTTTCTGGGCAAGCACAGTTCTACCAAACAGCATGCGTAGACTCCTCCAGAGAGTGGATCTGGGACAAAGCTGCGGAGCTGGCTTCTGACTACAGGTTTACAGGCTCATCAGTCACCTTACATACCACCCATCTGGGAATCCCACACCTAATTGATCTTGAGAAAGGTTAAATACCCACAGGAGGTTGAGAGAGGAAAAAAAAATCAGCTTGGTATTTAAATAGAGAGAGAAAAAAAGGCAGTTTTTAGTTAATAAGCTACAGTGAAAAGTAGAGTATTTGTCAGGTAAAGACAGAAAAAGTAGGTAATGCTGAACTTCAGTATTTTGGATAAAGAAGAAGGAAAGGGTTGTGTTGATCTAGGGGCATAATATGAAGCTCAGTTAGTCTATGATGGCAGAGAAAAATGAAGGGGAGAGAAGACTTACGCTCTAGCTCTGATTTAAGGGATCACTTTCTTGTGCAGGGAGCCAGCAAGCTGCGGAGATGCTTCCTCTCAGCAAAGCACAGGTTGCTCAATAGCACATGTTTACTAAGCAGCCTTAGTGGGCTAGTGAACTGAAGAGTGGTGAGAGGAAATATGTATGTACAACGAGAAGGTTGGTCTTCATGTGGCCTTGGCTGCATTGGCACGGTTTTGTCTTCCTCTGTCCCTAGTGCCAAAGGTAATGTGATCAGTGCTGCTGTGATGGTGCCCTGTCTAGGTGATGGTCTCTTTGGGTGAGCGCCTCAGCCTGGGGGAAGTTGTTTTTAACCTGCTGCGTGGATGTGGCTGTTTTGGGCTCCCCTGTGCTGGAGGAGGCTCTCTGCCCTGAATTGCCCTCAGCAAGGAGTGGAGGCAGGCATGGGGCTGAGGTGGGGGTTCAAACGTCACTTTACTTCTGTTGCGGACTTGGAAGAAGACTTCATTGATGGGAAGGAGGATGACAAAGAGCACGCCCTACTTGGAGAGAAAAGGCAGCAACGGGAGGGCCTGCAGGCAAGTGAAGCCGGGTGGCATTTGAGTGAGCAGAAATAAGGATATGGAACAGCTGCAATAAGCGTGCCCAAGGCAGCAGACTGAAGAAGGCCGCTTTCTCCCCCTCCTCACGCTGCCAAGTTTCCCTCAGCACTGTGAGCACAGACCCCCCCGGGCACTGACGTGCCTCCTCTGAGCAACCGCCTGACCGCGGCCCCGGGACACCCCCAGGACCCTCGCCGGCGCTCAGGAAAACCTGGCGCAGAACACCGGTTCGTGTTGGAGAGGTTCTCGTTCCTTCACCCCGAAACAACGGGGCAGACGTCTGGTCTCGGAAGAAACCCTCAGGGGATTTGCCGCCCGGCGGACACCGAGGACCCACCCGCCGGGGGCGGGGCGCCGCCATGACGGAGCGGCGGAGGCGGTGGCGGGCTGCCTGCCTGCCCGCCCCAACATGGCCGCCTGCAGCCAGGTAACGTGCCGCGTCGGCCGGGCCCGGGGCTGTAGCGCCCGCCCCGCCTGGCTCCGGGCTGGGGGAGGGGGAGCAGGCGGCGCACCGCGGAGGTGTCGGGAGCGCGGGCGGCCCCTGCCGCGGGCTTCCCTCCCCGCCGTGTGCGGGGCAGCCGAGCCCGCGGCGGCCTGGCCCTGGCCCTGGCCCTGTCAGGACGCGGTGGTGTGAAGGGGGGGCGAGGCCAGGTCAACCCGTGTGTCTGCTTTACAGCTTACACACACACACACACACACACACACACGTGTTTATTCAGGGCAGAGCAGCATGCGCGCATACCAGTTGTTATTCCTGTTATCGTTATTATTTTTAATGAGTGCCCAGAGCTCACGAATTTGAGGGGTGTCGGTGGGAGGTTAAGTGCTGGCTGTCACTGGCAGAGAGGCGGTGGGGATAACCGCAGGGAGGTACTGGCGCCTTCAGACCTATTTGGCCAATGCTGGAACTCCTAAATCTCCCCACCAGAACTCCTGAATTTTAATTTTTTCCACGAGTTTTGATGTTTGTGTGTATGCAGCGTCTGTATACACTTATGTGTACGTGTCTGCGGCACAAAACCAAGCCAAAACTGAATAATGAGCTGCCAAACTTCATAACTGAGCGTGGTGCTCCCTCTGCTGACAGCTCCACTTCAGTAACGATGCACTTTCATTTTCAGAAGCGACTTCTACAGCAAATAAGGTTCCCCCATTACGTTAAAGCTTTACATTAACCTTTGTGGTAATTTCGGGCCAGTTGTGTGATGAGCTGGCATTGCTAGGGGAGACTCTTTCATTGTATTTTCAGAAGCTCCTTTTTTTTAATGCTCGTGAAAGGAGGTGATAAGAGTAATGAATAATCCACTGCTGCATGCTTTTTCTTCTATAGTCATCTTCGCCTTTGTAAAGGGGGTGTGAGATGCTACCAAATAAAATTTTCCACTTCTGTACAGTTGAGTGTGATTCTTTAACTCAGAAATCAAGGCAGACTGTTGGTTTCCGTGCCTGCAGAATTGAGCCTTGGGTAATGATGCAACAGACAAGGCAGAGAATGTAGGCCCAGTTCAGAGACCAAGAGAAGGTTCTGCTGTCTCAGCAGTGCAGGTAATGCTGTTTGAGATGCCTTCAGGGGCCAGAGGCATCTGGATGGTGTTGGCAAGCATGACAGAGCACATAGGGAAGGTCTTCAGCTTCCTGAGCGGCAGGTGAAAGGCCAGGCAGTGTGGGGTAGGGAGTCTCTGCCAGTTTTAAATGCTGTTGTTTAGGCAGCTGAGTCGCACCTTGTCTGTTCCTGGTTATGTTGTTTGGTTCAGAGGTTATGAAAGGATGGAAAGTAGTCAACTTCAGCTTCTGTGCTAGTTTGCCAAATATTGGGCCATGACTTCTTGGCTTTTGCCTGGAGAATGTGGGAGTTTGTGAGGACCTGACTACAGGCCTGACTAAACTCAGAGCTGCTTTCTCCTGAGATCAGATGGTGTCTTCCAGTGTGCAGAATTGTAGATGTTATGGGAGAGTCCTAAGCCTTTCTGTTCGATATCCATTTCTTCTGGCTGGGTCTGTTCTGCAGAGGCTGCATGACAGTGGTCTGACTGGTATGGGTGATGCTTTTCCTTCTGAACCAGATTTGCATGGTTCCAGAGAGTAAACCCATGCTATACTTTTATTCTCTTTCTGTAATCCCACTTCACCAACTCAAAGATTTGTCTCTCTTATACTTTCCTGTGAAATACTTTGAGACTGCTTGTCCCCCTTCCCAGAAAATAAGAACCTGCGCATGGGCAGTCTGTAAAGCTATTGGCTTCTGTTCACCTGTATATGGCAAATAAAGTTGGGCAGGCCAAACCTTTTGGACGGAATCTGTTAATTGGACAGCCTGGTCGTGGTCAGCTTGCTGAACAAGCCTGCAAATCAGATGAATCCTGGTAAGGGTAGCCCATTAGATGCATTTAGGGGAATATAAACTTTTCATGTCTGTTTTCATGAGACTTTTTTTTTTTCCCCTCTTGGGTACCTTTGCTTGCATTTATCTTTTGGGTTTTTTTGTCTCTCACTGCTTTTTTTGTCTAAGCAAGTTTGAGATTTCTTGATCATTATATAACTAATGAAGGTTAAGGGGACTGTTGCTCTCTGTGTGTTTAATCCTAGTTGGAGATTAAGTGAGGAGTCCTCAATAAGAAAACTATTTGAACTATTTGTCTTTAGAATCAAGTGTGGTTTTGTCAAAGAATGAACTGCAGACTGTGTGCAGGTCTGCCATCAAGAAGGGAAAATGATTATTTAAGAAAGTACCAAGGGATTCAGGAAGGGAAGGGAGAAAAGCAGAGTATAAAACATGCAAAAAGCCCTTAGCGGGCACTATTGCTTTGAAGGGAAATGGGAGACAGTTGCTAACAAATCTGTAATAAAAAATAATTTTGCAGAAAAGAAGATTGGCTCTATAACCCATTGATCTTTTCAGCCTCTACACTTTGTTTCTGAAGTCACATGAAATAATTATTTCGGTAGTCTCCTCCTTTTTCTGAAACTGTGCCCTGTCACTAGTGAGATTTCCTTCTCATGTATTTTGCCTCTGTTGCATGTTAGCGTGGTTATGCTTGAATTAGCTTGGAGTAAGAGACCCTAGGAACTGGCAAGAGTCTAGGGGTAGTAGGATGGATCTTGGTGCTGAGTAATTTATTTTTTTTTGGTCAGGCTCAGATGTAAATGGGGTCTTTATGTGGTCACGATATGTGTTAAAAAAAAAAAAAAAATTGAATAATGCTGTTTGGCCAGGAGGTTGGGGTTCAAACTGTTAACGGCCATGCATGTGTCATCTCAAACTTGATAGCAGCCATCTGAAACCGTTTCAGGATAGAATTGTTGGAGCCTAGCATACCAGTAACTTGCTAGGTTTGCTTGAAATTGTTGTTGCCAATTCATTTTCTTTGACAAGTGTTTTAATTCATTTGAGACTGCTGTAAAATCGGGTTTGGGAGTGGAAGAGCAAGGGTAGGAGGAAGAACCAACAAATGGTAAGGAGTGGCAAAAGACTGGGTCTTCTTTGGCAGCATTTATTCTACTCCTTTTTGGGGGATTAGAATCTGTTATTTCCACTGGGTGCTTTTGTCATTCTGATTCCCTTTAAAGATTTTTGTCTTCCAGTGCAGTTAATAGTTGTGCATATTGATGATGGTAATGCTGCAGCAGTCACAGGGAATACATACTCACAGCTCCTTTGCAACTCTTCAATATTTTAATAACAATTTTACTAGCATATTTGCATTTTTTTAAAAGAAGATATTTGCTAAGTCATTCAATACAAAGCTGCATCAAATACTAATATGAATTTTTTTTATTTTTTTTTTTTACCTTTACAATTTTCCTGTGATACATGTTCATATTACCATGATTGAGTCTGCAGTTTAGGCATTGGGAAGCAGCTACACAGTCTTGCAAGCCAGAAAGTATACAAATGGATGACCGACTGTTGAAGCAGTTGACACATTTAAATAAGTAAATATAGTGGTGATTGGCATAGTTGTTTTTTTTTTTCTTTTCTTAAAAAAACAAAAACATTTTTTGAGGTGAAGAGAAGATGAGCTAGAAGGATTGTTGTCAGATCAATGATAATAAAAGAATGGAAAAGGACAGACAACTGCAGTTGGATTGTCCACCTGTACTGTTAAGAGGATTTTTGGGAACAAAGAGAAGAAATACCTAAAATATGGGTAAGGGATTATGCTGTAGAGAGAGAAAAAGATAAAGGCAGATCTAACTACATCAATGGCTGGGAGCTTTGTCATAGTCTTAGGTCTGGACTCTTCCCTTGGGTTTGAAGGAAGTGGGAAGGGAGAAAGGAAAAGAAGGTAGGCTCAGAGGGATGTAGGAGAGTATTGGGTGATCTCAGTACAGCAGTAGACCAGAAGTGGCAAAAGATGCAACAAAACCTGGAGAAGGCCAGTGACCCTTAAGTAACTCACTGGTAGGTAAATGCTGTGTTGCCACTAAATTCAGTAGTTAATATATGTACACAGTTTTTCGTTCCTTCTTATGAGAGGAATGTGTTTTGTGTGAAGTTTGGCCTTGGGAGATGTGCTAAATGAGGTGTTGTAGCATCCTGGTCACTACTTCTTGGACATCTAAGTATTGAACACATTTTTCTACTCTCAAAAAAAGCAATTTTTGCCAAATGTCATATTCACTTGAAAGTGGCAATTAGGAAAAAGGAGCCAAATGGGAACAGTTCATCTCCAACTCAAGCATTTGGTGAGGCATGAATAACTTAGAAGCTAAGACGATACAAATCTCATGGTAGCTCCATATACATTTTTTTCTCTTGTTCTGCTCTGGAGAGACTGTAGAGAGAAGGAAATTAACTGAAACTACTATGTGAAAACAGCAGGGGCAGGCAAGTTGTAGTGATATTGTGAATAAAGGAGTGAACAGGAAGAGGAAAAACTGGAAAATTAAATCTAGCATCATGGCAATCTTTAAAAAGCTTTATTTTTGGGAGGGATCCTCTTAATAAAAGAGTTTAATAACAAAACCTCAGAGATGGGGAAAATCGTGCTATTGACTGAGGAAGGACGTACTTTGCAGACTCAGTTTTGTCAGCCAAATAATTCATAAAATCTGGAATTATCGAAAGTCCTATTACTATCCTAGAGCTGACATATGAGATGGGGAGGCTATCTCTTTAGAGCAGACTGAAGTATTAAATTTTTCAAGCAGGACACTTGCTATGTGTTGTTACTTCTGCTTCCCAGATCACCAGCATGGAAGTTAAAACCAGCGACGATCATTTGAAAGTCCATAAAATGAAGAAGAAGGTATTGAGGAAGCAGGTCAGAGCTCAGCATACATTGATGAGACATGAGGGCATCGAGTGCATCTCCCATGCCACACAGGTGACTAGCAGTTCTGATTTTGTTGGTAGTGTGAAAATGCTGCTTATCTGTGTTCTATTCTCACATATGCTTTGTCTAAAATGCAGTTCTCCAAAATGCACTTCCTGAGACTGAGGGTTTTCTGTGCCTCTTTGATTTCAAAGCAGTTTAATGTTTGTGGAGAGGCTTTGATGGCCTTTGAAAAAGGTTTTGTTTGTTTGTTTGTTTTATCTGAAACAGTAGTTCCTTGGGTTGGGGAGGAGGAGGAAGCATAGGAAATGTTACCTTGTTGAAGTAGATAAACTTTCCTTCTCCTTCTCTCTGTGATTTCTTTTCTTCTCTGGCTTTTAGCTTTTGTATCTTTTTCCTCTGTATTTCTCTAGTAAGTATGATTTGTCTCATTTAAACTCCCTGTTAAAAACATGTCTATCTGAGAAATCTTTTCCACATTGTTTTCTTCGTCTAAATTGATTTAGGCTGTGGTTCTGTGGGAGTAGAACTGTTTGACTGACTTGCAGCTGTTGAAAAGGGGACAACTTTCTCTTCCCTTGCACAAAAGGGGACAAGATAGGAGGCAATTCTGCCTTCTTATGATGCTCAATGAACTTTTCCATAAGCCAGAAAACTACTCAGCTTTTTGATCTGTAGTTTTGTGCCACAGTAGAGAGTTACAGCAGATCAGAGGGTGACCTTGCCGATACTGGTGTTACAAAAAGTAAGTCACAGAAACTTGCAGACAGAAAGGGAGGGAGTTAGAGAGTTTGTAATTTCACCCCATCAGTTGTGGGGAGATGCTAATGGCTTGAAACACTGTAGAGCAGTATCATTTACTATAGCCTTGTTCATCTTGATCCTGCCAATTCTTCCCATTCAAATATGGAAACATTGGTTAGATCTTTATACTTTTTTGTAACAAAATTGGGCTTAGTCTTCACTCACATTTCATTCCATGTGGGCATATGCTAAAATGACCCAGCAGTCTTGTGTATATTGTAAGCTCTTTGGAGCAGGGACTGTGTTTTTCTACTGTTGCGTGGAAGTGGACTTGTTCCCCTCGACACTGCCCCAGGTAACAAATTATCCATCTAATCTATCCAAAGAGTAATTTTTGGGTCCAGCCAGATCCTCATTGATGACGGAACATTTGAATAAGTGATGTACGAAACAAAATCATAGTGCTAGTGATAAATTTGTATCAAGAACACAGAAAATGCTTTTAGGCTTTGTGCAAGAGCCTGATTATATTGAAATTGCTCCATCAGGAGAACATGATCAGTTGCTGTACATGTTGCTATTGTGTAGTGATGGTCATTGTAGATGAAGTGCCTACAGCTGCTGAAAGCACTGGTTTGAGTCTCTGCGTTTCCTCTACGCCCATGGGTCTCCCCGTTAACAGCATTCTAGAAAATAACAATAATTAATAATGTGGTCAGCTTTGAAAAATGTGATCAGTAGTGGACAACCTGATGCAGTGCTAAGAAGTGTTAACAGAGCCATCGCAATAGGCATAATCACAGCAGTACCTCAGGCGTGCTCACTATATAATATTTTTTTTTAATAATCCTCTTCAGTTTTAAACCTAATTTTCTGTCTTTTAGAGAATTGAAATGCTATCATTTGAAACAATTGAACACTTTACCAGCTGCCTTCAGAAAAGGTCATAGAACATTTATAGACTTTAAGGAAAAGATTGTCTGAAAATTTTCTGGAAAAGTACTACATGGGGTCAGTCTGAATAAATTGTTGCTAACTGTTTGGAGTCACTGCAGCTCAATCAAAACTTCAAGACTGCATCCTTATTTGGCCTTAAAAAGGGACTTAAACTGCTTTCAACCACCATGATTAGATTGGACATCTAGTTATGGCATACAGCTATTTAAATGTCAAAAGAACTTGTTAATTTATTTTGAAAAGGATATGTATTTTCAAAGGATATTTCTTGAATAATACTCCTTTGAAAAGTTCTGTTTTGTTGTTTCTTCTAATATTTGGCAAACCAGCAACAGTCCTCACAAACTGCATACTCCTTGATAATTTTGGACATAAATCACTATGAAAGCATAGAATTAAGCAGTTAGGCATTGTGCATGAAGTAATCTGTGTTAACTAAGGATGGGACATAAATCCCTTTTGTTTATAAAAACAAGAGGGAGAATTTTCAGATAAGAGTGCTGGAGCAGAACTAGATGCTCTGTTTCTAGAGGCTGCTGCTTTTTTTTTTTTTTTTKTGAACCTGATGTATGGGACACATGAAGTGGGACTGGGACAATCAATCTCTCTATGCTTGGAGAGACTCCTTGGCAAAGACGAGAAAACCTTTCTCAAAAAAAAAGAATCACAGTCTTCAAAGGTTTTTCTATTTCTTTTTGTTAGCGGTAGTAGGTGTCTGGAAAAATCCCATTTTAGAAACCTCCAAAATTGTGTGCCAGTGTCGCTGTTTGTCTGCAGTACACTTGACACACATGTGCTGGTTTGATGCTTAAGTGCTCTTGTAATAGTAACCACACACATTAATTGGGGAAATACCTCTGATAGAGGTTACAAGCTTTTCTGCCAGAATATGTGCTGGGCAAACAAAGGTTGCCTTAGCCTCATATACCAAGCTCATTGAAGTGTAAATGTCTTGTGTGGAATACATAAAAGAGTACTCAAGGGCTTACTTAATTTTTTCTTTATAGAGCTGCTCTCTTGGTAGAGTGTTATTTTTAAACGAACCAACAGTAATCACTAATTCTCCATCTTTTTAAATTCCTCTTCAATTAGACCCTGGTTATTGCCAATGCTGGTCTTGGTAATGGGATGAGTAGACACCAACTGCTCAGGATAGTAGAAGAACATGGACTGGTGGAAACACTCTTAATGCCACCAAATAAACCATATTCGTTTGTGAAATATGGGACAACAGAAGAAGCCAAGAAAGCCTTTGATGCCCTTAACGGAAAAGAAGTAACACTGGAAGACTTTGGCCAAAACATTGTTCTATATATTAATTTTGTGGAAAAAGGTATAATTTTTCTGCTCTCCTATATATCCGACTTCCTGCATACTGCTTCTCTTTGCTTTTACTTCCTAGGTTGTAAATATAGCTAAAAGCACACTAGTCTTTGTACGTAGACACAGAGAATGAAAGCCAGAATCTAAGATTCAGGACATAAAATAATCCTTTCTCCTTGTATTTCATGATAGGATACTCTAATTTGAACTCCTTTACTTGGAGGCAAAAGGAAAAAGGGTTTAGGTAGTTTCCAGACCATTCAATACTGCACATGAAAGTTTTGTGATTAAGGAGCTAAATTGGGACCCAGGAGATCTCTGGACAGTTCATTGGATTTGTTGTGTGACCTTAGTCTTGCGATCCCTATTTCAACTCCAAGAAGGAAAATAGGTACAATAAGATTTCTGACTTTTTTTTCCCCCTTCTCTCCAGGTTTTTTTATGGCTGACTATAAGGTATTTAGTACTAGAACTGTTGCTCTTTCTATGGGCTGTTATAGCATCTAGTGGAAAGGGTTCCTGGTGTTGGTCTGTACATTCTGCCAGCAAATAGCTTTTTTACGCTACTAGGATAACAAACAATGTCCCTCCGTCACCAACATTTTGTGTTCACCTAGGTATTGCATTATACTCCTCCATATTTGATTACAGATTACTCTCTGTCCAGAGAAGCCATTTGGTGGTTTGGTAAATCACCAAAGTTCTAGAAAAATAAAATGAAATGCAGGTAGAATCCTGAAGTGATTGGGAAATTCTTTTTACCATTATTTTGACAAGAAAATCGCAAGTGGTTTTTGTATTTGAATAGTGTGGAGTCTTGTTGGTCTTATGCAGTAAAATTTTTAGAAAGTGCTTTGCATGATGCAAAACTTGGGCCTTATCCTGTTTTATCATGCCAAAAAGGGATCATTCATTCACCAAATAAGACCCCAATGAGGGCTCCATTGTATCATTAAAGTAAATATTTTTACAGCTATACTATATTCTCATACATAATAAATATCCCTATAGGGAACACATGGTTTAATTTTCTCTAAACAGTGACAATACTCTCTTTTTCCATACACCCTAGTTTTCTGGCAAAATGCTCTTCCTACAAGCTTGCCTCCAGGCCTAATGGTCATTGAAAAGATTATTTCTCCAGAGGAAGAAAGGAGGATGTTGGAAAGTATTGACTGGATAGGAGATGAAGATACTCAAAATGGTAGGCAAAACCATAGAAATCCAGACCTTCCATACTTTTATGCTGTTTTTTCCTACAGTTTCAGTTTACAAGTCTACATCTTGGCAAATGTATTGTTTGAAATCCTTGTATATTTGTTCTTGGTATTTTAGAAACTGGGTCTTATATTGCAAGTGATTAAACTCCTGGGGGCAAGTGGTCTGAATTGATATTCTGGTATGGATTTACTTGAATAATATTTCTGCATCCAGAAACAACTAGAGTCTTTTTTAGGTGTCTTATGCCAAGCACAAGACTGTTCTGTGAAGGTTACCCTTGTAATTTGATGTCCAACTGAGGATCTGTGTCTTCTCTTAAATCAAAAAGAAGTCAGTGAGACACGTGTTCCAGATGCTTTTGTGCTTTCACTTGAGCTCTTTGGAGTTAAATCTCTTAATAAATTAATTGTTCTTGGAATTCACTTCAAGGTTTCTGTGTAAATTTTGTTTCTTGGAACAACACAAAGGGTTATATTGATCTTAGCTAACACGTAACTTGGTAATTGGTGAAAGTGAAGGATCCTGTTGTATCCAAGTGCAGGTTCAGAGATCAGGGCAAGAATAAAGATGCATTAAACATGGCTCAAGAAAATTGGTACCTTCTACTTCTTGCATGTACAAAACCACCATCAGTTTGACTTCAAACAGCAGTGAATGTGATGCTTGATGCAAATACAAAAGGTAATAAGGCAGAAATGTGTGCCATGAAGAACAAGGGTCACACACATTGTTTCAACTGTTAATTAAAGAATGTTTAGGTTTAACAGGTCAGATGGAATAGGGAAGCACAGCAAATTGCCTATACTGTTTTATGTAGTCTAATCTTACTTTAAACTCATGTGTTTTTACAGCCCAGAAGACTTTAAAGCATAGAAGAGTAAAACATTTTGGATATGAGTTTTGCTATGATAACAACAATGTTCATAAAGACAAACCTTTACCTGGAGGTGAGAACTTCCCTATTAAATCATACTTATTTCTCACTGATGTTTGAACCATTATATAAAGCCTTTAAGCTTCACTGAGATATGGATGTGAGATTCTAATTAAAGGAGAGGTGAGATTCTAACAAAAGGAGAGCCTTCACTGTATCTTAAGCACACACTGAACATTGCTTTCGAATGGGATCCATTCCAAATTACTGTGAGTGTTTGAAGCTTGTTTTCAAATCACTTGCAGCCAGGGATTGCTGCCCTTTGTTGAGGTCCAGTCAGGTGAGGCTTTTGGGATTGTAATTGTCATTCTTTTTTAGCTTTTGTTTCATAAAACAATTGTGTGTTACAAATTACATATTCATTTGTTTGGGGATTGTGATGTATATTGCTGTGTATAGTTATCTTGACTAGCTTGAAACTTGCTGGATGCAGACCAAAATAAAATTTCCTTTGGAGTGAAAGCAAATTTGAAAAGGTTTGAATAACTCTTGTTTGGAGTTGAGAGCTGTGAGTCAGAGCAAAGCGCATGAGTCATATTATAGTCTTAGATTTAAAAATAGTAAAACAGGGGAGTTAAATTCCTATAAAACTTGAAGGTGTTTAAGGTGATGCATGTGTGCTGGGGGGGGATGTAGCTTCCAACAGAAGGATTCTGGTTGCATTGTGGTTTTAACAGTGAAGCTATATAATCATAAAAGCATTGATATTTGAGCTGTTTTCTAATCTCACAGCTAGTATATTTTATGTGTGAGAAAAGCATAAGCGCTTAATTGGGGGAGAAAATTGAAAAATAAAAATCAATAGATTCATGAAAGGGATGTGGGTGTTATCTCCAACAGAATTTTACAGTGAAGTCCTCGGGTAAAATAACAAACCAGAGATTCAGTGAAGGACTGTAACTTTCATTCCTGTTTCAAAACCAGTTTAACTTCATCAGATTATTTTGGTGATACTTAATGTAATTTAGTAACAGATTTTTAGGGAGTAAATTTTTTTAGAGAGCTCTCTGCACAACTTCTGACTTTCTGCATAGTAATTTTGCTTCTTGACTGCAATTTTTTTACTGCAGTTGGTGGAAACTTTGCCTCTGATTTGATATGCTTTTATTTATGTGCAGACAGTGCAGTTTGCATTTGTAAGGAGTGGACCTGATCCACTTCTGAATACAGAGGCTTTGGAAGAATGGCCTTTCTGATTATGAGATGTTGTAACTAGATTGGACTTGCAGATCAGGCCCCCAATTCTGATGTGTGTGTTGCAGCAAATGCAGAGTGATCATTATTAAAGATGAAGCTGTTTCTATGTATTTTGTCCAGTTGTTATAGTTATTGTAAAAAGAAAGGATAAAAATGTAAAGAGTTATCCTGTTTTGCTTACAGTTTTGTTTCTATAACTAGGTCTTCCTGAAATTTGCGACCTGTTCTTGGAGAAGTGCTTGAAGCAGGGATATATCAAACATAAACCTGATCAACTGACTGTAAATCAGTATGAACCTGGACAAGGTAAGTTTATTTGTCCTTCAAAAATTTTGAGCTCTTTACCTTACATTGTGATTTAACCTTGGTAGGCAACTAAGCACCACACAGCCACTCACTCACTCTCCCTCATTGAGGTAGGGGAGAGAACTGGAAGGATAAAAGTGAGAAAACTCATGGGTTGAGATAAAGACAGTTTAAGTTTAAAAAAAAAGAAAGGGGGGGAAAGAGAAGGAAAACAAACCAAAGAAAAACAAGTGATGCAAAAAAACAAAACCCAAACAACTGCTCACTACCAGCCGACTGATGCCCAACCAGTCCCTGAGCAATGGCATCTCCTGTAAACCTCCCCCCTAGTTTTATTGCTGAGCACGGTATCCCTTTGGTCAGTTGGGGTCAGCTGTCCCAGCTGTGTCCCCTCCCAGCTTCTTGTGTACCCCTGGCTGACTCTCTGGCAGGGAAGAATGAGAACCAGAAGGGACCTTGATGCTGTGTAAGCACTGTTCAGCAATAACTAAAACATCCCTGTGTTCTCAACACTGTTTTCATCACAAATCCAAAACATAACACCATACAAGCTACTGTGAAGAATATTAACTCTATCCCAGCCAAACCAGTACAACTTAACTGAAAATCAGAAGGGAATAGCATCTAAATGTGGCATGGTGTAGGGACAGGATTTGAGCACCTGCTTAGTGCATTTCCTCTGTGACCAGGAATGCTTTGAATCAAAACTAAAGTCTTCATACTGGTTTCTGGACTCAGGAACCTGTGTTTAGAAGTACATTTCTTGATACTACTGTTACGGAAATTGATGGTGTTTCAGAGTCCAAGGCCATAACATGGAAACTAAACATAAAAAGATACAGGAATCAATAGTCATATTTGGTTTTGTACTCAAGTGCATTTTTTCACTCCAAACTCTTCTTGCTCCCTGTGCATACAGTCTCCAGGAAATGGCTCTTGCTGTTAGTACATATGGTATAATGTTAGTATATATGATATATGGACTCCTAAGGGAACACTGCTTGCATCAAACTTATCTGAGGAATAAGAAATTATTCTATTTCTGTAATCTTTCCCAAACTGGAAACATCTGAAGAGAAATTTGCTTCTAATCACACCTCTAGGGAATAAATCATGTGCTGTGCTTTTTGCTAAGGTCAATCATCAAAGCTAAGTATCTGGCTTCCTTTCTAGAGTGGATATCTCATTAGTCCTTAGGAAGAAAGGACAACAGCTTTTCTTTCAGAATTAATGTCTGACAGCTAATACAGTGTCTGCCAAACAGGGGTCTGAAAAGCTGATCCTATTTGTTTGTGTATTTGACAATCTGTTAAATGGATACAGTTACGAACTTTTGGCTGGGACGTCAGAAGAGATTAGTTAGAGTTGTAGATGTCTATCAAGAACAGAAGCAGTTTTTTAAAACAAACAAACAAAAAACCCAACCAAACAAACCCAAAGCAAAATACCCTTTCTTAAATGCAAATTGTTAGGAATTGAATAAGCACAGAGTGCAGTCAGATTAATATCTTCAGTATCTGTTTTCTGAGCCAGATTGTCACTGGAAATTACATGAAATTATAAAAAGTGATTGATGACTTTGGGTATCTAAGCTGCACGGGCTGCACTTCAGACACATTAAATGAATTCCTTTTTGAGGGCACTTTTTAATCCAGGGTCCTAATAATGTTTAAAGTTGTAGATTTATACTTGAAAGTTACCATCCACTTTTGAATGCTTAGATGACTGTCTCTTACTATGTGCTGCATATATGGAGTATGAACAGCAGGTAGGTAGGTCAATGTGGTCTTGATTGAATTGTCTGGGTAATGCTGAAGAGAGCAGTCAATGTTCTCCTGTTGCACAGTGAATTGCACTGACTTCAGTGCGCATCTGAAGGCAGAGTTTCAGTGCTTTATACTGAGGCAAAGTTATGAGCAAACACAGATATGTGTCTTTGGTTTTCAAGTCTCGCTGATTTTCTGTCATTAAATATTGACCTCATAAAACACTTGTATTGCTTTCACTGAAACTAATGGAATTCAGAATATTTACATCTGGAGGTAAAATCTGGCATGCAATAAGGATACTTTGTACGGCTCGCTGACACTGCTAGGAAAAAATGTTTTCAGTTCAGAAATTTGATAGTGTCCAAACTGAATCTGGGTAGAGCTTTTAATAAGCAAATATAACTGTTTTGGTTTGGACAACATAGGAGTTATTCTATCTGTCTGTGCCTGCTATGGTGCCAAAGGAAGGCGTAGTTGCAGTTCTCCCGAGCTGCCTGCTGGCCTTGCTCCACTGCTGGCTACAGTTCCCCACCATGCGGTGAGATCTTGCTGTGGCATACACACTGCTGTTTCAGCACTTGGTGTTAAAATGTGTGGCATGAGCTGCGGGTAATGGCAGTTTCTTTCCAATTAGCAGATCTGAAATAAAAATAAAATAAAAAAAAAAATTGCTGTCCCTTTGGCAGTTCTCAACTGCGTGTGGTTACTCATTCATACACCAACCGATGTACTACCCAGGGATTAGCCTAGCAATGGTGTGTGGAGTTCTCCTGGGAACTGCAAAGCAGAGGCAGGGTTTGACCCTGACAGTGCCTGCGTTCGTGGTAGTAGGTCCTAATTCTGAAGCTGAGACCCTTAGCACAGTCATTTGCTTAGCAATAGAGGCAGTATTTGGGATAATGTCGTGGTTTAACCCCAGCTGGCAACTAAGGACCACACAGCTGCCCACTCACTACCCCCCACAGTGGGATGGGGGAGAGAATTGAAAGAGTAAAAGTGAGAAAACTTGTGGGTTGAGATAAGAACAGTTTAATAATTGAAATAAAATAAAATAGTAGCAATAATAAAAGAATATACAAAGCAAGTGATCCACGATGCAATTGCTCACCACCTGCTGACTGATGCCCAGCCAGTCCCCGAGCAGTGGCCCCCCAGCCAGGTTTCCCCTAGCTTATATACTGAGCATGATGTCATATGGTGTGTAATACCCCTTTGGCCAGTTTGGGTCAGCTGTCCTGGCTGTGTCCCCTCCCAGCTTCTTGTGCATCTCCAGCCTTCTCAGTTGGTAGAGCATGAGAAGCTGAAAAGTCCTTGACTTGTGTAAGCACTGCTTAGCAATAACTAAAACATCAGTGTGTTGCCAACATTTTTCTCATCCTAAATCCAAAACACAGCACTATACCAGCTACTAGGAAGAAAATTAACTCTATCCCAGCCAAAACCAGGACAGATGAGTCCTCCTCTGTGAAGAAACTGAGGGAGAAATACATGATAACGGATGAACTAGAGCCCAAAATTGCCAAATGTAGCATAACTGTTAGTGCTAAGTTGCCTAAGGGGAGAGCACAGTGATTTCAGGTGCTCTCTGTAGTAAGGAGAGCATTTGGAGTCTTCAGAGGGTGAGCGAGGACTTCGGGTGCTCTGAGCTGTCTTCCAGATATTTCCGCTGATTATACAGGACACTTGTGTTAACTGTGTGCATCTAAACTGGGCATGTAAATCAGACAATTGTCCTGAATTCTTTTGGAAGGTAATTCCCTCCTTTATGATAAGTTTTGTTTGTTCAGCCGTACATCCAAGTTTCCTTTACAGACATCCATGGACATAGAGCTTGCTAACAGAGGTACCACTCTATTATTATGATACTGACTTTTTTGTTTTTTTTTTTCTTATGCAGGAATTCCTCCTCATATTGATACACATTCCGCTTTTGAGGATGAAATAATCTCTCTCAGTTTAGGAGCTGAGGTAAACTTAATGTTTGTATGTGTTTTGATGAGTAGGGCTGAAAACAGTCCATATCACCTAGTCTGTGCTCTAATTAGTGTCTTTACTTTTACTCTATTTGGATTCATTTGCTGCATCTGTGCCCATCCATGTTTTACAAATTTAGTGTTACTTTCTCTGCCTTAAGCACTACTGCTGCAAGTCTTTGCTACTTGGCCTTCCCATTTTCCTACGCATTTCTTGAGAGTATATTCCACACATCTGCAAGGCCTGCTTCCATTGCTGTCTTGGGCTTTTTGTGTCAGGGGCGTTACATGTATTGCTGTGTATTCCCATGGTACTGGATAACTAGAAGCTTAACAAGGCTAAGAACAGATTATTGCAGTGGGTAATAAAGGTTTGACTTTTGAATCTTTCCATTGAAAAGCTATGAATGCTCTGTGAGAATGATCTAGTCTGCTACTTGTTTTTTCCGGCTGTGGTGTGTAGACAACACAGATGTGTGTGCTTATAGAGTTGTATCCATATTACTGATAGCATTCTCCTGTTAGAAAAAAACAACTTTGATTACTGCTCTTGGTTTGTCTCACTCTTTAGGCAGAGAGAGGAGCACGGCTGGATATTCTGAGCATTGACATTTTTTGAATCTTTAGTATGGGCTCTGGCATCCTCTTTTCTTCTTGCAAGTTGTATAGTGGATGTGGAGCTCCTGGGACTAGGGGTGAGTTGAAGGATAGCTTTTTCATTAACATGTGTGGCAGTGGCACATCTGTGTTCCTGGTTGCTTGAAAAGGGGGTGTCAGTGTTGCCAGTCCTCTCAGCCTGACCATGGATGTATTTGTCCACCGCTCACAAAAGCATCCATCTGAGTAGGAATGTCTGGGATTAGTTGTGAGGGTGGTATGCACAGTGGCAGTAGAGTTCTTACTACTTTTGTTTTGGAATCTCTTGTTGTGGTTTAACAGCAGCTGGCAACTAAGCACCACACAGGGGCTTGCCCACTCCCCCCGGTGGGCTGGGGGAGAGAATCAGAAGAGTAAAAGTGAGAAAACTCATGGGTTGAGATAAAGACAGTTTAATAGGGAAAGCAAAAGCCGCGCACGCAAGCAAAGCAAAACAAGGAATTCGTTCACTACTTCCCATCGGCAGGCAGGTGTTCAGCCATCTCCAGGAAAGCAGGGCTCCATCATGTGTAACGGTTACTTGGGAAGACAAATACCGTAACTCTGAACATCCCCCCTTCCTTCTTCTTCCCCCAGCTTTATACGCTGAGCATGACGTCATATGGTGTGGGATATCCCTTTGGTCAGTTGGGGTCAGCTGTCCCAGCTGTGTTCCCTCCCAGCTCCTTGTGCCCCCCCAGCCTACTCACTGGTGGGGTGGGGTGAGGAGCAGAAAAGGCCTTGACTCTGTGTAAGCACTGCTCAGCAATCACTAAAACGTCCTTGTGTTACCAACACTGTTTTCAGCACAAATCCAAAACACAGCCTCATACTAGCTACTATGAAGAAAACTAACTCTATCCCAGCCAAAACCAGCACATTCTCCACCCCTTATTCCATACCATTTACATCATGCTCAGGTCCTACACTATCCAATACAACCTCATTAACCACCACCCGCCTTCCCATCCTCTGATATAATACACAGATATCATTCCCGTAGTCTATGGGCCACCCCTATAAAATGTCTTTAAAACGTCCATAAAAGTCCACAAACTGCCTACTGAGTTCATTTAGTCCATGACTTTGGGCTCCATCTGTTATGTTGGTCACTCAGGACAGGAGAGGTGGTGTGCTGCGTGGAGTTACCGGGCACCAAAGCCAGCTCAGGTCGAGTCACTGCTGCACTTACACTGCTTCTTGTAGGGCTTCTCCTCCATTGGTTCCGGTGGTTCCTGCTATAGTAATTCCAATCTCCACCCCTGGTCCCTTTGGGCCAGGTTATAGGGTTTAACATTGCAATGAACTCCTCCTCTTGCTCCTAGCCTGGCTAGCCCCTATCTAGGCGCTACTTCCTCATATGGCTTCTGCACTTAGCCTTGTCTCAGAGATAGCGTGTTCTCCTCTGTTCAACTGCACTGTTGTTTTTAACAGTGCCAACACCTCCATGCTAGGTAGCACGTGGGAACATCCATTTCTTTCATGCAGTTTCTCTAGGAGAAGGGCTCTCATTGATCTTCTGTGCAGTTTATCAATCCTAAGTTTAATTTTTCTAATACATGGTGAGCATTCAGAGCAGCACAGCAGCAGTAGATGACCCCAACTTACAACTGTTCCTATGCTGATCTTGTAAATTAAAAAAAAAAAAGTTACTTTATTTTAGAAAAACTATATTGGTGCTGTAATTTCACATGTTCTGCCTCAGTCTGCAGTCTCTCTGCAGGGCTCTCTTACCCTTTCTGTTTCAATTAGAAGGCTGACACTGGCACAGATGCTCTGTTGCTTCGTTGTTGAGGCACTGTAGGCAGTGCATTTCTAGATGATTATATTATAGCACACCTTTGTGATGGTCTCAGAGATGGCCAAAAGCAGAGTGATTTTTATCACCTGAGAAATACAAACCTTTCTGGGAAGTGGACTGCCTGGAGCATTATGATGCTGTTAAAAATTGGAATGTGTACATTTCAATCAGGGAAACAGCCAGACTTGGTCCGTTTCTAGATATTTCAGGCATAGGCATTTGATGCAGTCTGTTAGATAGCTCCCAAGTTTCAGTACCTTTTCCTAATGGGACATTAATGCACTTTTCAGGTGCAGACAGTCAAAGCGCACATGTAGTAAAACAAGCCAGTGGCCCATGACATGCTGCATTATTTAATGGCTTTTCTTTCTGGTACTTTTACAACTTTTTATGATTTCTTTATTGTGTTTTTGTGCACTTAGCTCTTAATCTGATTTTAAAATGTAAATATCAGTTGCAGTAATATGTGAGTTAGCTATTTTAGGAGTGAAGCCCCCTACTCTATTCCTATTAAAGCTTACCATGTACAAAATTTATGCACTCTGATAATAAATAATTGGAGTTGCATATACAGTAGCAAACTTTAGTATCTGTCTCTTCTTCTCTGTTCTTCTCTCTGTAGTATAACTTAGATTTTTCACCTGAATAAATTAGGCTGCAACGTAATGGAAAACATATATAAACGACGTCATATGTCTTGTCCTTTCTTTATTCTCCTCAACAGTAAATGTACATATTTAAATAAAAAGTGGCATAAAGAAATAACCTTGCAGCCCAGCTGGGTTCTGTATCCTATTTTGGAAGTTGGCTAACAAGACACTTCAGAGGAAGAAGAGAAAGCAGAATGCCTCATATAGTTTATTCTTATACTAAGTCATGGAAAGAGCTTTTCTTTCAATTGTTTGTATGCTTGTCCTTCCAGGATCCGAGTTAGGCATATTCTAGTAACTAGTAACTAAAATAAATGCTTTGGCTTATGAAAAAGATGTCTGTTGCAGAGCAGGGGACTAAACACAAGTGCCTTCCTAGCCTAGTGCCTTAGCTATCAGCACAGGTTCTCAGACTTCTTATATCATCTTCACAGAACCACAGAATTGTTTAGGTTGGAAGGGACCTCTTGAGGTCATCTAGTCCAAGGCCCCTGCTCAAGCAGGGTCAGCTAAAGCAGGTTGTCCAATAATGTGTCCAGTTGTGTTTCCAATATCTCTGCAGATGGAGACTCCAGAACCTCTCTGGGCAACCTATTCCAGTGTTTGACCTTCCTTGCAGTAAAAAAACTGTTTTCTTTTGTTCAGATAGAATCACATAGGTTTTAAATTGTGCCCATTGTCTCTTGTCCTGTTGGTGGACACTACTAGGAAGAGTCTGGCTCCCTCTTCTTCATTACCTCCCATCAAGTATTTATACACATTGATAAGAGCCATCTTATCTGAGCCTGAGCCATCTCTTTTCCAAGCTGATCAGTTCCAGCTCTCTCAGCATCTCCTCCTTAATCATCTTCATGGCCCTGTGCTGGACTTGCTCCAGTAAGTCTGTATCTTTCTTGTGGGAAGCCCAGTCCAGTCCCAGTACTGGAAACAGTACTCCAGGTGTGGCCTCACCAGTGCTGAGTAGAGAGGAAGGATCACCTCCCTTGACCTGCTAGCAGTGCTCTTCCTAATGTAACCCAGGAGGCTGTTGGCCGTTTTTTCTGCAAGAGTACATTGATGGCTCATGTTCAACTTCTTGTCCACCAGGACCCTAAGGCCCTTTTTGGCGAAGATGCTTTCTAACTGATCAGCCCCCAGCGTGTAGTGATGCGTGGGGTTATTCCTGACCAGGTGCAGGACTTTGCACTTCCCATTGTTGAACTTCATGAGGTTCCTGTTGGCACCAGTCCTCCAGCCTGTCCAGGTCCCTGTGAATGGCGGCATAACCATCTGGTGTATCAGCCGCTCCTCCTGGTTTTGTATTGTCTATAAACTTGCTGAGGGTGTACTCTGCCCCATTGTCCAGGTCATTAATGAAGATGTTAAACAGTGTTAGCCCCAGTATCAACCCCTAGTGTACACCGCTAGTGACATGTCTCCAACTGCGCTTTGTGCCACTGCCATCTTCAGTGATACCTTGCAGCCTAAACCACATTATTGAGAATCAGTCTCTTCCTCAGTGGTGAATGAATTTATCCAGTAATAAAGCACTTTGTACTATTTTGTTAGAGGAATCATTGTAAGTCTAATTTGTTTCTGCAAACTTGATTTACGTTGAAAAAGGAATAGTTATTGGCATGTGGCATATATGTTCATTTTAAATACAAACAATCAATCTTGAGAAGAAAATAAGGACATGATTCTTCACAACACTGCATTTGTCTTGCATCAGATAACCTACAGCAATCCAAGTTCTTAAGCTTGTATGAAATGAGGTGGAAATGTAGGTGTGAGATTCGCTTTCCTATCTCAGACACATGGAACAGCTTTGTCAAGAGGCACAGAGAAACCAAGTGGCTGAATTTTGTTCTAGTTGGTACAATATGTTGTGTTTTGGGGAGTTTACAAGACAGATTAAACTTGATTTGAAGGAGAAAAATCTCACTATTACTTTGTACTTCTGCTTAGCTTATAAAAACCACTAAATAGTTTGAGGGCAAAGCAGTGAGACATGTGATGTGGCTTGTCCCATAATACTCCAGGAAAAGTGAGGGTCTCAGGCTAATCACTTCTCTGTTTTTGACCCATTTCTTTGGCATCTCCTGGGAAACTGCAGAATAAAGTGAGACTTCCAGAATATCCTGTGGGCTTGTAATGGCATTTTATAAATCACCACATTTACCCTTTCTTTATAGGAGCTGATACACTGAAAATATTAATGAATATCAGTTTCAGTATTGTGTTACTGAATAAAACTTACTTTAATTCAGAAGTTGTCATAGTAGAAGAAGAAAGGCAATGGGGTAAATTTAGTTCAGAGTTATTTTTATTAAGTTTAATGGCAAACCATATGTCCTGTGTCCATGAATTTGAACAAAAAGTATTGCAAAACAGGGAACAGTCCTTTCTGTTGAGAATTTTCTGTTTTTATTTGAGTTAGGTGTTATTTTCAATGCCTCCATTTGGTGTCTCTGAAGATACATAATTTTCCAGTATTTCATCTTAGGAGCCTGGCCAAGTTTGCAGCTGTCTCAAAAAATCCTAGCTAAAGCCTGTGTCAAATTTCCTTTTGCAGGTTTGCAGCAGGAGCTTGATCAATATTGAGATTCCTGGTTTTCCACTTTTCCTAATTTGCCATTTTACATGCTGTTGTGTAAGCCTTGATTCATTAGAGTTTTAGAAATACGGAGGTAGCATTTCTATAATGAGCTAAGTAGAGCTATGAGAGTATCCAACCCATAAAAGAGTTTTCCCTTCCTGGCTGCAGATGTTACCCCCAATAAACAGCTAGCAACACCCTACACCCTGCAGTCTCTCCTCATTAGCTCTGCCCCATTCTGTCCAAGACTGCTGTGGGACACCCACTGCCCCATGCCAGAGGGTGAAGTACAGTCATAGTTTTCCTGAAGGGTGTGTTGTGTTGGCACCGTACTATGATTTATGTTGTTCTGTCCCATCTTCCTAATATCCAGCCCTGGTGTGGAAGCCCCACGCTTGTCATTCTCTTCTCCTTAGCTTCTGCTTTTCCTCAAGTGCCTTACTCTGCTTCCTATCCCTGTGCCTTGGCCTGGCAGAAGGCTGGTATAAACACTGAGAACTGCTGTGATGCTCTGGCTCGGCCCCTGACCTAAAGTCTGCGAAAAGGAAACTTTCAGGGTTTTGAGTCAGATTTGTGGCTCAGGGTTAAACAGTGGGGCTGTGTGTGGATCATCCTTGACCTCTGCCTAATGTCTGTTCAACTGAAGACATATTTGTCGTGTCTTAGCCTGCAGATATTAAGTGCTTTGATCTATGAAAAAAAGCTGTGACTCTCTTAAGCCTTGAAAGCAGAGCAATGTCACACAGAAAAACTCTACCAGATCTTTTGAAATAACATATGACCGACGGTCGTCCTAGAACTGATAGAATGAGATACGCTGCTATTACTCATCTCTCAGGCTGATAATGGACCATTTTTTCCTGCACTTTTGCTTCTTATTTGTTGATCTATTTCTAACCTGTCTTGGTTAACAAACAGAAATCTGTAGCTGCTATAGCAGCAGCTGTTTCTGTAATAGCTGCTTGAGAGATTTTATCAGAAGCCTTTAGGAAGTCTACAATCTTACAAGCCTTGGACAGTTAGCACCTATTTCATGTCTTGTATGAGCTCTAACAAGGTAGGCAGGTACTGGATATCATTGTGTTAACTTTGTGGTCCTGCTCTTATTTTGCTTATCTTGGTTAGTTGCTGATTCAGTTTAATTTACTGTTTACATTTACATTGCTTTATTTTTCTTTTAAGGGAAGGCAGAAAGCATCTCACCTATTTAAGGAATTACTCTGGTAGTGACTATACCAAAGTTTTTCCTCTGTCCATGCTAGCAGCATGATTGTAGTAGGTGAAATAGCAGTAATAGTGATCAGTATTTAAAAAGAGATTGGATTGGCAGAATGAAAATGTCTCTTGACCCAAATGGAAGACATTAAAATTAATCACTGCAACCTAATGCTGAGTTCAGAAGTTTGTTCAAGTGAGTCTTGTGGGATTCCTGAAGCTTGATAGCATGCCTTTCAGATCTGTAAGACAGGTTTCTTGAGCTGTACCTTTCTTACAGTCATGGTTTTATCAGTTCATGAAGAACAGTGGTTTGCAGTGGTTTCTGTATCATTTAGCTGGAAACCTAAAGGGACTGTATTTATAATTGTATGCCAAATTTAATTGTTTTTTTCCATTTGAAATGGTATTTCATTCTTGAAAACTTCTGAAGAGCTTCTCCATGTGAAAGGTGTCCTGAGCACCACAAGTTAAATGCATCAGGCTTCATAAATCTGTCTCTCCTGTTTGCATTTACTCTGTATAAATATGTCCTGTGTGTTTCTTTCTGTCCATGTCATACTATAATGTGCTGTCATTGAGCTTGATCAGATACAAGACCCATCAAAATTAAGGGAGAACTTTCTGTTGATGTAATTGAATGTAGAATTGTGCCCTCTGAGATAAGCAACAAAGCCTGCCAGCCCTCCGTGGGAATATTTGTAATAATTTTACTGTCTTTTTTGGGAAAGGTGAATATTCAGTAAACACATTGTTCTGAGTTTTTATTTCTGTGCTGGATGTCTCTTCCCTGTTTGCACACAGGATTCTGTTCACAGGTACCAACATGTCCTGCTGATGTGTCCAACTGATCAGTTATTTTAACCTTTGTAAGGACCTTGAAAGCCCAGCTTTCATGTAAATTGTTCAGAGGGAACCTGTCCTACGATACCTAATAATAACTAATGCAGACAAGCATTTGTTTCTCAGGTGCTGTAGGAATCTGCTAAGCAATCTTGATTTGCACTGAGATGCTACAAGCAGAGCATTGGGGCAGAATTGCCCCCAGAACAATGATATTCGCATTATTTCTCTAGAAGCTATGTGGCAGTAATTTGTTGAGAAACAAGACAGCAGCATGGAGTTCCTACTTTCTCCACTACCTCCTCAGCTACTTGGGAGGAACAAAATCAAAGCTAAGCTATGACAGAGCCTGTATTTCAAAGTTTTGTATGTAAAAATACTCTTTTTTTTCTCCCCTTTAATCTTGGCAAGACATTACAGTTTCCAAGTGCTTCTTTGTATGAGTTGTCTCTGTGGTGAGTCTCTGAGGTCTGGCATTTAGTACCCGTGGGCCAGTACTGGGCAAATAGCTCTGCAAAGCTTTGTCTCCTGACTTCCTTTTGTTGGATTCATACCAGCCTGCCTTCCTCTCCACAGAAGAAAGAAACTTGTCATCTACCATGCTTTTCCATAAAGCTGTTCCCCACTATGCAAGGCCTAATAAGTCCTACATTGGCTAGAATCCTACTTCAGTGCTGAGGAAGGAAGGGCAGCCTGTAGTTTGATTGCTATGGGATCTCTGATCTGCAGAATATGCTGTGACTTGCTGAGATATTTCTCCTGGGTCTGCTGGGGTGGGAAGTTGCCTTACTCCGTTCGGTGTAGCAGTTTTATGTTTCTTGCACATGGTCCATTATTTTGGCTGCTGAGAGGGAAGGCAGAGCTGTGGCTCCGCTTGGTTTCTACCACTTTGCTTTCTTCTCAGTCAGTTGGGAAGCATCCTGTGTTTTCTTTGAGTCGTCGGTGTTGAAAAGGGGATGTGGGAAGAATGTTCTTCTTGTCTCCTGAACTCCTCTGGACAGTTACATCAGCAGTGCATCTGAGGTGAATGTGGAAAGAGAGACAAAAGAAATTGCAATTAGGAGGAATTTGAAAATGAAATCCACTCAATGTCATGTGGAAAAATACATAGAGAAGCTATGAAAAATGTCATATAGTTCCCATTAGTTTTCTCACAATCACATCAAAATCCTACTGTGAGTGAAACACTTTCTAAAATGTTTGAAGTCTGCAGCAGAGCTTACAATTTTCTGACCGTGGTCATAGCTGATAAACAATGAAGGAAAACTTCTGCATAATTCCTTTACCAACTTCATTGTGTTTTAACAGAACCTGTTGTCTCCAGGCTGTTTGCTGTTTCTGTAGTGTGCTTATTTTGTATGCTGAGGCAGCATCATTTAATTTCCAATTCTCAGATGTCTGGCTTTACTGTGACACACAAATACAGATACTGAATTTTTCAGTGGAAACAAATGTACTGTCTAAAAAGTGTCTTGCTGTTGCATAGCTATTGCTAGAGTTTTCTAATTCATTTTCATGTGGTAGGAAATATGTAGATAGATAAAAATCTTGAAAAAAATAATTAGATTATGATGCATGATATTGCTTTTTTTAAACCAAAACCTTTTTTTTAATCTTGTTCCACTTCACTCCGCCTGTGTACCCTTCACTATGGTACATGAACTGCTTTTCAGTGGTGTTGGAATGAATTAACTGTTTAAATATGAAGTTGCTATTCATTCCTGTGAAAAATGTAATCATTGTAATAGAAGAAAACTAACAGAGCATTTAAATTTACATTTCAATTAATATTTTTACAGCTGAAATTATTTTTGAGTCAGGTTTTGGATCGTCATTCTTGAAATATAGTTCAATATTTTTTTATAGAAAACTCTGTATTGTTGTTTGAGTAGTTACTAATTTCTTTTTTTTTTTTTTAAAGAATTTTTAATTTCTGTGAGAGGTTTATCAGTGGAAGTGATTTCTATTCCCCATGTTATTTTTAGAAGATCAGTACTTGATGCATGAAATGGAATCCTGGTGTCTGCCACAAATTAACAGTAAACAGGCTGAACTCTGGGACATTAAAAAGTCGTTATCTTTAGCTGTTGCATTTCAGCCGTACTTCAGTTCTGGAATTCAATAAAGAAATCTAATTTCATTAGCCTGTGATGTCATCCCTGTTGTCATAGGAGCCTATTTTAAGACTGTGGCAAATTTCAGGTAGAAATGACAAGTAGTCAGTCAATAATAATCACAAGTGGTCTATAAGCAAAGAAACAAGCTTAACAAGTTAAGCTCCTGCTGTGGTGTATTGTCTCTCTTGGCTTTGAACTGGACTTTTATAATACCAATAAGTGTAGCAAATGGGGTTTGAAGTCTGGCTGCATTTATACTATCTATACAAATCTGAGCATTTTGCATACTGCAATGTTCTGTTTCTGTTTTTCTGTCCAGCTATGTTGAGTGTTTCAGAAGGAGTTTCTCCACAGAGCTCTTGTTTCAGTAGAGTTGACTCTGGAAATTTTCATTGAGGAACTGGCAATTTAGAGCGCTTAAAAGCATGCTGGAGCCAGAGCTGTCAAACCTGTGATGCTGATACACTTGACAGAAAGATTCTGAATCAAGGAAGGGAGAGGTGTGTGTTCTTTCTGTAGAAGAAAGTAGGCAGGCAGCCTCTTGGTGCAGTGCAGGGGCAATGCAGGTGAAGCTCTGGTCTGTTTGCTGGGGCAGCAGAATAATGGTTGGAAGGAACCAACATTGATGGTGCAGCTGAAAGCAGGGAAAACTGGACACCTCACAGTTCCTTGTGAGGTGTTACTGTTGTTCCTCCTCCTCTTCCTCTGTTACGTACATCTCTCTGCAGTGCACGTTCATGCAAAACATTGTAAATTCAGGGCTGGATGCTGAGGCCCTGGTAGAGCCCTTTTGTATAACTTTTGGCTGCATTATGTGAGGACACTCATTGGGCTAATCAAGCAGATGAAGGGAATGACAGAAGAAAGAGATGATGTTGCTTGTGATGGAAATCAGCAGTGTTGGAATACTGCCTATCCAAACATCAAAATGTTTTTTTCCTTTTTGATTGTTTTACCTGCTTTAAAATAATACATATATTTCAGATGTGCGGTACTTCCATGGAGTGAGACATAACAATTGTGTGAATTGATAAAACAGTTTTCTTCAAATGATTTTAAAGAAGTCTTTCTGTGTCTTGCTGTGTTTTGAATTATACTTTATGGCCCTAGGAGGCATCATTAACCAAGAAGATGGGTTTCGTTATTTCTTTTTTTTTTTTTTTTTTTTGAGAAAGACCTGGCTTTTTACTGCTAAGAAATTACTTTTCTTTATGTCTTTAAGCGATTTCTGTAAATTCATGCCCAGATCTTTGTTCCTCAGTAGATTTCCCTTTTACAGTGAAGATGTAGAGAATTAAGAAACACGCCATATGGTAGTTTCTATAGCAATAAATTAAAAACTGTGTCTTGTCAGCTCTTGTGAAGTATGATGCAAGAATTAGTTTGAGAAGGCACAGTTTGCATATCTTGTGTTCTGACAATTCTCTGTTATTGTAATGGTCTCTGGGACAGTTGTTAGAAGGAATTGTGAAAAGGGCTAGTTGACCTTTGTTTCCTACTCAGGCTGAGTAAACTCATCATTTCATCCTTTTGAATTACATACATTCAGCACTGGACTATTTCCATATTTCTTTCTCAGTATGTAGGGGGCAAGATTATAGTGATGATGGTGCAGAAAGAGGTTTTAGTTAAGGCAGGACTGTTTTAAACAGATGAGGCATCTGCTGAATCCATACTTGGGTGACTTATTTAATAACTTGTTGTCAGTGGTATTCAGTCCAGGGTTAAGACACTTACGTTTTAGTGTTTACAGGTAGGTGTGTATGTGTACACTGCATGCCTGAGGTCCTCTGTAATCAAGGGGGATTGAGTCAGTCCAGCCTAGGGGATGATTCAGCTCATACTAAACTAGACATCTAGTATCTGGTTTCACAGGTGTCAGTTCCCTAATAGGTTTTTTAAAAATCTAGCCCAAATGTAGATGTCTTAATCTTGAACTGAATGATTATTCCCACCCTATGACTATGTGCGCTTGCAGCCCAGAAGGTCAACTGTATCCTGGGCTGCATCAAAAGCAGTGTGGCCAGCAGGTCGAGGGAGAGGATTCTGCCCCTCTGCTCTGCTCTGATGAGACCCCACCTGCAGTGCTGCGTCCAGCTCTGGAGCCCTCAGCACAAGAAAGACATGGACCTGTTGGAGCAGGTCCAGAGGAGGGCCACAAAAATGATCAGGGGGATGGAATGCCTCTCCTATGAAGAAAGGCTGAGAGAGTTGGGGTTATTCGGCCTGGAGAAGAGAAGACCTTATTGCAGCCTTTCAGTACTTAAAGGAGGCTTATAAGAAAGATGGGGACAAACTTTTTAGCAGGGCCTGTTGCGACAGGACAAGAGGGAATGGTTTTAAACTAAAAGAGGGTAGATTTAGACTAGGTATAAGGAAGACATTTTTTACAATGAGGGTGGTGAAACAGTGGCACAGGTTGCCTAGAGAGGTGGTAGATGCCCCATCCCTGGAAATGTTCAAGGTCAGGCTGGACGGGGCTCTGAGCCAACCCGATCTAGTTGAAGATGTCCTTGCTTATAGCAGGGGGTTGGACTAGATGACCTTTAAAGGTCCCTTCCAACCCAAACTATTCTATGATTCTATGACTTATAGTTAGCTTGGATTCCTGTACTACAGCATGACAAACAGAAAGCTGAGACCTGCAGAGGAGAGGTCTGATGAACAACCCCGATGTTTGGGGAGAGTGAGGGAAGACTGTTTTCCATTCTACAGAATGATGAATATGCAGCCTGCTTTACCCATGCCTTGAAATACTCTGAACCTGAAAGGACTTGGACTATTATACAACAGTGATGGCATGCTAGTACATGGTATGAGTGTACCACCCTGAATGTAAGTATTTCAGGTCCTCATTCCTGAAAATGACTCCTTCATTACCGTAGATGTTTCTTATTTCACGTTTGGCAGTATTACTCAGCCAAGGCCTGGTTTGTCCTGTATCAGTTATTACTTATGTTACGTGGAGACCCTGTTCACAGTCCCTTACACTGTTTCTGTTGTAGAAAACTTGCAATTAAAGGTTATAAGGTTTGATGACAGGATGATAAATGTACAAGTAGGGTGGCATGGGAATAAAATTATGGGTGAAGAGAGTCCTGCTACATGTATTTGCAAGTTCGGTAACATGGAAATTGCTGATTATAGTGTGTTTCCACAGATATTTGTAAATGATCAGTGATTTAAAAAGGTGATACGCTCTTTTTTGAACCCTGAAGTGTTTCTTTTTCTACTTAGATACTGAAAATCTCTTGAGAACTTGTTTTTAATGTGTGAAAGAATTACAGATATGCCACAGCACCACGTACACAGATGTGCACACCAAACTCCTGTAAATGTCATCATGCTTGCAAATAAAATTGTACTCATTACAGAACAGCTGCATCTGTGTTGTAAGGACTTGTACAGTGGTTTCTCAGTAGACATTTGGTACAGCATTAAACATGTAAATAAGGATTATTTGCTTTCAGAACAGCGAGTAATACATTAAGTGCAGGTCTGAGGAGATGTATTTGAGGATGCAGAACTGCTTTCTTGTGACATCTGGGCATTATATCTTGAACAGATTGAGCCCTCTGGAGACCACTAGGATCAAGATATGTAAGAGTCCTCTTGTGCTCTTCCACTGAACTGTACTCCATTGGAGAGCAAGTGATACAAAATCTTGGAGATGTCCTTTCCTTTCGAAAGGAAAATGAGTGATTTTGTACATTTGGGGCACGTTCTGCCCTGATGTAGGTGAATGCAATTCCCTGTATGTCAATGTAGTTGCACCCACGGATGTGAGGGAAGACATATAACTGAAAGAATGGAAAATATTGCAGAGAAGGCTAAGTCAATAAAAGAAATTAAATGAACAGTAACAGCATTAGCCTCTTGCTTTCTGTGTCCTAAAAGAGTTTAAGCTAAGAGCTAGAGAGGCTATTTATTAAAGGATGAAAATGGAATGTTAGCAAAATTGAATAAATTGGTTGTTGTTGCTTGAGTCTTTGTCTCTGGATTCACAAAAGGGTGTCAAGATCATATGCTGGGGTTAGATAGCATTTTCTGGAAAGGAGAAATTTGTACCTGTGGTTACAGAGAGAGGGAAACAGTGGTAATGCAACTATTGCCTTCTGCTGTAGAGATTGAAAGTCTTTTATGTACAAGTCTAATATTCAACATTGAGTTTTAACACAGGTAATGATCTGGGAAGGTGCAAAAGCCACAGGTAATGTCCTGACATAGAAAAGAAACTTGATACTTTTAGAGTTAGTAGGAACTGGCATATTTGGTGGGTAATCTTTAATGGATTAGGTTTGTTGTGTTCTTCTTTTAGTCTGGATGTACAATCAGCAAGATTAAGCAATAACCCTAGATTTACAAAGAGGCTTTTGAAACAAAGAAGAGTCAGCCTGAGAAGACGTATGAGTGAAGCATAAAAATTTGTAGCAGCAGGGAGAGACCTTGGAGTGGGAACAGCAGCAGTCAGAAGTTGGTGTGACACTGCCAGAAGTACCACCAGCATCCCAACCTCTGCTGAGCCTGGGCAGAGCAGCCGCCCTGTTGGACACCACGAGGAGCCGGCATCCAGCTGGTGGGGTGACAGCATGGGGTGCCACAGTGCGGACCCACACGTGGGGTGCCTGTGTGTGAGCCTGGGGGACCTTTGTCACTGGTGTGTGCGTGGGGAGCACCCACATCTCACAGGAGGGGTGTCCGAGTAGGGGAGCCCCCACTGCCAGGAGAGGGGTGAGTGCTGGTGGCCCACATGGCCTCTGAAGAGGTGGTGTGCACGTAACTGCACACTGTGGGATTAGAGCTTTGGGGGTTTAGTTATGAAGGCTATTTTGAAATTTGTAGGGGTTTATTAACATTTTGTATCATCTTTTGTTTAGAAATGTAGGTGTACCCAGAGTGGCTAAATTTCTGCAATTATTTTTCAGTGGCAAATGATCGATGATGAGGCACAGTAGAGGAGTTAATGGCATATCTCAGCTCTCCTGGTTGGTGTTGTACTGGTTGAAACACTTCTGATAACTCGGAGTTGGTGAACCTCAAGAGATGCATTCCCGAGTACAAAAGGAGAGTGGTGTATATTCCAGCCAGCTGTGACGAGGCCTGCAGAGGATTGGAAGCTCCTCCATCCAACAGGAGTTAGCTCGGAAATTGCAGTAGTTTTCATTGTCTTGTGAGCTACCTGAGTCTTGTAAACAGAGTACAGGCAACAAGAGAATTTGTATCATGGAGTCAATGGCATATGTAATGGCTAGGAGAGATACTGGTATGCTGTTTGGTGGATACACTCTCCTCCTCGGGGTTATCAAGAAAATCATGACAAGGTGAGACCTCAGAGAGAAAAGAATGAAGTACTGTCCGTATATTGAAATAGTTTTTAAACATTCATATGCTAGACTTCAATTAGGAGGAAGAAATTATAATATAGATACTTAAAATGACACAGAAAATTCAGGAAGATAATAATGCATTACATGGATGGAAAATTGAATACAATTTTTGAAGAAAGAAAACCTAGTAAGTATATTAAACATCTGAGTAGCATCACCATAGTGCCTGAATAGATAGGCAGGCTTAGCAAGAGATGGTATGCTTTGATGTAAATCTGATATGGGGGAGGCCTGTGTATGTGTTGAGAGATTTCTGAGGTAGGCAGTACTGAAATATTTCATCATCGTGATTGTCAACGTTGCACTCATTTTCTGAAGTATGGCTAGAGACCATGATATAAGATGTAAATATCAGCATAGGTTACGTAAGATAAATTTCCTATGACGTCAGTTATTTGAAAAAGATAATCCCATTCTCTTTCCCCTTAAAATTGAGCATTTTTCTGAATTCCAAATTTTGGAATTTAGCATGGTTTTTGCAGTGAAAGGCACTGTGTATTACTGATTGATTGCCTCAGTCCTGTGTAAGCCAGCAGGCTCTTGTCTCTGTGTTGTTCAAGCTCCATGTGTGGGCTTTAAACCTCTCAGCTGTCTTTGAAGTAGACATTCTTTTTCATCTGCTTTACATGTGGGAAACTGCTATGTAGGCTGATAATGTGTCTTTGCTCTCTGAAAATTCAGTAAATAATGTCAGAGACTTGAGAAGCATTCCACATTGTACTTTTTTTAGCTTTAGAGTATGTTTCGTCTAAGGTAGTCTATTAACATCAAATACAAATTGCCTCGGAGGCAGAGCTTAGAAAAACAATGTTGTCGTTCCACGCTGTAGCCATAAAATCCTTATCGACATTGTCCTTGTAGTCCACTTGCATTATTGCTGTTTTGTCTTTGGATCGTTACTTATTTGATAGACCAGTCATTCACCTCCATCCTCCTGCTCTTTCATGAAGTGCAGTACCACTCACTGGAAGGCGGTGCAGACTTCTCATTCCCTGAGGAGTTAAAAAAAACATACTCTCTTCCCTTTTTCTTTTAAGCTGGGTTCCTTTCTGGTTTTTCCGTTTTGCTGTATTTTATGCCACAGGAACAATGTTCATGATGTGGGTGTCAATTTGCTTTGATGTTTAGCCATCCTTGAAAACTGTTTACTGCTTCCTGTGCTCCCTTGTCATGAGCACAGTCTCTTAAATATCCTGGCATCATTACAAGATAATTTAAATCCACAAGTAGGTATTAGTAGCTGTTTGTTTCTTTCAAGTTTTTTGCTGTATATGTAGAGACACACTTTTTCCATAGTACAAAGAAAGAAGGTAAAAGTCGTATAAGATCAAAGCATCCACTATTTTTATTTTTGAATGTAATCCCTGGATGATGCACCATGGGCTAGCTGGAAATTTGATCTTTATTGACTCTGCCACGTAAGAGAAAAAAGAAAATAGGTAAAACCGAAAATAGTAATTGGAAATAGCTCCTGTGGAGCAAAGCTGTCATGAAACAGATTGATTCAGCAGTAGCAGAGTTGCTTTATTGATTGTGAGTCCTTAGTAAATTAAAAAGAGGACCAAATGCGTTAATCTTTTGTGTGTGTGGTGACAGTGACAATTTAGAATGTTCTGCCAGGATAAAGACGCGTATAGGAGTGTGGGAATGTTATCTACTTCAGTCAGTAACAGGCTTTTCAGAGATAAGACCAGAGTTCAAAAACCCTTCTGGGTTAAATGTTCTTTACTGTACTGTAGACAAAGAATAGAAGAAATACTGTTGCTTGGGGTTTTTTTTAAGCATTCAGGTAAAGTTATTCTAGATAAAGGAATGAAGCATAGGAATTGCACTAATTTTCTTCAGATGTTCACAGTGAGTTCCTTAAATTTGATTCTCTGTCTGAATGTCAAATTTGTTGTTAATAGAAAAAGTGCAAAACTTTAATGTATTCTAGCTGAGGATCCCTGTCTGCTTCATAAGCAAAACTCAGTTTTGGATTTGGATTTTTGACTCTTCAATTACTGCTAATTACTTAATGTCATTGCCCATTTGCAAGTAAATTAATCCTTTATTTATATTTTCCTCCCCAAATCATCACTGCTTGTCATAAGGATGAAATTCGTTTAGAAGGGGAGCAGCCACACAGTGTGAGTTGATAATACAGAAGCTTTTCCTCCACGGAAAAGTAGGGAACAGGGACAGAACTGAGATCCTGTGCTGGTGAGGACTAGACTTGCCAGATGTTACGTACAAAAGGTAATCTCCTGCTTTTCAGCCTCAAATTCTGTACAATCAGAAATTTGTTTCACATATTTCTTGTCGGCTTAGCATAGCTGAAATTCAGCCAGGAAGACACGCTCTCCTCTTTTACTACCTGCTATTTTCCTGCCACTTCTGCCTGAAAATCCAGCTACGAGGGATAGTTTTGTGGCCTCTTACTCACAACGTGCTATCTGTTATAGAGGGCTCTGAACCTCTGCTATTTTGGGTGCACAGTTGTTAACAGGACAGGGTTTGAGGAGCATCTTCTGCTAAGAGACTCTGAGGGGCCACGCAGTTGGTGGGGGAAAAGGAGCTGGGGATGCATGAGGTAAAGCGGTGGAGAAGGCCGGGAGCAGGTGGAACCATTTCCCACTGCTTCATATAGGGTCCCCAGCCTGGCACGCAGAGAAGTGAAAGAGAACAGTCCTCTTCCAGGGCCTGGAGGGAGATGGGAACTGGAAGTGTAGGAGACCCCACAGAGCTGGCAATGATTGACTCTTGGAGAAAGTGCTGTTCTTGAACATCATCTGGAAGAACGGGGTTTGTAGTTACTACTGACACAGAAGGAGGGACAGTGGGGTAACTGAGCCTCCAGGAAAGAATCTGGACAGTCTCATGTTCAGTTTATTCTGCCATACTTGTGAAGAACCTGGTCTCTGTCTTGTCCCCTCACACCTGTCCCCCAACAGCAGTGAGCCAGAGAGGCCAAAGACAGATTGAGATATCATCTCACCCATTTCATCCAACCACTTCACTCGCCACTTCTTTTCTTTTCATGCTTTTCCTTTCCTTAATTGCTGGACCTGATTAGTCATCCTCTGGTTTCTTCGCCTTGCCACATAGCTACATCTTTTTGCAGAGGCTTGCACCTAGTCGTGCTTTATGGGACAACCTCCCCATCAGATCTGTGAAGCCACTGTGTTTTCTCCTTCACCCCATGCTTCTTTGAGGATACCTAGAAGAAATTGCTTAGTGCAAGGGAAGGTGTATATTAGCAACTGGCTGCCATTCATCTATTTGTGTAGCTATTGAGGTGCTTCATAATCATTAATCAGAGCTTATAGGTAGGCTTTATTCCTGTTCTCCCATATCTCTCTTCCCCTTTCAGCCCTGCCGTTTGTCACCCTTGTCATTTCTTGCCTTAAATTTAGATAGCTCAACAGGAGAAGCTGTGTCACTCTATGTGGGTGGTACTACAGTGTAAATATTTTTTTTCCTAAAAATGTAAATGCCATTGTGCATTTACATTGTGCTCCAGTGTGCACAACATTAAATAGTAAATGTTGTTAAGTGGTAATTTGTAGTGTTTAGAAGCCTTGCTTATGCAGTCTCTGTCTTGCCATTGTTTTTGTGCTGAATGACTGATCATTGCACCACTGTTTTCTCTTTGTTAAACGCATCTGTATGCAGAAGCAGAACGGCTTAATTTGTTTTGATCTGGCATACTGTAGTAAGTCTGCTTTTAATTTGCATATTTAGTAGGTTACAAATCAGGTGGCAGCACTTTCACGGTGCTAATTCTCCAGTGTAGCTGGAACCGCTGACTTGAATAGTTTTTGACCACTTTTCTTTTTTGGTAAGTCTTCTGTAACTCGTTTCGCTTGCTTAAATGACCTGCTCCTTATTTTCCACAGCAAGAGTTTCTCTCATTTGGGAAACGTAAAAGGATAACGTTCCTAGCCCAAGCAGAAGCAAAATGTAGCACTACCATCTGGGCTGTGAAATTAGAATAAAGCTGGAAGTATTACCTCAATATATTGCCATGGCTAGAAGCCCGATGGCAAATAATAAAAGGGTGGTCTGGTAGTTGGCATGTTAGTCAGGATCTTGGGAGACTGCATATGCTGGTTGTGCTGCAAACCTCCAAGAATGTGGGCAGGTTGGAAATTATTTCTCTCACATAATACTGGTTATCTAAATGTTATATATCTACATAATTTATTGTTAATTGTCTCAGCTCGATCTTCTGTGAATGGATAGTCATTTCCAGAGAGTATAGGGTCATTCCACATCACTTAGCTCTACATTTTAGATTAGGATGAATCACTCTGTGGAGATACTTGTCTCTCTCTGCATAGACTTTAGAAAAAGAGTAGCTGACTGCCTTAGCTCAGGTACCTAATTTTCAGATGCCTGAGTTACAGCAAATGAGCTCTCTCCTCCTCTTACGCAGTTGCCTTTAGTTGAGGGGTAGTAATCCTTTCCTACCTCACAGCTACACATGGAGATTAAATGGTGCTACCGTGTTCTCACAAAGCAAGCTATTACTGTGAAAATAAAAAGAAAAATATATTTTTAGTATTTTAATTATCTATACATACACATATATTTGTGACTGCCTCAGATTTTTGAACACAGTGCTGAAAGGCAGAGATCTTAAGGACAGAGACCTAGAGGCTTTTGCATCCCTAGGAAATACGTAGCTGTTTCATGGCAATACTCTGATGAACACGCTGAAGAGGCAAACAAAGCTAGGACTTAAGAATGCCTGGCATGTATATGAAGCTCTGTAAGTCATGCTCATTTGTGGTGGCTGGTTTTGTTTCATTTTAGATTGTGATGGATTTCAAACACCCTGATGGCCATGCAGTGGCAATTATGCTGCCCCGATGCAGTTTATTGGTGATGGCTGGAGAATCTAGATACCTGTGGACACATGGGTATGTACAAGAGTCCCTGCATTGCTGATAATAGAAGAATAATGTATGTTGTTTGTTTGCTTTGTTAATGACATTCCGTATTTAAAATTGCTCTGAAAGAAATCAAGTCAAGTTTTATAATTAATATACAAATTCACTCCTTTGCTCAGATGCTGCTCAGGTTAAACTGAAAAAATTGGGGATTTTAGGAAGTTAATTGCCAGTCCCTGAGCTGCAGTTTCCTGCTGCTGTCACTAGTGAAATTTCGCTCGGAAATCGCTCTCACATTGGCGGTGTGAAAGTCCTCAATGAACTCTGAGATGGCAAAGAATTGATTGTACTGCAATTAGCTTCACCATTTCCTTTCTCTCTTTTCAGCCCACAGCTTTTCCCTTTGGATCACATATGCCAAAAGCTTTAGAGAAGGGCTGATCTAAGCGAGTGACTTCCCCTGCACATAGAGCATGAGGGTGACAAAGGGGAGTCTTCCTGAGCTCTTCCCAGTTGCTTTACGGACACTTTAACTACTGATAAGGCTGCATTGTACTGAGCAGGGTTGGGATCCTGGGAAAGAGATTTCTTGAAATATGTCTTGAGGCTTTGCTTATAGTAGAGTTTAAATACATGCTTTTTAAATCATGCACCACTGGGAGATACAGTAGGAGTGCTGAAATTGGCGAAAAGGCTGAAACCTTGGCAAGCTCTGAGAGTGACAGTAGTACACTTCAGGAGAATGTGGAAACCCTCATATTGGACAGAAATGCCCATGGTAAATGTTTCTTCCTTTGTCTGACCCAAGCCGTCACTCGTTACAGCAGTTAATTGGAGACACTAATTACATTCTGTGTAAATTAAACATCAAATCCTTTTATTGGCAGAAGATTTTCTGCCTTTTAGTTTTACTGGTTAATTTGTATTATTAAGAAGGGTGAATGTGAACTCCCCAATGACCTTTACATTGTTCATTTTTATAGAGTGCTTATACTGCCTGTATATTCCCTCATTAAATTAAATAGTTGTAAAAAGCAGCTAGTACTCCTGATGTGCATCATTGTAGAAGCCCAGGGCAGTGAAGTGCTTTGTTTTTTGGTATACAAGACTGAACACTCTTACCATCATTGTAAGTTTCTTACTCTGTCCTATCAAATACTGTCAGTCGTCTTTTGGAGAGGTTATCTACAACTCTGAGAACATAGTGCAGTTTCCGTGTCAGTGACGTTGCTGGCCTGGGGAGCTGGGGGGCAGCCCCCAAGCCTGGGCATCAGGCAGCTCCATGGGCCCGGGCTGAGGCCAGGCTGGGACGTCAGCCCGCGGGTCAAGGCCCGGATCAGCGCGGCAGTGGCCATGCGCGGACACAGCTGGGATGCGTCTGGGGCTGTAGCTGGGGCAAGGCCCAGTGGGACAGCCTTGTTTAAAAGCAGCTCCCAGGGGAAGGAGGGGTGGCCCTTGCTGAGGCTTCTGGCTGTCTTCATGACAGCTTTCTCCAAGGCCACCAGCTCTGCTCTTTCCAAGCTGGCCCTGGGCAGCCAAATTCCCAGGAGGGGGAAGGATGCACACAGGCCACTTGCAGTACTTGCCAGCAGGCATTCCAGTTGGGGTAGTGTATCTGCCTATTAAGAACTGGGATGAGATTATTACTTAACTCACTTGTACCTTCAAGTGATGGTTGTCTTTTGAGAACCAATGACATGAGCTACATTTAAAATGAAGATCCCAGATCTTTTTACTCATGTATAAGTTATTCCTGTCCCAGTGCATGTCCACCTTTCCTAGAAATAGTTTTTCCATATATTTTTAAAAGCAGTAGTGGATCAAGATACTCAACTGGAATAAGCTTTCCATCATGCTAGTGAAGCATACTATTGTAATCAACAACATTAATCATCCAGCGAGCAAGTGTAGTTAATTCACTTGCATACATAACGTCAGGATGTATTTAAGATCATTTATGATGCCTTTTATCTACTCCTCAGAAGTCAAATTAGAGAGCAAAAGGTTCCATTTTGGAATTATTCTGGAAATGTTTTCAATGTGTATATTGGGATGCCAGGGGAATGAGAGACTTCATTTTGACCCTGTTAACAAAGTGCAGGGGAAATGTTTTTTGTTCTCTTCTCTCTGAAAGAGGAACATATGGTTAAGAAATAAGCTATACAGTGTCATCAAGTAGAGCAACAGGTATGTGTTCTTTTTGTCTTGTAGGTGAAAGTAAAATTGTGGCTTTTCTGATGAGGTTCATTTGTGATGTTTTTTCTGATGAGGTTCATTTTTGTTTGGGTAACCCGGCAAAACACCATTCCTGACACTGCAATAGTAAAATAACTCTGTGCGAAGCAAGACGATGTGCAGCATTTTATTTTTGATATTGGGAAGCCTGTTTTCAACACAGCCTTTGTCTAGAGTTCTTGCTTGTAGTATAGGCAAAAGGAAATGATGTAGGTTGAAACTAGAATCTTGAAAAAGAAGACTTATTTCTGAAAATATTTGCTGCTATGCTTAGCTTATTGCTGCAGGTACAAAAGAAAATAAAACAGAAAAACTGCAAACTCGGGATTTGAAGTTCTCCTGTCCAGGGAGTCTTGGGTATCCTCAGCTGATTATTTCATCATAGCTTCATTATCTGCCATGAACAAGACAGTTCTTTATTAGATCCCATCCTTTCCATGGCTGCCTTTGGGAGATTTCCATTCTTGACACTGTTCCATGTCTCCTTTTTGCAACATCTAGATGGAGCATCAATGTGCTGCTTCTTGGTTTCCAGACAGAAAGGACCTGCTCTCGTTTCCTCTGTGACTCGATTAGAGATCAGTTTCCCTGCAGTAGGAAAGATGGCATACAGCAAAGTATGGGAATGCTGATCAGGCTGCAGGCTGCCTTCTTGGCATTCAGATCATTCTTCTTGGCATTTGGATCATTCTTCTTGGTTAAGTACAGGCACTGGTCAACAGTTTCATGTGACCTGCAAAAAAGTTCCAACAGAAATTTGAGATGAGACTGAATGTTCTGCTTTATGAAAAGATGTAAGATACTTTTTTCCCCCTTTTGGCTCAACCTGTGAGGACTAAACTCAGCTAACCAATATGGAAGTCAGTTTTATACTGAGAGTTTGTCCTGCTGGGAGTCAAGTACTTTGAAGTCAGCAGCTCTGGAGGGGCTTCACTGAGAGGCCAATTCCGTAGAGATGATTTCTTTTTTCTCCCCCCTTCTTGAGGAAATTACTGCATTAATCTCCTTGATGACTAAGTTCAGGAAGCATTTCAGTGTGACAGTAACAGCTTTGAAGTGCTAAACTATTTCCCTGAAGAGTTTCCATTTTGTTCCAAGAGTAGCTACTTCTTCCCATGTGCAAGTGATGGGAAACCACACGTGGGTGCAGCTCTTTCTCTTCTCTCATGTTGTGTTCCGCATTTTACTTTCTCATTTTCCTCTTCTCAACTTTGAGAGAGATCCATTTGTAGAGCTATTAAAAATTCTTGGTTTTGGTATTTTTTCGTAATGTAAATCTCTTCATAAAATTATTTGAAACTTTTGTCACCCCAAAAAAGTTCCAAATCACTTTCATTTTATGAATTTTGGCTTTGCAGAAATATTTTTGTTTTCCATTAAGATCAGTGCCAAATCCAGAAGTAGCTTAAGAAGCTCTGCTCTCAGTTTGCTTGATTGATAGATAGATTTTGGTCAAGAAAGAAGATCTATAGCAGAGTTTCTCCCTTCAGGCATTTTAGCAAATCTCCCAAGTGCTACTTCCTTGCATCTTCTGTTGTCAATAAATGGAAGAGCAATTCTGTTGCAAAGCAGAATTCATTGGAGAGGCCTGTATGTAACAAGAAACTTCAATCTGCTAATGTAGAGCTCAGCCAATGCTGTGCTTTTATGCCCATAGCCACCATTTTCACTAGTGTATTTTAGCTTTAACAAATATGTCTCAGATAAAGTCCTAGAAAAATAAACAATCAAACTTTATGGAAAGAAAGGAAGGGAGGAAAGGGAAATGTAATTACTTGCAATTAAATAACATTTTAATTAACATCATTAGTTTATGTGTCAGCACCTCTCTTTTTTTCTGAATTTGATTGAGTGGAAAACTGAGAAGCAGCAGTACGTTAAGTAGCATGTTGTAATCACACTTGTCACAGTAGTTAGGAAGTGCCTTCTTATAAAGATGGATTGTTTTTTTCTGATGCAAATTATTCTTTTATTTTGTGTTACTTTGTTTTAGGATTACACCCCGAAAATATGATGTCATTCGAGCGTCTGAGCTTGGGCAGAAAGTTGGAACAATCACTGCTGATGTTGGAGATTTAACACTAAATCGAAGAGAAACAAGGACATCATTTACCTTCAGGAAAGTGAGGAGAAGCCCTTGCAATTGTAGTAAGTGTCTTGAGGTGATCTTCAAGTCAAAATTGTTATTTATCACCAATATGTAAGCATTTTTTTTTAGCAAACCGGTTTATCCCTTTGGGTAGTTTTGACAGTCCTGGTAGCCATTCCTGAATGGCTCAGGGTTAGGCATACTATATGGCTTGAATCGGTTGCATCCATTTGGCTGCTGTAGTTTCTCTACACAGGAATGCATTTGGCTTGCTCTAGAGCTAGGCAAGTAAATCTGGAATCTTGCATTTCATTGGGACCTCAAGTGCTGGAATAATGTACCAGAATAGAAGTAGCTACTATCCTTCAGGTTCCCATCAGTTTTTGTTGCCTTTTAGTTGAAGGGGACTGTAATTCTGTGTAAATAAGTACATTAGAGAAGGAGAAGCATTCAGATCTGTAGTGATAGAGCCATATAAGTGCCTTAGGGCAGGACAGATAATAATAGATAGATGGCTCAACAATTACATGGAATTGAAGTCCATTTGTGCCCTCAGAACAGAATTTCGGAGGCTGAACTGCAGCGATGTCGTGATCTTTGATGTTAGAGGCACTGTCTCAGTTTTTAAAACGTAAACCTCGTTAACACAGCAGGATGAATGATCACTGCAAATGGCCTCTGGTACACGTGGGCAGGTTGCTTGTTTTAAGGTCATCAAACACTTCTGCAGTTTGACCTGCATTTCAGTTTTTAAAAGGTAAAGGAGGAATGAAGCATGTTTTTGCATTTTAATATTTCACTTTTAATTTTATTTTGCTAAATAAGTTCAACCAACAAGGAATGACTTTAAAAAATTTTATTTTTTGTGTATCTGTTGCTGTATCTAGTTTACCCATCTGTCTGTGACAGCCAGAAAGGACAGCAAAGACAGGTACAACCTTCATTTCCCCACAGTGAGATGGAGGCCTCAAAGCTGGAGCAAGAATATGTGCACAAGGTGTACGAAGAGATTGCCACACACTTCAGCAGTACCAGGCATAGCCCATGGCCCCAAATTGTAGAGTTTCTCAGGTCACTACCAAAAGGGTCAATAGTGGCTGATGTGGGCTGTGGTAATGGGAAATATCTAGGCGTCAACGAGGATTTGTACATGGTAAGTAGAAGCTACTGTCATTTGTGTTCATTGGTACTAGTGTTTATTCCGTCGTGCAGTTGTAGCATGTTGGAGCTTCAGTTGTGGGAAGAGTGCCAAGAACCAGAAAGCTGTTTCCTGATCCAAGATCAATTACCAATTGTATTAGATTTCCACATCCATTCACTATGTGCATTACCCTTTTCTTTTTTCAAAGCCACTTTTGCTTTGCAAGTCAAAATATGTTAATTAAAAAAATAGTAATGGGTGCAGTGGATTGAAAAATTGTAACGGGTGCTTTAGCCTTTTTTGTTGTTGAATAAGCTTAATAAAAGGGAAAATGGTTGGGCAGTTTGAATGCTTCGAACAAGGTTTTCACTTGGCTAGTGGGTGGGGAATGCAATGTACATGTGCCTGAAATCTTCATGGGCAGTACTACTTTTTATATATCCTTTTCACTTCCCTTTGGCCTGGTGGCATGGCGCATTTGTGAATGATGTCATGCTTGGCTGTCCCACCTCTGACTCTGTGCATAGGCCCAGTAGATTTGCCAATATAAAATCCGTGAGGGAGTCTCAACTTCAGCACAGGTTTCTGGCCTTTCTCTCACTCCCTTTTCTTCACTTTTAGACAGTTCTGACATCATTCTTGCTGATGTTCTCATCACCTTCCCTGTCTCACAGTCTGTACTCAGCCCAGTTTTATTTCTCTCCCTTCCTATCAGGGAGACATGAAGCACGTACAAATATGAACCAAGAGATAGTTTTAATTGCAAATATTTCAAAGACTTTTTGGAAGAGTCAAACTTCCTGTTGTTTTTACCCAAAAGAAATCTTTCTGAGAGATGTGCATTATGCTATCTGCTCTCCCCTGTTCCAGAATTGTCTGATTCTTTCATGTGCTTGTACTGTCAAACACTTTGAAATCCATCAGGCTTGAAAACTTCTATGTAAGGCAAAACATTCATTATTAATAATGAAAGTCAAACTTGTTTGTCTGTTTCAGGAGTTTCTGCCCTGCTATTTACATTCAGCTATAAAACATAAGTTGTTATTTACAGCTTTGTCTGTATTTGTAATGGATTTATTTCCATTACTGTTCTTATAAGCTAGAACAAAATCACTGATTTATAAGGAGGTATGTTTATGCCTGACTGCTGTAGCCTGAAAATAATTATTAATGTTCAGTACATTTCAGTCTTTCATTCCTGACTTCTGTAAGAAAAATCAGCAAACCTAACTAGAGAAGAGAAAGTTAATCAGGGTACCATGAAGGTCACCTGGTCCTAGAATGAATTTGGTAAGTTGCTGTTGTGTAGGTTTGTGGAAGGCTTTTAAAGCGAAATCTCTGCAAGATGCTGTGTTGAGAAATTGCCAGCACCAGTCTGTTTTCTGGAGCCCTCAGTTAACCAACTAAGGGAAAGAAGGATCACATATCTACTGGCAGTCAAATGAAAGCCAGCCCCTCCTCTCTGTTACTTTAGGAGTTACCTCATTTAATGTGTGCCTGCAGGAAAAATCCACAAAGTGAAAAATAACAGTGAAAGGGAGGAAACTTTTAAAGAAGCAGTTGAGACAGTTGAAAAACAGAATCTGGGAATTGCTTCATTCAGTTGGCTTCCTTTGACGTTTTATTTTCTACTTATGACAACTAGTTCTTGGAGCTAGACTCTAGACTTTGCATTTGCTTATTTTCATCTGCAAGCTAGCACAGAGTCTCAGGAGGATGGATGTGACTCCTTCTTTCTACTATATTTATTTTTATATGTCAGCCAAAGTGTGGTTAAAGGAAAACCGGTGTATATCACATTTACAGATTTTTTAAAACTTTTGACAAGGTATCTCAAAAAGACTAAGAGAACTAAATTATTGTAGGTGAGAGGAACGGTGTGGTGTTACACTGGTTTGGAGAACAGAGGAAGGTAGGACTGTTAGATGTCATTCAGTACTGATGAAGGGTTATCAGTGGGTGTTGCCTAGATCACCTAGCGTGGATATGAGTAGTTGCTGCTAGATCCAAGGGGACCTGATGGTTTGGGAGCAGGTTAAACTGCAGCAATCTGTTTGCTGCTGAGAAGACAAAATACTTCAAGCACATTTGGTGCCATTTATCGAGTGGAACTTACTGTCACAAAATGCCAGAAAGGCAGGCACCGAGCAGCAGTCATAGGGATTGGGTCAAATTCTTCTGAGAGACATAAGATCACTTTGTTCATAGGTAATACAAACCCTCGTTCTTTGACCTGAAGGAAAGTGCCAGTAGACAGGACTTAGCAAGACATTTTTCTTATGGTCAGCTTTTTAGAGAGTGAACTGTCCTGACAATTTTTTTGCGCATCTTCCTCTAAAGCAACTAGTAATGGCTATTATTTGAAGCAAGGTACTACTTTAAATAGTTTGCTATTTCTATGACTGTGGAAGTGACTGACGTCAGTCCTTTATTTTGTTGATTCTGATTTGTGGGAAATCAGTACTCGTTTATTCCTTAATGGGAAGTCAGTACTCATGTATTCCTTAATGGGATCTTTACCTCTATTTCCTTGCCCTACTGTTCTATAGGAAGTACTGTAGAACAAGTGTTAGTGATGTATCAGTGTTATTACCGGTAGCCCATCTCCTTGGCAGGGTGACTGTGTTGGATGAGTCAGCCTGTTCAACCGTTCTTTTTATCTGAGGGAGAAAGGAGCAGTCTTTTCCACTTTGTATTGTCTTCCTGGGCTCAACAGAAAGGTCTGATTATACAGGGCTGTTTCTCATATTGTTACTTCCATTTACCACGGGTTGGGCATGGAGCCAACGGTGGGGGGTTAAAGAATATGCTTTGTTTATCAGGTGCATCATTGGGATAAGGAGAGTGCTCTCTAGATGCAGGGCATCAGTTTCCTCCCTCATTTACTCCTCTTGACTTGGGAGCATAAAATCCAGGCAGAAACTTAATAAATTACTGCAGCCTTTCCTTCACAGCAATTGCTGTGGCTCCTGGTAAGTTTTTATGCACAGTGCACTGGAGCTCTTAGCCTAGGTCCTATTGGGAAAGAAGCAATACAGCAATGCTGTGAAATGAGGAGTTATTTAGGGGTTGAGTAGAGCACTGCCAGTACAGCCATCTAGCTTGGTGTTTTTTGACTCAGAAATACTGAAAAACTGAGGTAAGCACTTTCTGAAGGCAAGTGATATGCTATAAAGGTTATTGTACATTTTTAGATAGGATGCTTTAAGTAGCAACACTGATGGTAGATCAAAGCTAAGGTAGCTCTCTTGATGGTTTTAATCTTCAGACATTGTCTGAAAATGTCTCCACTGTGGCCTGTGCTATTGCATTTGCTTCAGTTTCTTTGGATGATTACATACAGCCTTATCTACTTGGGTATGATTGTGTGACAATGAAATGCACGTGAGTCCAGTTACGCTCAACGAAAATGACAGTGCTGTAATGGCCGCATTATTCTGACACAGTGAAGGAGCAGCAATTTCATGACAAACAAATTCAGATTAAGAATGTTTGAATGAGAGATGGAATCCAAGTCTGATGTAGTTAGGACAAAGGCTGAAGAAAGATTGAATTTAATAAAGTTTCAGATTACTTTTTCTTTTTCTCTCGCCCAGCTTTTTTATTGTTTGAATGAATGCAAAAGAGAGAAATGGTTTTAGGTTTTCCTTTTTTTGCACAATCCCCTCCCCACCCAACCTCATTTTGGGGAATTATTTTAACAGTTTATATTTAAGTGCTTTTGAGCTTAATATTCATCTCTGTAAGTAGGGCTTTTATTTTTACAGAATGCTACATTTCAGCCTTACCCATCCCCCCATCACCACAAGGGTTTCATTCCAGACCCAGTTGACATCATGGCAATGTATCTCATCAATTTTTATGAGCTTTAGCTCTGTCTCCCAGTTTCCAGTGTTCAGGTAGGTGTAGTGATGTGTAAATCCCCACAGGAATGTCCAGCATCCTCACAGGGCTAGGGTGTGAGTGAAAGACATTGCAGCCTTTCAATTTTGTGGTTTACAGTTTTAATTGAACTGATAAACTGGTGGGAAATCCAGTAACAAACAGCTGAAAATGCCATTGGGTGGACATTTTTTCTTTATATATATATATATATATATATATACATATATATTCTTTTTATATATATAAATTACTCTCCTTGCCAGAATACTGATACCAGGAAGAAAAATGATGGCAATGTAGGAGCCCAAATGCTTTGCTTTAATACAGATATGCCTATTTCTGTAGTGCGTGTCATTCAAAGGTAATCAGTAATGTTGTTTGTATTTCACACGACCTTGCAAGACACCCTTTTGCTGTGAGATGTGCATCTCTTTGTTTTCTGCATTACTGTCCCAAACTGGGATCTGCTGGAACTTTATAGAAGTTTGATTTTGCCAGGGTGTGAGGAAGAGAGAGGGTGAGGATTTGGTGTGGTTGCATAATGGTGGGTGGGTTTTAGTTGTGCTGGGTCCATGTTGATTAAGAACAGATTCCTATCCAAGGAAGGACAAAACTAACTTGCAAAAGTATATTTGGAGCCAGTTCACTGTATTTTAGTGATCGGAGGGCAAGGCAGAGGAACCTTTCCTGCCCTTTTCTCTCAATGAGTAGGAATCATTAAAATGATGGGAGATCTGGGATGAAGAGAGCTCAGAAGGAACTGGGCAACAGCAGCACAAAACCAGAATGAACGCTGAACTGCTCAACTTGGTTCTGACGCTTTGTCATTGAGAAGTGAACTTCATGTTTTAGACATAGCACTTTGTTTCCACAGACACCCTGAATGTACGCAATGGAAAACCAAAACACTACGTGAAAGGAATGCTAAAGGCCTGACTCAGACCAACTGGAGCAAGGAGATTTGTCTGTCTTGCTGTGGCGGCGCTGGTGTCTCTTTTTCTACGTATGTGTGTGTGTGCTGGAATGTAATTTGGTTCCCTGAGGCTCTCATGCTATCAGTTATAGCTGAAGTGTTTCTCCGGGGAGCCGCATAATTCCATTTGGCGGCTGGATTTCAGAATTAGATGTCGTTTTCTTCATCAGTTTCTAATGTGCTGAATCAATCAGGCTTCCAGATACTTAAATGAACTAATTCTACCAGGTAGAGTTAGTTATAATGAGATAACAGAGAAAGAAAATGTATAATGGTGGGCAACATCAACCTGTCTTTACCTATCTTTATTTAAGCTTGCAAGAGGATTTATCTCTTGAAGATTTGCAGCACCATTACAAAGCAAGCTATTTATTTAGTGTCTTTTGCCCACTAATGATCTATTCAAAACCTCTGCATTGAGTAGATTTTATAAAACTTAGTTTAGCTACTCCTGGCTGAAACGGTGGAGATGAGGGTGCCTGGGAACGCAAAGGAGCGGGATGGGATATCTGCCTGTGTTATCCGTTCCCAGGAAGCCAGTACAGAGCTGCTGCAAACTCGGACAACTCACAGGTGTTACATTTGTTTCTCCCTTCCCTTATCCTCTTTTATCTTAGTCTTCTTTGATACTTCCATTAGTCTAAAGGTTTGCATTACCCAGTGTGCCCTGAAGAGAGCATGCAGTATGCCAGAATGACGACACGCTTTTGCCTCTTCCCTAAGTTTTGTGTTTGCTGGGGTTCTAGTTGCAGAGTTAAGACCTCCATACTAATACAGATTTCCTGGCTTAAAACAAGAGTTGGCTGCAGTTAGTGTTCATACAGATACAATGAAAATCAGTGCCTGAAATTCCTGTTAAAAATGTAAGTGGATTCTGAGCCCCAGTACATAGGTGTCAGTGGCCACTCTGGAGCTCCTGTGAGCCATTGTCCACATCACAAAAAGCAGTGAAGAGAAGGGTGGAGGTACCTGCCGAAAAGGCAGGGATGTGGGAATGGCTGCCTGGAGTAAAATCGGACAAACCTGAGAAGCCAACCTCCTTTGGGAAAATAACTAAAAGGTGTAGAGCAACTTGCTGAGAGGTGGACTCACTAAGAGGTGTATTCAGCTGAACAGTCAGCCATGCTATTTGAGATATATATGAGAAATTGGGGGGTTCAAGCAAGGAATTTGATTTGGAAAACTGGGAAAACAGGTATAAGAAATGATTGAGAAGACTCACAGATAGTAAGAAATAGGGAACCTTAAAAATGTGTACAACCTGGCTCACTGAGAGATGTACTAGATTCTGTTGGTTTTGGACACTGAACTAATAGTAATTTGTCTACCTTTCTCCACTCTTCTAGAAGAGATGTCAGCAAGGACAGTATCATCTGCTGAGCATCAAAATTAGAGATATGAACTGGCAAAAATTAAAGCATTTTGGTTGTATTTTGAGAATTTTTTAAAAATGTTTTGATTACGTGTTTAATTAGAGAACAATAACCCTGTTCTAAATTAAAACATTCCTTTGAACTGTTTTCTGTAAATGAAGCTTCATCACATCAAAAGTTCCGCATGCTTCAGAATGTAGAAATCAGTTAGTAATAGAATTGGGAAAGGTTGGGTTTGCGGTCTTTGCTCCTTGCTGTAAACGTTTTCTTTACTCATAAAAATAATAGATAGGCTCCTTTTCCAGCCGTAAGCTGGCATTGCACCACTGAAGTTAGCTGCTTTTTGCTAGCTTATTGTTTTTTAAGAGACTGAAACCAATGTATTTTGGTTTTTAATGAATGCGTGTTTCTTGTAAGCTAGAAAATGCAGGAATGTGGTGATTGTAATTTTTCTAAAATATCATGCAGAGATAATTCTTATAAGGATGCTAAATTTGCTTAACTCCAGCACCAGGCATATCTGCTGTGGCTCACTGTGTTCAGCATTTATGTATATATATGCAGCACCTATTATAATGTTTACATTTAAGACAACTTGAAGTTTTAGCCTAATATACCTGTTTTTTAGCGCAGCTGTGCATTCAAAGTGATCCATTTCAAGGTCTTCATTTTCATTGTGAAACAGAATCTTTTTGCTTTGGATGTAGATTCACTTTAATAAGTATGACAATACAAGTAAGCCTGACTTCATAATTATTTGATATAATTTAGATGCAAATGAGGACTTCACATTCTGGCAGTCACGCCTTTGTTCTAGTTCTCAGTTCGTTGGATTTCATCAACATACAGGTAGTCCTTTTCAAGGTCATTTTGGGAGGGGAGGATTGAGTTCCATTATCCAGCCCGTTTTGACTATAGACATGCAGGGCCAAAGCAATTCTTTCTGGGAAAGCTTGTTGTCGGTGGAAGTTTCAAGTATTCTTTGCCCTCCTTCTGCCAGCAGTGAATTTGGTCCTTTGAGTTTTGTTAAATACTGCATGCTAATGTCTTAATTGCAAAAGTAGTTGAAGGCACCAGTAATGAGGCGTGGAATCTCTAACATGCAGGTTGTCAGTTAAATCTATTCCATGATGAGAGTAATTTAAAGACCCTACAGTTGGCTTCCAGTGTGAAATGATGGGGATTTATGTTTACTTCCAAGTAAACAAGAGTTTCCTTTTTTTATTCATAAATAACACTATTCACTCAGTGCTTCAGTAAACGCGGAGACAAGGCCAAGGAATAAACGGGAAGAAAGCAGTGCTAGGATTGATCTTTTTAGGTCTGTTTAGAGCTAATTGGCAGGACAATATGTCGATACTCATAGTACTGTTTTTGTGGAGGATTATCCTGGGTTGTCAGGTTGGCATTTTCACAACTGTTTCATTTACTTTGGACCAAAAGTCAGGGACCTGACTAGAAAGCAGCTCACCTGGAAGCTTTCAGGACATATGACTGGAACAGAATCCTGGTTTTCTTCAAAAATGTGATGGTAGACTGAAAGCTAAAATGATTTGAACGAATAGAATGAAAAGTTATGATGGAAAATAAATATATTTTCATTAATCATTGCAAAAGATATTTTTAATTTTAGCAGTACTGTTGTCTCTGCTGGATTGATTAACCAGAGCAAGTTGTTTGCTATTCTTCTTGAATCAAGGATGGTTTAGTATTCTTTCTGTGTCAAATGCAATAAACACTGTCAACAGTAATTATTTAGGATTCTGAATCTGTTCTCTGCTATATACTTGCTGCTGATCATTGAAAACAAAAATAAATTCAATATTCTCGTGCAAGCTGAGTTTGATATATGACTTTGTAGCAGGGCTTTGGTTTGAGTATTCGATGTGCGTGGCAGACATGAAAATGAGGGTGGTGCATGCCTCACTCTATTTGTTCTTTCAGAAGGGTTTTGATCAGTTTGGATGTATTGTTTTTATGCAAGCACATAAAAAACCTCTTCTAGATGCTTTTTCTTACCATTTTGACCTGGACACTGGGCAAGGTTCAAAGGAGAAAAAAAGAAACATTTTATGAGGTGTCCTGAAATGATTCCGAGGGGTCACTTCATTTGGACTGTACAGAACCTTGGAAAAGAAGAGGTTTTTTATGTTGTGCTTAAATTTTCGTGGATTGTGATACTGAGGGTGAAGAGGACTGTACCTGAGCACTTCCTTACTTACACTGAAATGGCAAAACCTGGGTGATTAGTGAAGCTGTGCGACATATTTCAGTGATGCCATCAAGGTCACCAGACTGTTGTTTACACTTGAAGATTCAGCTTTCGTGAGTTCAGTATTTGGCTGCTTCAAATGTTGTCAGATTTCAAATGGCAATTGAAAGGAAAAGAAAATACTCAGATTAGGTTATCTCTTGTTTTGGTGGTTTCGAGATACCTTAAGAGCCAGTTTTGAGGGAAAATTAGGTGGAAACCTGTTCTGTCTTAAGCTGGTTAAAAATCAGGGTGCTATAATGAGCTGTCTAATATCCAGTCTGCCATCTTTGTTTTAAGTAAGTATCAGTTTTTTTTTTTCTTTTTGTCTATACCAGGGAACCATATATTCCTCCTACTTAAGGCTATTTTCTCACACTTGCTCTTGTTTTTATTTTAAACTAAAATGTGTTACCTCAGTAGGAGACTGTGATGACCCTATTACTGTAAGCATCAAGTCAAAATCGTTCTCCAGTCTTGTAATTATCCTCTTACGAAAAGCGTAATGAAACACTTTCTGTTACAGGTTGGCTGTGATCGCAGCAAAAACCTGGTGGATATTTGTGGAGAAAAAAATTTCCAGGCTTTTGTCTGTGATGCCCTGTCGGTGCCAATCCGCAGTGGTTCTTGTGACGCCTGCATCTCTATTGCTGTAATCCACCATTTCTCAACAGCGGTAAGTCACCCCTCTCTGTGCTCCGCTGTACTGTTGTACTGCTGTGCAGAGCTACTAATGTTACAAAAAACTGCTAGTTTGGGCCCATGGAAGCAAAAGGGAAGAACAAAATTGGGAGAAATCGAAGGTTTGCACTTGGTGTAAGCAGTTGTCAGAGCAGAGTTAAGCTGTTGTGCTGCTGCTCCTTAAACTTTCTCTTCACATTCTCCCTCTGCTTGTCAGATGCCCTTGCTCTTCCTGGCACTTTGATTTAGGTGTTTGTGTTTCATTTTCATCTGCTTACAATTAATGACACTGGAGAAGGGGGCTCTGCTTCGGGAGTTAAGAGGTACGTTACCTTCCAGCTCAGATCTTGAGCAGATCTCATGGGGTTTTTCTCTATGCCTTCATAGTCCACCTGCAAAGAACAGCAGGGACTCTACTGGCTAATCTGCCATATCTCTGGGCTGTGTAAGCTTCTCCTGGCAGGAACTGTGCGATTGTAACAAGCTTCTAGACCTTGAAGACATAATCTGAGGTGGGGCCTAAGGGAATATTTCCCAATGCAATATAAAAAGTAGGAAGAAGTCTGTTTTGGAGAAGGCTGACATATCTCTGTTTGGGTGGTCAGGGCACCTGTGTTTAAGCCATAAATCTGACTCCTCCAGCTGCAGACTTAGGGTGTGTATTGTCAGGTATAGTAGATCTGAATCTGGGATTTTAGATATTGAACAACCTTCTTGAAGAGGCGTGTGTCCTTTCCAGCTGGGCTGATACATGCAAGAAATCCTGCTCAGCACAGCACTGTTTTCAAATGGAAAGAGAGTTGTGTTCAGGAAAATGTCTTGGCTTGCGCATAGTGATGGGCTATATTATGAATGAAAATGAACAGTGGAAAAAATTCCTCTGATTTTTATTGTATCTTGGGGGGGGCAGTAAGGAAGAACTGCTGCCATTCTATTCTCCTGTCTTTGTTTATGTACTAGCTTCACACTTTTGTTTTTCCTTTGTAGGAGAGGAGACTGGCTACTATCCGTGAACTAGCTCGGCTTCTAAGACCTGGTGGAACAGCACTCATTTATGTCTGGGCAATGGAACAAGAATACAAAAACCAGAAGTCTAAATACCTTAAGGAAAAGAATGGTAGTAAAGACAAGGAGGAGGAAATGGATATTGGCACGGCCCAGAGACCACTTAGTGATCAAATGCCTGATAGCAGCAGCCAAGACTCAGCATGTTCTGACCGACTCTTTAATGCCTCAAAGGACGAAGGCTGTGATGCAAAGCCAGTCGCAGACTCCAGACTGCCTGTTCACACTAACCGAACCTCCTTTCACTCTCAAGATTTGCTGGTTCCCTGGCATCTGAAAGGTGGCACTAAAAAGAAAGGGGAAAGTGTTGATACAGTGTCGTTTCCAGCTGGCTCTAAGGAATGGCAAGAACTTGGCCCTGTTTTCCACCGTTATTACCATGTGTTCTGTGAAGGGGAACTGGAAGCAGCGTGCAGATCCCTGGATTGTGTGAGGGTTCAAAAGAGTTACTATGATCAGGGAAACTGGTGCGTGGTTCTAGAAAAGTTGTAGTCTGTGGTGTTTTCTCCACTACCTGTGGTGTTTCGTTTGCTTGTTTTTTACAGTGTGAAAGGTATTTTTAATGCAGGTTGCAGCTATTACCTCTTTTAAAATAAAAGAATAAATATTGCTTATTGAGTAAATAATAGTAACTAGCACTGTGTGCATATGTTGCAAAATAATGGCCAAACTCAGATACTACCTCTGCAGAGTGTTTATTTTACTTTTGTGAATTACAGCGAAGAGGATTAAGTGGGAAAATACTGGCCATGGAAGTCAGTAAGGCCAGTGTTGAGCTTTTAAAGACAAAGGGCCTGGTTCTCCCTTCTCTTACACCAGTTTATGCTGGTGTAGCTGTAGTGGCCTCCCCCACACCTAATTGGAATGGAGCTCTGCGCCGGAAGGATAAAGCTGTTTGTTATATAAAACTGTGGGTCAGAGAGGAGGCAGTGAATGGCATGTGAACCAGTTTAACTGAAGAGTCAAAGCATTGCCTAAAGTTCAGTAGAGGGTCCTGCCTGTTTTGGTGTTTGTCAGGGGTCACAGATATCTTTCGGCTTGTAATTCTCTCTCTTTTTTTTGGTCCTGGTACTGATTTCCTCAAGGGGAGCTGGAAAGCCAGTAGGATACCACAGCCTTTTTTCTCTTCCTTGACCCTCAAGCACCCACAATTCATGCAGTCACTCCCCAGATTGGTCTAGTGTTGTCTGAAGGCTCCTCTGAGGTGTGAGGTACCCTGACTACCTCTGCTAATCGCCTGCCTTCCTGTGCGCGGGGCCCTGTGCCTGCAGCACCAGGGCTCGTGGTGTGGTGCCAGCTCACATGCCCCTGGAAAAAACAGGAAAAAGATTAAAGTGAGGACAATATTGGTGCAAATTTTCTGCAGGGTAGTTTCAACCCCTAAATGTTGGCAGTGGAAGAATTTTTATTTATTGTACTTCAGAAGAACAAAGAACTGGAGTAGAGGGGAACTGATGCTGGACTGGCTGACTCACAGCAGCCATTGTTGCCATTGCCTGCAATGACTAGCACAATTTATTTTACGCAGCTCTTGTGCTATGAAAGGAACATGCCACCTGCAATGCGTTTGCAGAATTAAAATATAATGGACTGGCTTTTGCATGGTGAGTGGCTATTGGTGCATCTGAAAACCAGTACTGCCGGGCTATGCCCTCATTGCCCTTTTCATTGATTCATCGCCTGTAGTTGTAGCAAGATCTATGGTACAGGCAGGTCATTGCTGCTGTAACTAATCGCATCTAAACTGAGGTGCCCGTCCTGAATCATACGGACTTGGAGGACAGCTGTGTGCCCTTGGCCTACTCCTGCCAGCCTCAGACTTGCAGGTTAAAGGGGTTGCTGTGCTGGCAGCCTGCTCCCAGTCACCATTTCTGCTAGGCTCTGCCATTTTTCCCCCCATCATATAATGGAGAAAATCTGAGGGGAACGACGGTGGTAAGAGAGGAGCTTGCTGCCACCACAATTCATCTGGCCTGTGCCTTGCTCGCGCTCTGCTTCCAAAGAGCCCTTGGGGAAGGAGATCTCATTCCTCTTATGCAGGAGGAGCCTTCCTTTCTCTTTGATAACATCTGTGGTCAGACTGTTGGCATTGCTGATCAAGACCTCTGGATGTGAGCAGGCCCTGGTGTCGTCAGGGGAGACATGGTGCTGGGAAGTGACGAACTAGCACTGACTATCGATCGTGCGGTTTCTGTCACAGGAGCAGCTCCCTGTTTGAACAGTGCTCTGGGTGTGCAGGCGTGCAGGAGAAGGCAGTTGTCAATCCTAGCCTTGATTTAAGCAAGAAAGTCCAAAATGAGAAGCAGAAACTGAGTCCAAAGAGTGAAGTAAACTGGTTGATGCCATAGGGAGAGATGGAAATGTGATCCATTCCCTGACTGCATTGCAGGACCAGGCTACCCCTCTAATCTTAAAACATTTACAGCGTAGCAAACTGTTCATTTCCTAAATCCAGACAACTGCCTCCTCCCCGCCCTTGCCTGGACAGTCTGAGTGAGAGGGGCTAATCAGGGCTCTTGCAGTCAGTATGGAGGTTCCCATACACTAAAGGGTAGCCTGTGGGCACTGATCGCATGTGTTTGATATTCAGTAGGGCTGGTACCTGTTCTCTGGCTCTGCTTTTTGCTCCTCTTTTGCCCCTTTTTTGTCTCTTACCAATCATTGTTTTTGCTGTTTCCCGTTTTCCTCCCCTTCCTTTGACCTAGAGGGGAACTTGCTTGTACTTGCTTCTGCTCCCAGCTGACATGCTATGGGCAGAGGGCGGCCCTGGGAACATGTGCAGGAGGGTGCTACGCTGATAGTTCTCATGAGTAAATGGCAACACTGAGTAATATATGCTCAAGCTGAGAAAATGTTAAGGAAACGTGGCAAATCAGCTGTGAGACCTAGGTGGTTATTTTACTTTTACTTGGCATTACGTACTGCTGAGAAACCTGCCTACCAGTTATTAAGACTGCGTCATGTTTTGCAGGGGTGCCCTGGTGTGCTCTCTTCCCTCTGGGATCCTTCCCAGAAAGTTGCATTTCCCACTGGCGGCCAGTTTTCTGAAGCGCCCTGTGTGACACAGTTTTGCACCGAGGCCCCTGAGCTGGCTTCAGTACTGGGACGCCGTGTTTGGGTGCAGCAGCGCACCCAGTTCCCAGGTGGGCTGCAGGACCGGAGCTAGCCCGGACGGCTCCCCGGCGCAGTGCCACACGGCGTTGGTGTGTCACTGGTTACAGAGGGCAGGGACAGCCTCTGTTGGGTGTCTGTGCAGTGACTAACTCACTAAATTGGGCTGCCTATTATTTCTGATTACTACGGATTGCATTCATGTAGAAGAAAGTAGGAGGGCTGGATTTCTTAAGCTCTTTATCTGCATGGCCATGTGTTTGTCGGTGCCTGGACTCCTGCTGAGCAGGCAGCAGCTGCTGTTCCATTTGCCTGTAGGTGCATTTTCCGTAAGGATATACAATATGTTGGCAAGAAACACAAGCACTGCTTGAAACAGTCCAAAGTGCTGCTGTATCTTGGACCTTGTGTGACAAATTAGAATCGGGTCTGCGGTAGTGCTTGATTACTCAATGTACTCTTGTTCTGACAGAGAGCACAGAGGTGCTGCCTCCAAATTCACCGCTGCCTCCAAATTCACCGCTGGCTCTGAGCTGGGCGTGGGGTTAAGCGCTGTTCTAACCTAAGACTCCAATGCACCAAGTAGACATAAGCCCTGAACAGTTGAATGTGGACTTCATGTTACAAAGCCATCTATTCTTCTCAGGCCCTGTGGCTCCCCCAGAGCTCTGCTGCCTCCCTCCGCTCCCCCGGCAGAGGCAGCATTAGGCAGTGACTGGTGTGGCATTAAGCATTTCTTGACTGCCAAGGCTGATTGATATCATTTCTTGACTGCTGCATAAATGAAGAGCTCAGATTCCCTCTTTCACCAGTTCTACAGTGAAGTACCTGGGATGTCTGAGGAAGGGTCAGAATTTGCTATCAGCCTCCAAATACCATCGGTATCCCTGCTGCAAGGTATTCCTTTCAGCCAACTGCATTTAGCTAAGTCACAGGAGCATTTCCCATCCCTTTCACCCTGACCCAGAGCAGAAAATGTTGCTCTCCCTGTCCCAGGTATGCTGGCGCTGATGGGTCTCAGCTGGTCCTGGAAGGGGGTTCTGGCATGGAGAACACTGGCTGGGGCAATGCTGATGTGTGGGTTGAACATGCAGTACATAACTCATTACCAAAGGGGTTTTCCTGGCATTGCCGAGGGCTGTGAGCCAGAGGCCGGGCCCAGGAGCGTGTCAGCTTTTCAATGACATTAGAAGAGTTGGAAGAACTCTGACATCCTCTGGGGCCTGGAAATGTTATGGAATATTTCTTTGATTAAAGTCAGGCAGTCTCTTCAGATGCTCAGAGAGGAATCAAGTGGTGAAGGAGAAGATGACAAGGGGGGACAGCAGGTAGGTGTTAACAAAATGTATTGCTGAAGTTTATCGAGGAGCTCATTACAACACAGAATTATGTGCCACCACAGCTGCCCTCTGCAGTACTCGCTTGCCCCATTTTGCCTCCCGGAAGTGTAATGAGCTGAAACTCTTTAAGGTCAACGGTTGGATTTAAATGTTACAGGTTTCACAGTGCAGTGGTTTTCATAATAAATATGTTCCTTTTTTGGCCTTATTTAAATAACAAATGTGCTTAAATGGTTATTCATTTGCAGTCTAGGAGATAAAGGGAAAGCAGAGTGCCAGGTGGGAATGACCTGTGCTGGGAATGCCAGTGCCTCTCCTGTGGAGTCCTCCCCTCTGTCCCAGTCATCCTCAAAGTGTCTCAGTGCACCCAGGAGTAGGGAGGTGGCAATTCCTGCTCCGGCCCAAATCCAACTGTTAGTTTAGCTCTGGGCATCTGCAGGCAAATGTCTGGTGGTGTGACCAGAGGTGGCTGTTTGTTTTGGGGGTCACAGTTCCCCTTATACCTAGCCTCCTGTTCCAGGAACCACCAGGCAACCCCACCTGACCCTGCATCAGACAGACCTGTCTGCTGTCCTGCCCTGACAAAACAAGTGCTTCAGAGCATTTGCACGCTTAAAGCTAAGCACACAATCATGTGATTGAAACCTGCAAAGCACTGAGGGCTTCTCTTAACTTCACAGAGGTCCTTCAGACTGACCTCCTGGTGCAGCGATGCCAGTGACAAAACTCCACCAGACCTCAGAGAGGCTGGATTTCCCTGGAAGTGCTCAACTGAAGCTTAGTGGGGAGAGGCTTAGAACAGCAGATGGCAAGGGACAACATGCTAACTGTGTTCCTTTGCTGAGTGAGAGCCCCGAAAAGCTGCGTGGGGACCACAAGCTTCTCTTCAGAGAGCTTGAAGGACTGACCTTGGCAGAGTGAGCAGATGAGCTCTTGTACTGCTCCTTGAGGCTATATGAACTCAGCATAGAGCAGAATGCAGTAGGAAAGGCAATTTTCCCTGTTCTGGAACTTCTCCAACAATTTTAATATGATGGAAGAATTCTTGATAGATTTTTATGTCAGTCCTTGATCAAAGTATCAAAATCTACTTGAGAACCTATTTCTGGTGAAGCTTCCAAATGATCATCCTAAGAGAATATTTAGGTCTTTACTGAGCAATAGAAGTCTCAAGTTTGTTACTTGTCTGGTTTTTTTTTTCTGTTTCATGTTTGTTTGGTTTTTTTTTCAAAACTGTTTCTCTATTTTTAGTGGAGTTCATCAAGATGTTTATTTTTGTGTGCACAACAATTTCCAATGTGATTTTATTGAAATCTGTGATGAAAAATTTGTGGATGTGTTTAGAGAAGTTCTGCATGTGGAAAAAAAATGCCATTTCCACGTGCAAGAAACAGTACAAAAAACTTTAAACTTTCATTTAAGTAAATTCCTTGTTTATCAAACATGAAAATAAAAAGCTGGTACAGAAAAATCACAAGTACTTTCCCCGGCGGCAAGGCACGCTTCAGCCACCGGACTGGCTGGTTAGTCTGTTTTTTCCCATTTTATGTGAATCTGGGAGAGGTCTCAAAGTGCAGCCCACAAATTTCCCTTGTTACTGGGGTCCATATTTCTGCAAATTCCAAAACTGGGGTTTGGTTAACTTTTTTTGCCTTGTCTTCTGTATGGTTAATAGTACGTACTATCTTGCCCCCTTCTTTCTCTCCTTTGCAGTGATACCTAGAAAATACTGGAGCAGTGCGCTGTCAATAGCTACTGCCTGTCCCACAACCGGGTGACTCCTTGCTCCCCTCGTCTGTGCCCCGATTTCCTTCTGCCTTATTCTGTATGTTTTCTGAGGCGTGTGCTCTTTGTGTTTGTGTAGTGCGAGCACAGCTGGGTCCTCCTCTGCAGCTGTATTTCACACAGGGTTTGGTTCCATGGGCATGGTCCTCACCAGCAAAAGCAGACTGAGATGTGTCTTCTCTTAAGCTGCAGATCCCATCTCTCAGCTATGCCGAAAACTCTGTTTGAGGTGCCTGCACGGAGAAAAATTACATGAGATACATTATTTGTAGGAGGAAAGAGGCCTCAGACAGCTGAGATTGTCCCAGCTCAAGGTTCTTCCATGGACCCATGCAGATCTGTACTGAGGGTCCAGATGGCAGGAGATGGTATTTGACCCCCTCCCAAGCTTTTGCTTTGCCTAATCTCTCCTTATTTTTTACACGTATATTGACATGTTTATAATAAGCTTTTTTAAGAAGTGACAGCTGAATTACAAACCATCAAGACAGAGAATTCATTCATTGCTGTGTTAGCAAACAGCATTCCAGTTTCTTCTGGAAAAGCTATTGCATGGTAGGAAATGTTGAAGCAGGATGAGGACTTAGGAAGATGTGCAGTTCAGAAGAATCTGCCAGGTATTCAGCCTTTAATCCTGCAGACCATCAGTCTGCTCTTAGCAGACAAAGCAATTAATCTGTACAAGAGATGCAGATATTTAGGTCAAGGTCTCTTCTCCCAATTTATGTACTCAGAGTGGTTTGAGAGGTATAGGAACAAAATGTCTAGAGCTGAGGATAATTCATCCTTGTCTCAGACACATTGCAGACTTGTTCAGAGGGGCAGTATTTTAGCGAGGGTTTGACAAACAGAACGGTAGTCCCATGCCGATGCAGAGAGAAGCCAGGGGTAGTTCATGTTGAAAATAAAGGATCTTCTGGACAGAATGACACTATTTATACTGCACCTGCATGATGGGTCCGAATCAGGCCTGGCTGCTGATAGGGGGTGCGTCTCTCTAGCCAGGTCTCTCACGTCTGTCCATGCTGTGACTGATTCATGATTTGATCCAGAAAAGCTCAAGATATCTCTGAGCTTCAAGGAGGCTGAAGACACCTGCTTTGGTGTCGGGTTATTTGTTCTTATGGGGACAGCCATGGCCTCAGCTCTCTGTGGCTCAGGTGAATCACAGAAAGTCAGATTCCCCTAAAATTCTTCTGTGCCAAACTTGTAGGTCACTGAGCTCAAGAGCTGAATTTACAATCCTGCATATCCTTCTGTGCTCCCTCTGACTCAGAGGCATGGTTTCAACACAAGAGGCAGTAAATAGGCAGAGTGTACTTCTAGGTGAAGATGAATGTTTGGGGTCAAAAGCTCTGAGAAGCTCTTGACATAGGAGCTTGGTCTCCTATCTCCTGGTGTGTATTTCTACAGCATCACACATGGTGAGAACAGAAGTGGACCACACTTCACAGAAGGGACTTAGTCCCATGGAGCTGTGATGAGGATGCCTTGAGAAAGGGCCACCTCCTGAGGCTTGGGCACAGCTTTGAAACGTAGCTAGGAGGTAGGTGAAGAGCTGCTTAGTGACGGGAGTACACAAAGCAGAACTACAAGTACCTCGAGCAAATGCTCAGGTCTACAAGGCTATTGTGTGGGAAGTTTTCTCATTGCAATTTTAGTTGTGTGTTATTTTGGATCTATCTCCATCTTCCCTATGTCCATGTTGCTAGGAATCAAGGTGCAACATGCACTTGCTAACAGGAGAGCTTGCTCCTTTTGGGGTCAGGTGTCCTTGGACCAGCTTTTGGTTTGTATCAGTCAGAGGTGGTCAAGGAAAAGGCCCCAGGAAGCACATTTGGCTTCTGGAGTGGCTGTGAAATAAAGGCTTTAGAAGAAAGATCGTATATCAAAACTGACAGAAGGAAAGGACGTGTATGGGGGCTCTGTGGAGTTGCTTTGCATTGATATTTTCTGTTTAAGCACCGACGCAGGGGAGGACCTGCAGGAACGTGCATGGAGAGCCGTCCTCTTCTGAGCTCGCCGGGGAGCTGCCTGGTCCACGCGATGCCGTGGGGAAGATCACTGTGCTGGTGCGTGCGCAGACGGAGATACAGAAATGGTGTCGTTATTCTTGTGATGCTTCTGTCCATGCTCGGAGTCAGGTGGTTGAGAGGGACGTTTGCTCACTTTCTAGCTGTGCAGGGATGCAGTACGACAGAAGGAGCAGGACTGGTGGGATTCCCTGAAAATGAAGCAGCTCGTAGCGAGGGGCTCCCAGCAGGGTCTGTTAGCTCAGTGTCTAAAAGAGAGTGACTCTGAGATAGAAGGACTTGCCTGCAGGATTGCATCTTTGATTTTCCTGGAATATTCTGAAGACTGAGCTCACAGCTTAGCTGTCCAAGAGAGATGGTCAGGGAAGCGTGATGCTTTCAGTGGGAATCCTTTTCATGTTTGGGGAAGGGGAGGAGTTACCTTCAGGTGTGGAAGGAAAATTACTTTTAGAGAGTAGAATTTGGAAAGACAACCCTTGCTACTGCTATGTCGCCTGACTTCAGTACTTGAGTTACTTTGCTCCCTGGTGTTAAGGGGTCATGAGCGGATGTGCCCAAGAGGAACTGGTCAGGCTTAGCAAAGACAAATGCAAAGTCCCGTTCCTGGGGCAGAACAACCCCATGCATTGGCACAGGCGAGGGACAGACCGGCTAGGTGGCATTTCTGCAGGAAAGAAGCTGGGTTCCTGGTTGACAACGAGCTGAACACGTGTCAGCCCTGGAACGTGGCCCAGAGCTTGTGCAATCTCTGTTCTTGGAGATTTTGAAAATTCAGCTGGGCAAAGGCCTGAGCCACTCGGTTGGACTTTGAAATTTGTTCCACTTTGAGTGTAGTTGGACTATGTGAGCTCCCGAGGTCCCTTCCAACCCAAATTGTTCAGTGACTCTGTGACCACAACTAACCTCCAATTTTTTCTTGTTATTTTTCCCCTGACCCTTGTCAGAAAATCACTCACCCGTGTGGTTCCCTCACTGCTCCCTCTGTGTCTCTATTTCCCTTGCTTCAGACTGATGCTCTTCCAGTGTCTGTGCCGTTTGCTGCAGCAGGGAGGGGACAGCGCAGGGAGCAGCAGAATGGGGCCAAGAGCTTCCCGTGCTCTTCATGGTCTCATTCCCTGCAAAGGTCCTTCCCTGCCGCAGACCGCTGGCAGTCTGGCACAGGACCAGGGTTTGAAGGGGATTGTTCTGAAGAGAAAGAGAAATATCATGGAACAGTGGGAGGGAAGAGGTGACACCTTATCTGTCTGCTTCTCTCTCCTTACTGTCACCTGCTGTCACATCCCAAGCCTCTGGAGCAGGCGGGCACAGCTGGCACGAACCCTGCAAAGCAGTACAGCTTACTGCAATTTCATCCTGCCCCTCATGTTTGCACTTTTCTCATGTGAAAAGATATCCAGACTTAAAAACTGTAGAAAGAAATATCTGCTTCTAATATTGCTAAATGCATCTTTCATTGAAATTAATTCACAAGGATAAAGCCAGCAACTTCTGGTTTTACCTGGATCTTTCTAATTTCCTATGGGTGTAAATACTTGTGATAGCCCTTGGTGCAGGAAATTTCACCCAGTACTTTGTCTAAATGCTTAGGGTCGGCTTGGATGCCACCAGGCTGGACCTGTGTGCCCCCGAGTTCCTCCTAGGCTGAGGAGATTGATTTGTGGTGGGGCTGTAAGCAAGCCCTCCGCTGGTCCTAAAACCAGCAAGCCACGAAGGAGCTCTGTGTTCGCGCAGCCAGCACGTACACGAGGTGGAGCAGCTTCCCAGGCAAGCGCAGGATCTCCCTCAGCCAGGCAGCTGCCACACTAATCCTTGTGCTAAATCAGGCAAGTAGGTTTGAGACCCAGCCTGGCACTGCCTTCTGCCCAAGACCAGTGAGGTGGGTGTTGGTCTCTTCTCCCAAGTAACAAGCGATAGGACGAGAGGAAATGGCCTCAAGTTGCGCCAGGGGAGGTTTAGATTGGACATTAGGAAAAATTTCTTCACCGAAAGGGTTGTCAAGCATTGGAACAGGCTGCCCAGGGAAGTGGTGGAGTCACCATCCCTGGAGGCATTCAAAAAACGTGTAGCTGTGGCACTTCGGAACATGGTTTAGTGGGCATGGTGGTGTTGGGTTGACAGTTGGACTTGATGATCTTAGAGGTCTTTTCCAGCCTTAGTTATTCTATGATTCTAAGACTGCCATCCACAGCGGGCTGCCAGACCCCTTCTGCCTGATCTAACCCCAGGAGAGGGAAAACGGCTGAAAATCCCACAGGGAGAGAGATGTTGCGTATGGCATTAAGTTAGATGTTTGTACCTCCCAAGCGCAGGGTCAAGACAGCCCCTGAATTTAGCCCTCTGATGTGTCTTTAGGAAGTGTGGCCATTTGCCATGGGCGACCAGGGTTGTGCTGCATCTCTGGGGGCGGCTGCTTGAGGACCTGGCCTTCACAGTTTGTCTTTCTGCAGGGACATGTGGTAGTTCAGATAATAGAGCTACAGACTTTGCAAAGGTTTCCTGACCCCCATATTATGTTGAATTATGTAAGAAGCAGAAGGAAAAATACAATCCTTTTTCTTGGCAACAGATCCTTTCACTGCTATAGCACGTTTTCGGAATTTAGGGCAAAGTCCTCCGAAAAGTCCTCCAGCAGGAAAAGTTCGTGTGGTTTTCTGCTCTACAGAAACACGTACGTTAGTGTGCAGACAGAACCAGCCTGCTGTGCTGGACAAACATATCCCTCTCATTCCCTACTCCTGATCTGAGACCGAATTGTGTTCAAAGTCAGGTTGGAAGGGGCTTTGAGCAACCTGATCTAGTGAAAGATGCCCCTGCCCATGGCAGCGGGTTGGACTAGATGATCTTTGAAGGTCCCTTCCAACCCAAACCTTTCTATGATTACAGATTCTCCCATCACGACCTGATTCCTTGTTTTGCTCCCGAGGCAACTCTAGTATTCCTGTCCCACTGCAGGAAAGCTGGAAAGAAATTGCTTTCCCTGCATTTCATCCCATTTGTCCAGGTCTGATCTGCGTGCCAGCCGGTGGCCATCAGTTACTGCCTCCTTTAAAGAGACACAGTAGTGCTGCTTTGCATAAAGTGTAAAGCCACCAGGACAATGGTTGAACATACAAACAGTTTATAAAAAGAGATTAGAATCTGTATGGTGTCGTGTTCCCCAGACCCTCCCTGCTATTACCAGAACAAATGAGGAGACAGCAAAGAACTCGGTGTTTCACCTCATCTAACACAGACTAAGGTAAAAACAAACATTCAGTGGGTGTTTGTGTGCATATCTTTTTCTTAAGTGGTTAGAAAAAACATCCCTGGCAACTCTTACCAGATGTGTTTACAAGATGCTACCTCAAAAGTTACTGCCACGTCTGGATGCTGTCAACTAAACTAGATTTAGCACTTTGCATTGCAGCTGCTTGCTTCAGTGGTGCCCCGGTCTCAGTGCAGTTTCAGGGGCATTCAAAAAAGGAATTAAATAGCTCAGCTACGTGCTTAAGTTTTGACTTAGGCATGTGGTTGTAGATCCTTTTTAAAAGTTCTTCAGGCTGCTGCTGCTGACTTTCTTGTACTAATCCCCACTGGGGCCACGTTTTATTTTTTAAAGGTGTCTTTGAATAGAGACTGGGAGAATAAGGAATGGGCAAAGATTCTGCTAGTCTGACTTAGTTTTAGTTTCTGAAATGCAGTAGAGGATTGTGTTGCTGCAACTTGAGGGTGAAAGAGGAAAAAGAAGACAGTTTTTTGCCATATTACTCTTCTGCCCTTTCCATCCCCCTTTCTTTGTTCTTAAAGGGCTGTTTTAATCAATCACAAGGTTGCTACAAAGCCATTATCTCCAAATGTCACTGTCTTATGGGCTGGAAAAATGAATAAGTAATTTGTTGCGGGCAATACTGTACTTTGCTTTTCCTCCCTGTCCAGCTTGGACTGCAGGGACCATCAGGTTTTGTGCCTGCAAACTGGTCTGCATGATCGTGTGGCCAGCCTGTTCTGCCTGCAACGCCACAGCTGCGGGAAGTCGGTGCTAAATTGTGCTGGTTTGCAGGAGTTTTGATAACGGAAATGTGCAGCCTACCCCTCTGAACTCCCTCACATCCCTGCCCTATGGAAACTGATAGGACAGCCAAGGATTTTCCTCTTCTGCTGAAACTCTGGACTATTTATACAGCTAGGTTTTGGGATCTCTCAATGCAGAACACTTCAGTACCGCTTCGGTGGGAGTCAGAGACCTCTGCCACTTAACACAGAAAAGGCTACATCTTTCTGCCAGTGACATGTCCTGACGCTGTCCGGAACATGGACTAAGAGTGTGTCCACCGCTGGCACCTCTCCCATGTGCCTGGACAGCTGGGTGTAGAGAAAGCATGGTTCTTCTGGTCAAAGAAGAGGAGATTTCTTTTCATCATTGACTATGATAGCTGATGTAGCAGTATCCTTCACAGCTGACCCTCCCCTTAGATCCCTGGTGTGCTGGAAGGCATGCCCCGTTCAGGCTGCTTCCTATGTAATACAGTAAGCTTATAAAGATTGGGTGTCACTTGATCAGCTGTCTACGGGGGACCCTAGAGAGAGCAAAGAAGGGTGTGAAGGGGGGGCACTGGTTGATAGACACTACAGAACAAAATAATTTGGAAGAGGAACCAGTGGATAAATTGTTTCACGTGCTGTTAGTAGTGAGGTTCCTGTGCTGGGAGCATATGGAAGAGCAAAATAGACCTGGGTAGGAGGAATGATGACAAGAAGAAGGTTAAGAGTAGGCAACTGTGTTTAAAGAAGGTAGCTGCAGAGGATCCCTCAAAAATTGATGAGCAATGGAGCCGCTGAGATGGAAAGATCTAAAATGTTGTCCGAAGCGTAATGGGCACTTTGTGCTTGAAAACTGCAAGTCAGAGATAGGAATGGAGGAAGCTGTTGGCCAGGGCTTGAAGAGCAATGCTGAACGTATGTTACCAGTCTCTTCTTGCCCAACATGGTGTAACAAAGGGGCGGAGGGAGGGGTCAAAAAGGAGATGGAGATGAAAGTCAGAGACAGGAATGAAATGTGTAGCTGGGTATGTAGAAATAGCAAAACAATGCAACTGGCTGATGGGGGGTGTTACAAAGTGCCCAAGGGTCAGGCATAGGATCATAGAAAGAATCAGATTGGAAAGGACCTCTGGAGCCATGTAGTCCAACCTACTGCTCAAACCAGGCTTAAATTCAAAGTTAGAGCAAAGTGCTCAGGGTTTTGTCCAAATAACTTAAAATTTTTTTCAAAGATTTTTTTCAAAAGTTGTGGTACCATAACTTCTGTGGGCTTTTCTCCACTAACCTTGATACAGGCCAATGAGATCTTTTTGCTAGTGCTGACTATCAGTAAAAAACTTCTTCCATGGAGGCATTTGTATTACCAGTTCCTGAAGTAATCCATGCAGCTCAGAGGAAGCATGTTCTGTTACATTGCTATACATCCTAAAGTGGGGCTAATGTTGGGTGTTGTGAAAATGGTCCCGTTCCCTTGTCTGAAGACTTGATGTTAGCTATCTACATTGAAGTCACCCTTAACTGAAGCGTTAAGGGAAAAACAAATGTTAAGTGTTTATTTATAAAATCTAAACAATGAAGGTGTTAATGCCAGAAGGAAGAAGCCATGTTTGATGTACTTTCCCAAATTCAAACCTGAAGGATTTCTGTCCTCTTACCTTGGAAGTGTTTATCTCACCCACGTGGCCATGGACCACCTGAGTTCTGAGTTTTCCTTTTGAGGAAAGAACCATGAAGAACAGTGCTAACTTTTATGCCCCAAATCTTATTTGGGACTTGCTTTGGTCTTCCTTGAAATAATCTCCCTCCCTTTACTCACTGGACTCTTACCTTTTTGATTTCCCTGACTTTTAATATTTGTTCCTCTGTCTTTCTTCAAGCCTTGGGAAATGGTGATGTCCTGTTCTTACGCCAGGATTAGGCATCTCCTTCCCTTGACAGAACCATTATGAATATGAAACTTTTCCATGTGCTGAACCTTCTAGTCCATATAAATCCATATAAACCTTCTAGTCCATATAAAAGATGTGCTTCATATGTACAAATAAGATTAAAGTGTGCATCTTGCTGCTGGCTTTTGACTGAGAGATTTTCATCACATCCATGTTGATACTGGATATAAGGTAACTAACTCACATTTCAGTCTTTAAGAGGTATCAGGCAGTGTAGGAAGTCAGGAAGTTGCTTTAAGGTACTAAGAGATGGAAAAGCAGAGAGATTATAAGAACAGGTTATAGGGAAGAGCTTGGTGAATAGAAACTACAACTTAATATCAATAGAGCATGACAGCAGAGAGTGGAGACTAACAGTGATCAGTTAAATGGCATGATCCCAGTGGGAACAATTAAAGTAAATGTCTATCGGAGATATGAAACATAGGCTAGAAAAACAGCAATCAGTCTGATTGATAGCAAGCTGCTGGTCTGCATACAGGATGAAGAGAACTTCTGAAAACGATACGGAAAGTCAGCTGTGTAGGTAGGTCTCTCCTGAGCAGAGCTCAGCCACGCTCCATATAAAGTGAAGGGCAATGAGTACGTTTGGGGAACCGTGTGCCAGAAATTAATGTCATGCAGCTGCCACTGCATACAGCAAATATTCTGAATTGTATAAAGTATTCCCCTGACAGTATGGGAAATACTGGGTGGATGGGGAGCTATCCCAAACACTTGCTTTATGAGAGATTTAGAGTGATAACATTTTCCATACACTACAAGATTTTCAGATTTACCAGAATCTGGATGAGTTTTAGTCTCAGAATTCCAGTTCAGATATGTTATACCTGTAAATATCACAGAACCAGTTTCCATTTGCAAAGGGAAAATGGTAAAGATTTGTCTAGAAATACTAAAGAAGATTAATAATTACTGTCTCAAGTGTGCTTTGTTTTGTGTATTCTTCTTGCTGCTACAATTAAGGATTTCTTGTCACTATCACTTTCTGTGTGTCACTATGGTTTTCTATAATTTATTGGGGAGAAAAGAGGGAAAGACATTTCATTCATCATTGCAAATCTCTTTTATGTGTGTTAATGCGCTTTGTATCAAGTGATTACACTGACAACAGCAGCATTTGGACCCTAATTTATTATGCAAATAACTTGCCCTGCATTAACTAATATGTGTCCTCCTGGGGCAGAATCAGAATTGCATGGCTTTGTCTAAACTGCTCTGAAAAGCCATACCTGACATCTCAAGTGGCCACAAATGAATCATTTTCCTTCTCTTGTCTGCCGCCTCACCAGGTATTTGCTACCGAGATGCTTATTGAATGCAGAGAGCTTGTTCCTGTGCCTGACGGTGCTCTTGTCCACAAGTAAGATCCAGATTTCTAGGCAGAGCCACCTCACCTAACTTTAAAAGATATCGATGTTGATGCCTACATCTCAGGTCAACAGCAAAACTCACTGAGTAGTTATCAGAGACAAATAGGGACTTTACAGTGTTATTTATCTGACTGACTTCATTTTGTACAAAATATTCAATATGTCTCCTGTCAGATGGTTACAAAATTATGACTTTTTCTTAGCCAAGATTTTGAAGCCTTGTCTTCACTGACATTCATTTTACCTTTGAGAATGCCAGCTGTTCTTCTTTTGAAATCTTGTCCTCCCCTTGCTCCTGTGATGCTTTTCCTTCCTGAGTTTCCTGCATTTCTAGTCACTTTGTGCATGTCTTTGAGTGAGCCAGCCTGCCTTCCCTCCTTCCCCCCTTCCCTTCTTCGCCCCCTCCTTATCTTGATGTAGTCCCATCCACAAATACAAAATTAATTATCACTGGTATGCGGACAAGCTGCAAGTCAAACTCTCCATTCCAGACATGTTTCCTTATGACAGATGAAAATCATGGCTATTTCCCTTGGCTATCTGGCAGACACAACTCACTGTGGCTAAAACAAAGTTTGTTAGCCTTTCTCCAGCTGTAGGTTTTTATGGCTTGCTTGCTGCAACATTTATTTTCCTTTGGCCTCAGCAGTGTAATCTTACCACATTTATATCTGGTTAGAAACCTATATCCAGTGTGCTACTGCAGAGGTTATCTTCCCAGCTTCTCACTTGCACTGTCTTGCCACTCTCCTTGCGTTCCTCTGTTGACCCTCTCTTTGTCGCATCCTGTTTGTCTGTTGTTTTCAAGGTCTTTGGGATGCATTGTGAACCAATGTTAAGTGAAAGATAATGGAGGTCATAAGAAGTCCTGGAAGTGGAAAAAAAAAATAGTGTATGTGATGCAGCAGCCAGCAATACCAGCTTTCTGCCTATGCTTTACCATTACAAAACAGCAACTCCAATGACAGCAGTAGTTTTTCCTTTGATTTTACAAAAGCAAAGGCAAGAAATTTCCAATTCACAAGCAAATAAGGTGGAGACATGTGCCATTGCAATATTAGTAATTAAATTTCTCCTTCCAATGCAGAAACACTTTGTATTATCACTCTAACATGATGGCAAGCTTACCTTTATTGTAAAACTAATGCCCTTTATCTAAAAAATAAAAAGAAAATCAATCTTCTACCACAACACACGATGATATCAGTGTATTTATTCTTAGCTATGTCTTTGTCTTACATTCCTGCTGAAATTTAAATTAAAATGAAAACTACTGAATGAAAGCAAAGACAGTAGAACAAATTAGTGTGATATATATATTTTTGTAAATGATTTTGTGCTTCTTCATGTGATGTCTTGTTCAGAATCTAGATCAAAACTGAAATGTGATTCCAAGGCCTAGACAGAGTTTAGAAATTATTAACATTAAAAATAGCTCATAGTCTGTTGCTGAGCCATCCTGTCTCCTCAGCTAGTTCATCTTTGATGCCTTGTGCGGAGCAGAAGACGCAGAAGCACATTTCTCATCACATTCAACTGCTCAAACACACATCAGTCCTTAATGTCAGACTTCTCATACCCTTGGATGAGTTCAAAGTATAAACTTTCAGCCAAGGAACTGCTAAAACATTCATCTCAGGGAGGCAGAGTCCTTTACAGTATGCTGCAGATCTCTTCGGCAATCATTCAAGTTGCAACCTGACAATAGCTAAAGCTCTGTTAGAACAATGACGGTGAATCCTGCGCTCCTGCTATTGGAAGGCAAATCCTGCCTTCAGTTTTCCATTTTCAAAGCTCCCCAGCTTTTCACACTACCTTATTTTTCCAGTTAAAGATGGCAAGTATGAGAAACAGAGAAGAGGTTCTTTGTTCTTTTTTTCCCCTTGCCTCTTGCTTAGTTTCCAGAAGTGCTTTGCACAGTATATGATCTTGATACATTCTTTTGTTCTCTCTAAATCCAGCAACACAAATCTGCTGTTTTACTTTCCCTTTTTCTTCCTTTCCAAATCAGTCTTCTGTGCACAACATCCCTTTCCGAGGCCTTGTTTGTGTGCTGTCCATCTTTTCACCTTCACTAATGTGCTTCCTCTCTCTGGCCTCGTGGCCTCTAAGTTCTCACCCACATCAGATTTCCTAATATACCAATACTGAAATAATCCCTTGACTCACAAGTAATGCCATGCCTCAGTCCCTTCAAAATCCTAATACTTGACTTTTCCCATTCAAATACTCTCCTCAGATTATTTGCTCCTCACTGCAGGACATTATGCAATCTTTCGCATATCTCCATTTTTTTACTTCTAACCATCTCCTTTTATGGCTCTTTTTTAATCAAGCACTGGCTTTTGAAAGGGTATCAGCCATCCTGGGGAGGGCTGTGTGTGAAGGGATTACGTGAGGTGTGAACCCTCGAGCCTCAAAGAACAGCCCATCTCATCATCAGGTCTGCACTCCTCTGGGAGGCGGATCACTCACAAGCCTCAACACTGGCCGAATGCCGCTCACTTTTTGGATGAGTCCTTGAACCCTCTGTCTGTCTTAGGTATCCACAGAGGAGCAAGCATGACCATAGATCTGACTTCCACAGAGTGTAAAGGAATTACTCTTAGAATTTAACGATTAAGCTTTAAGTCTACATGAATTTTCTGAGAGCAATTTTTGGTTCCTGAAAAATTGATTCTTTTTAGGCATCTCAGGCTGGGAGATTTTGACATAAAGCCTTTTAGTAAATAGCCTGTCTGGTAACTAGCCTGTTTTTAATTTACCATAAGAACCAGTTTCTAGCAGTTTCTAGCATGACCCTTTTCTCGAAGGGTTATGCCCTTCAAGAGAGCATGGTTTCTTTGAGGAATGCTTCCTGTCTCATTTTTTTATTGCTACTCTAATGATTTGTGCTGCATGTACCCACTTCGCATCTCACTTTCCTCACTCTGCATCCCATATTCTGAGGAAGGATCAGAGGATGTTTTATTTAGAGTTCATCACTGCCTCTCACCAGGCCACCAGAATGAGAGGATATATTTCATCTGGCCCAACTGTTTGGTTCCCCGTCTTCCTTCAGATTGCTTCCTCTCAAATTGCCTTGAAGTTAAATTACTGTGAAGACACTGGAAACTAGCATCCATATTCAGAGCATAAGAAATATTTTTGAGTCCTCCAACCAGTCTAATATCTTTTTTAATTAACGAGAAATGAATTAGACTCTTCTCCAGTATCAGCGCTCTCTACTCCGGCCTTTGTGAACTGGGATTTGCAGAGAGACCCTCAGACAGAGCATTAAAAGGCATCTGGTTCTGGTAGGTGGTTTGGTTTAAGACCTTCTACGGCCCTGGCAAGAGAGAGCTGTCACCTGCAGCTTCTAGCACTGCGTGTGGGCCTCAGGGCAGTGCCTACTACAAGCCTCCACAGTGGAGGCCAGAGGAGGCCTGGCCGCCGTGTGAGGTTCCTGGCTGGCTAAGCGCAGCCAGCACTTCTGGCGGTACCTAGGATTGGAGAGGGATGCAGGAATCCTGCCCCTGGGCTCGACTTGGTTTCACAGCTATGCAGACCAGAGGAAAACTGCTACAGTACTTTCCCCTCTGCTTCCTCGCAGAGCAACATGGTCTCCTTCTCATCTAGATTAATTTAAGCCTCAGGCAAAGAAACAAAATTTCTTAGGGAGTCAGAGCATCACATTCTCTGTATTGAATTAAAATTAAACGAAAAGAGACTGAAATGCACACTAAGATATCTCTAGCCCATATCACCTTATTCTGCATCGCAAACATGTTCAGTGAAAGCAGATTTACCATGCCATTCATTAAAGCTGAACCTTTCCTTGCATGAATGGTTCTTGTGTCAGTGTATAGGAGGCACATTTTTGAACATGGGCTTGAGTTTTGTTTCTTTTTTTTACCAGAAAAGATCTCTAACCCTTCTTTCTGAGGCAGTGCTATTAAGAATACACTAAAAAAAAGCATGTTTATTTATTGTGCACTTCTCTTGGGTCTCAGACTGTATGTGGCAAGGATGTAAATTAGGTGATCTGCAGTGAAACACATTTGCACCGATTCCTTTTAATGACACAATGCTGATTATGAAGATTTAGCTTATCTGTATGCCTTGAGTTAGAGGAATTACTGTGATTAATCTGTCTCTTTCTGTTGGTAACTTGCAGATTAAATAAACACAATTCTGCAATCTCTGGTACTGTTCCTGTTCTCTCTCATTTCTGTTACAGAACCTGAAAGACGCGGAGCCAGCTTGCAGACCACAGTTACATTTGTCACACCAGGATCCCTAGTAGGAGCATTGTTAGGATGGCCAGAGCTCTTGCCTCACCTCTGCTCTTCCCAAATAATCCTCTCAATTGAGTCAATCCACTTGGCCAGGCCGACATGCCAGGTAGTCTCCTGGGGGAACAGGCAGGACAAAATACAGGGGCAGAAATCACTTCTCACCCATCTACCCTGTCTAATACATGCTTGGCTTTATAAGGCATAAAGGCCTTATAATAAGGTATTACTCCTGTGTGACCGATCCCTTTCTGAATCCACTATCCAGGCAGGATACCCTGCAGGGCTGTGGGTATCTCTGCCTGTGTCAGCAGCTCCCTAGGATGCTTCTGACAGGCAGGGCGAGAGTTTGAAATTTCTATGAAAGAAATACCTTTTCCCCGTAATTGCGTCATTTTTTGGGTTTTTTTTCTCCTGCAATTTCTCCAAGGACTGACATTTTTATTTCTTAGACAAGTCATTGAAAATTCCTATCCCAGTCTAAGTAATCCCTCAGAATCAAACGTAAATGACTGCTCAGCAGTACCAATGGCAACTGAAAACCAGGTGCTTTTAAAAATGAACAGAATGAGAATTAACTGAAACTAAGTACGTTTTGAGTTGGGTGTACCCCCGTGCTGTCCTCTCCCCAGCATCCTATTGAATATTGTGATTCTTTAGTATGAAGACTTCAGAATGTGTTGTTAAAATTGAGGTAAGAAACACTCTCCAGCGGCACTGTGAAAAAAAATTTCATATTCTCAAGGTAAAGAACCCCTTTTCCCTAGTGAAACATTGCCTTTTGCTTAAAGAAAACTGTACAGGATCACACTGAGCGAAGAAGATTTTTTCCAACCTTTTTCATGTGAAAATAAAATATCAGAGTGCTGAAGGCAAGCAGTGAAGATTAGCAGCATGGAGGTTTATAACACAGGTCAGTTGGAGAGTCACTAGCTTCTTTCAGAGAAGGTGTAAAATGTGCCATTAAATGGAAAATAGTAATTCACTCTGCAAGGTCAGTGCCTCCCTGTAGGAGTTCAGCAAATATCAGTATCTCTGAAGCATTATTGTTTTATTAGCGTGTTTAATTTTAACACTGAGAATGAGACAAATGAACAGAGGTGCCCAGCTGACCATTAAAAGTGGTATACCAAGGACTTGTACTCGAGGCTCACTGGAGATTTCTGAGCATGTGAGGAGCTCTCAGACATACTAATATCTTGAAAGAAATAAGACCAAACTTTCATTTTTGCCCGCTTCCTCTGAGAAAATCCTTTTCTTGGACGAGGAAAGGAAATAAGATTAAATTATGTCATCCTTTCCCTAACTGCTGACTTCAAAATTAAAGTCAGCTCTCAAAAACCCCAACAAAAGAATGATCATATTTACAAAATAGCTTTCTAGTTGTTATTGTTCTTCAGTTTTTGAGAGCCTAGAGTGTATTTGCATCACGGTTTCTCTCCTAAAAACAGGAGTACTGGAAATGTGTTTTTAAATGAAAATTTACAGTACTTCCTTATTAATGATGTGAAGGTTTACAGATATCAAGAATAACACCAAATACTGCAAAAGCTCACACCCTGCTTTGAGTTCTCTTCTTTATCTGTAACTTCCTGCTGTAGAAGACACATTCCCTCTTCTCACTCCCGCACTGGAGGAAAAAAATTGTCCACAGCTGTCGCTATCCACGCTCTGCCACAGTTGCCAGGCTTTCTGTTCTGATGCAGCTCTTCCAAATACTTCGTAAACTGATTCAGTCACAACTAGTCGGGTCAGCTCATGGACTATCAATTTGCTGTTTAGATTTAATATAGATCTATTAAGCTAATATGCCTGGCTCTGTGCTGAGCGAGTTAGGGAGCACCCACCTGAGATGCTCTGGTGGCTGCCTGGAGCAAGTGGGATGGAAAGAAACCAGTTTGTCGGTAAGAAGAGCACATCATGATTAGAGAAGAGGCTTTCCTTACTGGGCCAAACATGCGCTTTTATTGCTTCTCCTCTCTCAACCAGTGTACTTAGCTGCATATAGCTAAGGACTGAGCATAGCATTAGTCAATCCTGCTGGAACATCTTTTGTATCCATCTGTTTGCTTTGTAAATGGCTCTCCAGAGCGGCTTCATGTGCTGCTTTTCCAAATGGTGCCTATTAAGCTCTATCAGCTATCATTCTCTACCTAGTGGTGATCTACAACAGTTTTTTCCTGAGATGTTGTTAACTGTCATAGCATAAATTGAACAAAGACGCAAATGCAATTTACACATTTAATACCACCATGGATATGATGATTAAATTATAGTTATCACTTTGAAAACATACTGTCCAATGCAAATAGCTAACATATTACTCAAGCACTTCCTAGACCTTTACCTAAATTTCCTAGACCTTTACGTTCTACAAGCGGCTGGCAGAAGTCTCGCGATCGCTAGCCCTTGTCCTCGTGGGGGAC